>CM063500.1:109602563-109610063 GCA_032207245.1 Pardosa pseudoannulata | reverse complement strand
ATATATATATATATATGTATACACACACACATATATATACATACATATATATATATATATGTATATGTATGCATATATATATATATATATATATATATTTATTTGTATATATATATAGCTACGTATATATACAAATATATATATGTATATGTATATATATATATATATATATATATATATGTATATATATATATATATATATATATATATATATATATATATATATATATATATATACATATATATACACACAAACGTATATAGATATATATATATATGTATATATATATATATATATATATATATATGTATATATATATATATATATATATATATATATATATATATATATATATATATATATATATATATATATATATATACATTAGTTGCATACAGATGTCCCAGATGTTTTGGCTTGTGTATTGGACTTGTATCTTCTGTTCGTGTATTTGGTAAAGTAAAGGAAATGTTTGGGGTCTTACCGCTGAGTGACAGGGCCTCCGGTGGTCCCCTCCAGACTTGTTTCGACTGCAGTTACGATGACGTCCAGCATGAACGCTATCTCAGCACGATCCCTGTCGGCAAAAGAAAGGAAAACACCTCGTTATTGCGCATGCACCAGTCGCTAAATGATACTTACACACACACTTTCCAAGGAGACACCTGACGCGTAGGTGATTTCCTATCACTACACACACACACACACGCATACACGCACGCACGCAGATATATATCACAGATACAGTTTTAAAACGTGTAAAGACGAAAAGATAAAATCGTCCGGTGTTCCATACCGTGCCAAGACGCGCTCCTCTTCCTGGACGTCCGGAACCGATGAAGCAAACGAAGCAAACGACGCAACCTCCTGTAAAAGAACGGAAGGGGTCGTTTAGAAATATTTCGTTCTATCAGAGGAGAGATCTTGTCTTTGTAAAGAGTTATATTATTGGTTGATGTCCATGGTACATCTTATTCTCCTGTAGCTCTCCACATTTCGTCAAAAGGAGGGTTGGGATTCGAATTGGATTCGAACACTTTCGGTTTGGAGAGATAAGGTCTGCTTTTTTTTAATGAGGTTAATGAGACCTCGACCTACTGCTTAAATCCGATTCCGAACGGCTACGAACATTCGTGCCACAGTGGGATACGAACTCCTGTAAGGAAGGCCAACAGCTTATCAGAAAGTGCTGTTGTTAAAAAACTGTTTAGAAAGTGCCTTCTTAAATGATTATATTTTAAAAAATGAAAAAAAAAGTTATTATTCATTTCGGAACTTTTTTGTCTTCTACAGCTCTTAGGCCAATCATGTATAAATAGATAGATGTATACATATATAAAGTGACGCTTAATTTAAATCTACTAGAGGTATGTAGAGAGACTACTAGAGGTATGTATGAGCTTCCGTTGCATACGGACTGGAAACAGAAAAGCTATACGAAAAATTCTGTTCTTTTGAATACTTACCTCCACCAGGACAGGGGGAACTTCCTGAACAACAGGTGGTACAACTGCACCAAGACGAGACGCCTGAAATGAAAAAGCAATGTTCACAGATCGAAATATCTATTCTATAAAAATATATATGTACATATGTATGGAAATGAATATATATATATATATATATATATATATATATATATACATATATATATATATATATATATATATATATATATATATATATATATATATATGTATGTATATACATATGCATATGCATACACACACAGACACATATATATATGTATATATTATATATATATATATATATATAAATATATATATATATATATATATATATATATATATATATATATATATATATATATATATAATATATTATTTCAATATTTTGTTTATTTGCATTAGAAAAACTGTGCCAAAAATTCTGCGAAATCTTGTCACAAAATATTTTAGCATTACATTTTATATTGATATTTTTGTTCTGAAATGATTCAGTCGATTAAAAATATTCTTTGCTGTGCAAAGTGAAGGAAAAAAGATCCCCAAATCGAAGAGGTAAGCATACATACGTTATACATACAAATTCACGCACACACATCTACATACATGTACGTATATATATATCGCAATACATAACCATCAGATAACACGCAAACATACAAAGTTAGACAGAAAAGGGACTTACCGGACGAAAGGAAGGTGGCACGGAAGAGCTCTGAAAGAGAAGAAAAAAAATGAATGAACTGCATTCAATTAATCTGTGAACTGTACATTCGAATCAGAACATTCCTTATGTTCACAATAATCCCGGGGTAACGGGCGTTTAACAATAGAAAAAATATATGTCCATGATTTGAAATATATATATATATATATATATATATATATATATATATATATATATATATATATACACCCCCACTAAATTGCCAAAACATTATGACCACCTGTTATTAACGAGTTGGCCCATTTTGGGCGCGCAACACTCCTTCCATCCGCGGAACAGCGTATCACAACACCTCTTCTATTGGCCAATTATGGCCGTTTCTGGTCAATCGCTAGCTTCAAACGGTCCAGTTGTTGCTAGTAGAGATCTGAATTTAGTGTTTGGGCCACACAGAAGCAACTCATAAATTATTCCTTTCCTGTCCCACCAAATACACAGTAGAACCTTCATGGAAATTAATCCTGGTTTGGCCACCGTTTGAGCTGCTTCTCCGCGATTTGACCACGACCGTTTTCGTACAATATTAGTCGTATTTGAACCAGTCACCCTCTTTAAGAAATGGGTCGATTTCATTCTGTTGGGGCAAGGCTTCGCAGACGGAAATTCAATCCATCCTGTTCTTTGTTGTTAATCGGTGTGGTACCCAAACATCAAGCTTCTTTCGGAATCCAGCTTCGCGCAAATGGTTTTAAATTCTTTTATGGTCAATCTTTAGCCAATGGGCGATTCTACGACTACTAACATGCCGGTCAACTTCGATTATTTCAGTGATTTTATCGACAATTTTTTAACGACTGGCCTGCCTGTGCGAGGTACATCTTTTCCGTATTTACGTATTTATCTTTTCCGCTGTACCGTATTTTCTCTTTGTTGACTTCCATTTTTAACACCCTGTAACTCACAACTGAATGGACCAACCGAAAAACAGTAAAAAAAATTTGTTTAGTGTGAAATGTCACCTTGACAACGAGCATAAAATTGAAATTGTTTGATCGAAACTTTACGAAATATTGATCACTACAGCCATCTACCGAAAAAAATGATGGATTTCTTTTTCCCCAAGCTATATTGTAGCGATGTCGACAAATTTCTCATCTACCGTGACCGGTAAATTCAGATATTTTCCACTTGTCGATTACGGTACATTGCTGTCCAGGTTAGTCAGTGAAAGTTCTACGTGTCATACAGTGGAAACAGCACGGGGATATCGCAGGTCAAGTGAACATTTCTTAAAAGTGATATAAAACTTATAAATAAGTGAAAATTTCCTCGAAGACTTACTCTTCCATGACACGATTCCTCCTCCAGAACAGAACGCATGTCCCCGGCACTAAGACAACCGGCAGACACGGAAAAACGCCCAAAATTTGACATTGCCGACAAACTTTGAGAGGGTCAATTAATAGACTGAAATTGGCAAGAATATCTACTCTCCAGTATTGTTAGAACAACAAAGGCTGTTACCGAATAATCGCTAACTGTTTACTATCATTGTTTCCTACGGTAACTTAACAGTGGTTATTTGTTGTTTTGTAACAATGTCCGATACACACACCCACAAAACAAAGCAATCCATTTTGAAAACAAATTAATGAAGGAAATGAATGTAATATCTATAAAAACAAATTTTATAAAAAACTACTAGATTTATATAAATATATAAAACTAGTGTAATAACATTTATCAGTATAAAATATATAATTACATAAAATAAAACAGACTTGCCACTTTCAAAGAAATCAAAGGCTCATATATATATATATATATATATATATATATATATATATATATATATATATATATATATATATATATATATATATATATATATATATATATATATATATATATATATATATACATACATATGCATATGTGTATACTTATATGGATATATTACATATACTTATACTCATATGCACACATATATATGTATGTATATATATATAGATACACATATATATGAATATATATATACATATATATATATATATATATATATATATATATATATATATATATATATATATATATAAATTTAGTTTGAATTTGTAGCTCTACTGTCTATTGTTATGCACACGACGGGTAATGATATTGGGACCTACTGCTTGAAGCCGACTTGGAACGGTTACGTTCATCCATGCCAGCAGCGGAATTTGATTCTTTGAACCTCAGAATCGAATAGCAGCGTTCTACCTTTTGGCATATATATGTATTTGGTATATATATATATATATATATATATATATATATATACATATATATGTACATATATATACATATATATATATATATATATATATATATATATATATATGGGAATCGTCGGGGATTAAATGAGACATTTATATTTAATAACGTTTATTTATAAATGGGGAAACCTATTTACAGGGGGAACTGACATAAAAGGAAGGTTAATCATTTAATTAGCGCGCAACACACAACTTGCGCATACGTCTCACAGCTCGTCTCTCGTTCGTCTGACTTTAGCCGCAGGCGCTCGCTAGGTGGCGCTCAGCGGGAGTTATAGCAAGAGTATGACGTTACCGTCCTACATCGGCCATCCGACAACGTGCATCTGCCCTCAGATGCTGTGAGGCGCAGAAACAGATAAAGGCAGCAATACATAATTATGAATTTGAAAAATACAGAAAACAGTAAAGTAAAAATAAAAAGAACACATATAAAGTTTCAAATACGATGAATACTTTGTAAGACACAAGTGTTGTATGACTTAAACGTGGGGTACAATGGAATATAAAACGAAAAAAAAATACACAGTTGCAAGATTCTATCACTTATAATACTAACAGCATGAACTTTAAAACAAAATAAAAATATAAAACAAATTGTAGTAACATGTAAAGAATGAAAATTGTTGAGGCTAAGGAAGTATACCTGAAAAGAAAAAGCAAAATTAAAACATAATTCAAAAATAAAAAAGATTGTTCAGTCCAAACAGTTTACGAAAAGTTATTAGTCCATGGTTTCATGAATTCGATGCATGTACTGGTTTGCATGGGTCCATCGAATTGTCCACATTTTTCAACATCGTAAGTGTCGTTGGGCTTTAATCTGATGATCTTGTAGGGTCCGAGAAACTTTGGATAGAGTTTAAGACCAGGTCCCAGTTGAGTGCGTTTTACTGCAACAAGATCGTGTAGATTGAACTTAGAAGGTTTCTTACGTCGTAAATTATATGTTTTACGGTTCTCGTCTTGGACTTTCAAAATCTGTTGTTTAGCGTCTTTGCGTAGATCGTCGCGTGAATTCACAAAGTCCGATTGAATTTCAGCGTTCAAGAGGTCTGTGATTTGAAGATTACTTCGGACACGCATTTTTGTACCGAAAAGCAATTCAAAGGGAGTCGTCTTAATGCTGCGTTGGAAGGTTGAGTTCACAATTTGCTGGACTTCAGCGACATGTGCATACCATTTTGTAGGATCTTTGACGGATAATTTAGATAAAATGGAAATAATAATAGAATTGAGACGTTCAACTTGTCCATTTGCTCGAGGAAGACCGGTAGTTATAGTTAAATGCTGGATGTTCTCATGGTCGCAATAGTCCTTGAAAGCGTTAGACAAAAAAGCTGATCCACGATCCGAAATGATGCGGACGGGATTTTCAAACACTTGTTTTTGATGATCTAATTTAGCGAGTACTTCTGCAGCGTCGGTGGATTTGGTGGGGTAAAGCCACACAAATTTGGTAAAACTATCAATGACGGCGAAGATGTATTGGTATCGTTTGGAAGTGGTTGCCAGTGGACCTAAATGATCGATGTGATATGTGTGAAGTGGAGTGTCTTCTTTTGGTAAAGGGTGTAAGAGTCCTTCTTGCTTACCACGTTTGCGGTTAGTCAAGATGCAAGGAACACAGTTAGCAATACACCTGGCAATCTTGTCTTTCAAATTCGGTATGTAGAAATGTTGCTTGAGTTGTTCTTCTACTTTCTTAGAAGCAAAATGACCATTTTCGTGTGTATCTTTAATAATGCCGTCTTGCATTGAGTCTGGAACGACGAGGACTTCGTAACCGTCAACTAATTTGTAGAGAATGTTTGCTTTAATAAAATAATCGTCATACTGTTTAGTCTTAAGTACTTCTTTAATAGCCTGAATGTTAGGATCGTGTGACTGGGCATTTTGTATTTGTAAAGTCAGAGAGTCGGTGGTGATGAGCATCGTCGGGTAGCGGCTTAACGCATCAACATGAGCCATTTTTGCTCCAGTTCTATGTTCAATAGTATAATTATAGTCTTCTAATGATAATGCCCATCGTGCAATTTTAGCACTGAGATCGCGTTTGCTCATAGTGAGTTTGAAAGCATTACAGTCCGTAACGATTTTAAATTTTTTGCCAAGGAGGTAGACTCGGAACTTTTTTACTGCATAAATTACAGCTAACATCTCGAGTTCATAACTTGAATAGTTCCTCTCAGCGTCAGATGTGCATTTGCTCAAGAAATAAACAGGATGAAAACACTGATCAACAGTGGACTTCTGAAGAAGAATGCATCCAAAACCATTAATACAAGCGTCAGTATGCAATTCAGTTTCACTATTCTGATTATAAATATGAAGGACAGGTTTATTAGCCAAACTTTGTTTTAACTGATTAAAAGCATTTTTTTCGTTTACGCCAAAATGAAAAACAGTGGATTTTTTCAGAAGGTTGGATAGAGGTTGAGCGATGATAGAAAAGTTTTGGATAAATTTCCGGAAATAACCAGCCAAACCAAGGAAACTTTGGACGTCTTTCTGATTTTTGGGTTCCGGATAATTTAGAACAGCGGCTGTTTTCTGAGGAGAAGGAAATAATTGTCCATTTTGAATAATATGTCCAAGAAATTCAATTTTTTTTATGAAGGAATTTACATTTTTTAAAGTTTATCTCAAGACCGTAGTCGGAAGCGATAGAAAAGACTGATTTTAGTCGTTCGATATTTTCTTCTTCATCTTTAGCAGGAATGATTAAGTCATCCATGTACAATAAGAGCTGACCTGATAAAATTAGATCCTTAAACACCGTGTTTATAAATCTCTGAAATACGGAAGGTGATATACAGAGGCCAAAGGGAACTTTGAGAAACTGAAATTGACCTGAATGCGTCACGAAGGAAGTATAACGTCGACTGTCTTTATGAACATTGACATGGAAAAATCCGTTTTTAAGGTCTGTGGTACTGAAAATACGCGCATTCTGAAGCTTGTCTAATAAATCGTCAATTAGAGGCAAAGGGTATCGATCTTTAACTATATGTGTATTTAATTGTCTATAGTCGACACAAAGTCGTGGAGTTC
>CM063500.1:109582563-109597563 GCA_032207245.1 Pardosa pseudoannulata | reverse complement strand
TAAAAGAACCATTATTTCTAGCAATGTGACGTCATCCCAAGTAATGGTTTTAAACGCAGTTTTCCTCGGTTAAAAGCAGGAGATTGAAATTTTCAATTTATCACATAATAAATAGGTGAAAATGATATTTTTTCTATCATTATGACGTCATTACTTTAAATATCTGATTTATTCATTTATTATTTTATATTATTTAAACATCGTCTGCGTTGTATCCATTCGATTTGACCTGGAAATTGAGATATAAAGTGATTCACTTTCATTTCTATGTGACTCAAATTATAGCATTTTTATATGAGAACTAATTTTAAATTTAATTCTTGGTTCATTTTTCGTTACAATGAAATGTTTATCAACAATATTCTAACAACAAAAAGTACAAATTTCAGTGACTCTCGTGGACAAATAAAAATCTATCATTTTATATAGTTATCTTTATATTCATATAGTTGTCGATATGAATGTGTGTTTCTGTTTCATACAAAACCGCGTGGTTTGTCAAACTTTCTTCATTTTGGACAACATATATTAATATCACCAAAATGAGCACTGTTACTGTCAAAACCTGTGCTTCCTGTTCTACCACATATTATGTCAAGATCTATTAACGTGGCTAATCAACGTACAGTAGTAGTACAGTAGTATAACAACTGAATATAGTTATAATACACTTGTGATAGAAATATATAAATATACCGATGACTGGAACTGTACTGGGACGAATTGAGAGAGTTATGCACGAAAAAAAAATCTTTGTTTAAAAGCAATACATTAAGTTCACCGTAGCAAAGCACGGTCACACTGGCTAGTTTAAATAAGAAATGGTTAAAGGAATGACGTCATAATGTTAGAAAACATGTTAATTTTAACCTATTTATTATGTGATAAATTAATAAACTGAAATGCCAGCTCTTAACTGGGGAAAATAGTACTCAAAGTAATGGCATTAAACGCTAGAAAATGGGGAAGGGGGTGATTTCGAACGTTGCTATCCGTAACTCATCCACAATCCAATAGGGATGCCTGTTATCCATTCCAGGTACAACCGCTTCATAAATTCGAGGGCAAACGGACAGATAACTTAGGCTATTATTATATAGGAGATGAGCAAGAAGATTTTTGATCGCACACGGATAAATATTTTTTCTACGGACAAACTGTCGAGAATTCATGATTTAAGAAATATAAAACCCCTTAACAGATAGGGCGTCATCTCGGATGTCATTTGCTTCGTCGGTCGAACGTAAACAAACCAAGTGTTCGGGCCCGTCATTCGATTCTGGATTTGCTAGCGTTCCATTGTGCCCCCGGGAGGTAAACGATCTTCCGCCATTACTCTCTGTCAACAAAATGTGCACTCGCGTTAAGCTCATTATATATGTATATATATATATATATATATATATGTGTGTGTGTGTGTGTGTACATATATATATATACATATATACATACACACATATATATATATATATATATATATATATATATATATATATAAATATATATATATATATATATATATATATATATATATATATATATGTAGGACGGTAACGTCATACTCTTGCTATAACTCCCGCTGAGCGCCACCTAGCGAGCGCCTGCGGCGAAAGTCAGACGAACGAGAGACGAGCTGTGAGACGTATGCGCAAGTTGTGTGTTGCGCGCTAATTAAATGATTAACCTTCCTTTTATGTCAGTTCCCCCTGTAAATAGATTTCCCCATTTATAAATAAACGTTATTAAATATAAATGTCTCATTTAATCCCCGACGATTCCCACAAATGGGGGCTTGGCCTCCTTTTCCCTTAAAATTCCCCTAGATAACCCGCCTGAAATATTTCGCTACGATTGTTCTACGATTCGGACGCCTGAACTGAAAATGGTTTCAACTGACTGTACAACGGATGCTTTGTGATACATTTGTCATGCAGAAGATTATGTGTGTCCTGATTTACCTCCCTGACGTGCCGAAGATTATGTGTTTTTCACGACGTTTCACGAATTTACGGATTTTGAGTTATTCTCTTTAGAAGTCTGCAACCAGTAAGTACCATTTTTGTTTTCAGTATGAGTTCAGTTTCGCTTAAAGACTTTCCGCCGATATGCCAGGCACTCAAATGTGTTCCAACCAAAAGTGTTAAGTTATTATTTTCGATTTGTTTTAATGATACGTTTGATCGCTCCTCTCGAACGAAATTACGCAATTTTCAAAATTTCCCACCTACTTTCGATTTAAAATCTCGAAAGGAAAATATTCTCAAAACGTTTTCATTAAATGATTTCATATGCGTTGCTAATATCTTACATATTGATTCTGAAGGTTCAGCTACCGTACTATGTGACAAAATTTTCGATGCACTTTCCAATTTAACTTCTTTTCAGCCAACCTCTGTATTATTTGACGATGATGATGAATTACCCGCCCTGACGTTCCACTCAGATTCCCAAACAGAGACAGCGAGTCTCGCCACTTGTACGCAGGCACCTAACGGAAGCAATAAACAACTCTTCGAAAACGAAAGTTTTGCTGAGCACGCAAATTTATGGTTGATTATCAGAGAGGTTTCCCACTCAATCCGGAAGTTCTCTGGCAATAATTCGTATACTGTAAACACCTTTTTGAGAGAGATTGAAGACAATTTATATCTTTTACCGCCGTTAACAGATCAGCATAAAGTAATTTTTGTTAAAAATAATCTTGCCGGACCAGCTAAATTGTTTATTCAAAGCCAACGAAATCTCAAAACTTGGAGTGCTTTGAAGAATGCACTAATTGAGGAATTTGGCGCGAAAATCACTAGCGCAGACTTGCATAGACAGTTAAGGAATAGAAAGTTAAAACCGTCTGAATCTCTTTTAGAATATCTTATTGCTCTTCGTGAATTAGCCGCGCAAGGAAGTGATTTTATGATTGATGATGCAAGTATTATAGAATATTGCATAAATAATATTCCTGACGCTCCCTGTAACAAATTAATTTTATATGGTTGTACTAATATTTCGGAATTCAAACAAAAACTCAAAATTTATGAAAAGATTTTTGAAAGGCATAGATATAAATCTTCAACTGAACATTTCGGTTCTAACTACGTAAATCGTAAACGTGATGACGTGCATCATAAAATTTCTAACCCAAGACGTGAGGCAAAATCCGAAACATTCCGTCCTCATGCACCAAATAAACAAATCGTTTGTTATAATTGTAATGATTTTGGACATTTATCAAAATTTTGTCCTGACAAAAATCGTGGCCCAAAATGCCTATCTTGTGGAAATTTTGGTCATAAATCAACTGCCTGTCACAAATCTACTGATGTACACACAACTGGAGAAACTCATGTTAATGCATTGAATTCGACTATTTCCCATTTAATGTATAAAACTGTTACACTCGAACACGTTTCCTTCAACGCGTTAATTGACACAGGTTCACAAGCTACAATTTTATTAAAACGAGCTTATTTAAAAATTGGATCCCCTGCTCTTCATGAGTGTAGCACAATGCTTACTGCTTTTGGCAATGGCAAAATTAAACCGCTTGGTTATTTCGAATCCCGAATTACTATTGATAGTCAAATATTTACCACGGATGTTTGTGTTGTTGATGATGGCACCATGCCAGTAGATTTGATAATCGGTATGAATGTCCTGTCACAGGCTGAACTGACGATCACTCCAGCCGGACTTTCTATTCATAGACATTTAGATGTCGCAATGAACGAAGACGTTACCTTTATTAGTAACATATCTGTAACAGATGATTTTAGCCCCGATATAGGCCCTACTGCCACCAAACACCAGCGAGATACCATTCAGCAATTAGTTACAAATTACAGACCTAATAAAGTCAAAACTACTAATATCGAAATGACTATCCAGTTCGATAGTTCGACTCCCGTCCGTCACAGACCACGACGTTTACCATTTACTGAGAGAGATATTGTAGATAAACAGGTTGATACTTGGATTAAGGACGGTATTATAGAGCCCTGTTCATCAGATTACTCCAGTCAAGTTGTTCTTGTTAAAAAGAAAGACGGAACTCCACGACTTTGTGTCGACTATAGACAATTAAATAAACATATAGTTAAAGATCGATACCCTTTGCCTCTAATTGACGATTTATTAGACAAGCTTCAGAATGCGCGTATTTTCAGTACCATAGACCTTAAAAACGGATTTTTCCATGTCAATGTTCATAAAGACAGTCGACGTTATACTTCCTTCGTGACGCATTCAGGTCAATTTCAGTTTCTCAAAGTTCCCTTTGGCCTCTGTATATCACCTTCCGTATTTCAGAGATTTATAAACACGGTGTTTAAGGATCTAATTTTATCAGGTCAGCTCTTATTGTACATGGATGACTTAATCATTCCTGCTAAAGATGAAGAAGAAAATATCGAACGACTAAAATCAGTCTTTTCTATCGCTTCCGACTACGGTCTTGAGATAAACTTTAAAAAATGTAAATTCCTTCATAAAAAAATTGAATTTCTTGGACATATTATTCAAAATGGACAATTATTTCCTTCTCCTCAGAAAACAGCCGCTGTTCTAAATTATCCGGAACCCAAAAATCAGAAAGACGTCCAAAGTTTCCTTGGTTTGGCTGGTTATTTCCGGAAATTTATCCAAAACTTTTCTATCATCGCTCGACCTCTATCCAACCTTCTGAAAAAATCCACTGTTTTTCATTTTGGTGTAAACGAAAAAAATGCTTTTAATCAGTTAAAACAAAGTTTGGCTAATAAACCTGTTCTTCATATTTATAATCAGAATAGTGAAACTGAATTGCATACTGACGCTTGTATTAATGGTTTTGGATGCATTCTTCTTCAGAAGTCCACTGTTGATCAGTGTTTTCATCCTGTTTATTTCTTGAGCAAATGCACATCTGACGCTGAGAGGAACTATTCAAGTTATGAGCTCGAGATGTTAGCTGTAATTTATGCAGTAAAGAAGTTCCGAGTCTACCTCCTTGGCAAAAAATTTAAAATCGTTACGGACTGTAATGCTTTCAAACTCACTATGAGCAAACGCGATCTCAGTGCTAAAATTGCTCGATGGGCATTATTATTAGAAGACTATAATTATACTATTGAACATAGAACTGGAGCAAAAATGGCTCATGTTGATGCGTTAAGCCGCTACCCGACGATGCTCATCACCACCGACTCTCTGACTTTACAAATACAAAATGCCCAGTCACACGATCCTAACATTCAGGCTATTAAAGAAGTACTTAAGACTAAACAGTATGACGATTATTTTATTAAAGCAAACATTCTCTACAAATTAGTTGACGGTTACGAAGTCCTCGTCGTTCCAGACTCAATGCAAGACGGCATTATTAAAGATACACACGAAAATGGTCATTTTGCTTCTAAGAAAGTAGAAGAGCAACTCAAGCAACATTTCTACATACCGAATTTGAAAGACAAGATTGCCAGGTGTATTGCTAACTGTGTTCCTTGCATCTTGACTAACCGCAAACGTGGTAAGCAAGAAGGACTCTTACACCCTTTACCAAAAGAAGACACTCCACTTCACACATATCACATCGATCATTTAGGTCCACTGGCAACCACTTCCAAACGATACCAATACATCTTCGCCGTCATTGATAGTTTTACCAAATTTGTGTGGCTTTACCCCACCAAATCCACCGACGCTGCAGAAGTACTCGCTAAATTAGATCATCAAAAACAAGTGTTTGGAAATCCCGTCCGTATCATTTCGGATCGTGGATCAGCTTTTTTGTCTAACGCTTTCAAGGACTATTGCGACCATGAGAACATCCAGCATTTAACTATAACTACCGGTCTTCCTCGAGCAAATGGACAGGTTGAACGTCTCAATTCTATTATTATTTCCGTTTTATCTAAATTATCTGTCAAAGATCCTACAAAATGGTATGCACATGTCGCTGAAGTCCAGCAAATTGTGAACTCAACCTTCCAACGCAGCATTAAGACGACTCCCTTTGAATTGCTTTTCGGTACAAAAATGCGTGTCCGAAGTAATCTTCAAATCACAGACCTCTTGAACGCTGAAATTCAATCGGACTTTGTGAATTCACGCGACGATCTACGCAAGGACGCTAAACAACAGATTTTGAAGGTCCAAGACGAGAACCGTAAAACATATAATTTACGACGTAAGAAACCTTCTAAGTTCAATCTACACGATCTTGTTGCAGTAAAACGCACTCAACTGGGACCTGGTCTTAAACTCTATCCAAAGTTTCTCGGACCCTACAAGATCATCAGATTAAAGCCCAACGACACTTACGATGTTGAAAAATGTGGACAATTCGATGGACCCATGCAAACCAGTACATGCATCGAATTCATGAAACCATGGACTAATAACTTTTCGTAAACTGTTTGGACTGAACAATCTTTTTTATTTTTGAATTATGTTTTAATTTTGCTTTTTATATTGCAGGTATACTTCCTTAGCCTCAACAATTTTCATTCTTTACATGTTACTACAATTTGTTTTATATTTTTATTTTCTTTTAAAGTTCATGCTGTTAGTATTATAAGTGATAGAATCTTGCAACTGTGTATTTTTTTTTCATCTTTTTTTTTCGTTTTATATTCCATTGTACCCCACGTTTAAGTCATACAACACTTGTGTCTTACAAAGTATTCATCGTATTTGAAACTTTATATGTGTTCTTTTTATTTTTACTTTGCTGTTTTCTGTATTTTTCAAATTTATAATTATGTATTGCTGCCTTTATCTGTTTCTGCGCCTCACAGCATCTGAGGGCAGATGCACGTTGTCGGATGGCCGATGTAGGACGGTAACGTCATACTCTTGCTATAACTCCCGCTGAGCGCCACCTAGCGAGCGCCTGCGGCGAAAGTCAGACGAACGAGAGACGAGCTGTGAGACGTATGCGCAAGTTGTGTGTTGCGCGCTAATTAAATGATTAACCTTCCTTTTATGTCAGTTCCCCCTGTAAATAGATTTCCCCATTTATAAATAAACGTTATTAAATATAAATGTCTCATTTAATCCCCGACGATTCCCACATATATATATATATATATATATATGTATATATATATATGTATATATGTATATATACATATATATATATATATATATATATACATATATACATATATATATATACATATATATATACATATATATATATATATATATATATATATATATATATATATATATATATATATATATATACCAGTGTCATGCAGCCAATATGTGCAGGGTGTGCACTGCATACGCTGGCAAAATTATGAGGGACAATTATTTTCTGCACCTATGTCTACATATCTTTATATGGTATATAATATATATTATGTATAATATATTATGTCGATTTGCTTGCTTGTATTCCTGCAGTGCGTGCGGTACTAGGTGCTGCACCACGTAGCGGGCAAAAGAACATAGGAAGTTCTAATCTGTACGCACTGCTCACTAAATTGAAAATCATGCTTTATATGTAGGGGCTACTGAAGAAGAACAGCATCCTATGGCACTGAGGCAAATGCAGCTATTTTTCCTGCACTTGGCATTCAGAATCGTCCGAAGGTACGGTTTATTAAGCGTTGTATTAGAGCGGGGACTTACGTGCTTTTGGTTTTGTAACTTATTAACTGGCCATACGATTTTGAAGACGGTTAATGTTTAAATTTATATATTTTAAGATTTTCTTTTCACGGAAATATTAGAAAAAATTATTTCATCAATATAAAGTGAAATGTTTTAGCGTGGTAAAGTAATTTCGGTGATGTGATATAATTATTGAAATAATTCGCTGAAAAACAATGTTGTTTTGTTAGACAAAAAAGAAGCAAATTTTAACAGAACTTTCCAAATTTCACCCTTCATTGTGTCTGACAGACAGCATATAAGTTATATTATGTAACACCATATCCGTGGTTTTGTTTTTAAAAATTGTCAAAATGTTTTCCGCAGAATATATGATTTCCAAATGTTAAAAACAATTAATAAATATAATTTAATCCACTGACCGAACAAGAAACAATTCGCTCTATCGTACCAGCGTGCAGCGAAATCCTCTGCACGTGGAATAGACGTTCGGTTTGTCGGCACAATAAGCATCCGGATGAGGCACCGCAGCGGCGTGAGCCAAGTGGTGCTACGTTTGCTGAACATATGCTGAAGTTTTTCGTGGAAGCCCGAAGCGTTGCATTTTTGAAACCGATATGACCCCATACAACAAAAGACATGATTTTTGCTTCAGTGCTAGTAGAATTCTCATAAGTTTATCTGTTTTTATAGTTATAACTCGACTATTCGTAGGTAAATATTTTATTTATTGTAATCTTTAAATTTATATTCATAATAAATAACCCGTTTCAGAATGGAGGATTCAGATGTCTCAATAATTTAACATTTATTGGAAAATCCATGTTCTCTGCACTCCCTGCATGAAAACCTACCGCTCGCCAATAATATATATATATGTATATATCTTATATTCCTTTAATAATTATTACTTTCTCTGTATATATATATATATATATATATATATATATATATATATATATATATATATATATATATATATATATATATATATATATATATATATATATATATATGAAATATGGGCGAAAATCATCCAACAGCACAACCCATTTTATTTCGGGTGACGATACAGTGAATCCATACAACAGCCAAAAACTTTTAGAACATCGTGCACACACCCTTTTTAAGTAGGGATTTTTCTCGGGTTAAAAGACTATGAATAATCCCTTATTATATTTGATCACGTGATAAAAAATACCCATGTTTAAATAGAACGCGTTTTCTATTGACTAAAGAAGTACAGACGGAGGCTGAATTAAGTATATAGCGTGTCTGGTGGGAAAAATCAGATTGACCGCGCAAACCCCAATAACTTAATTTATGAACAGAAGTTATTAAATTAATATTAAAATAAGTATATACTGGACACTGGACACTGGAATACTGGGTTTTGGGGCACCTGGGGACGAAGTCCCCTTATCCCCAATATGAGCTTTGATAAGTGAACCAATTTACATTCATTATTGGCTGATGAAATTAGGTATAATTTATACATACTACAAAAAACAACAATAGAGTAAAGGAAGGGGAAGAGAGAGAGAAAAGAGAAAAAAGAAAACACAATCAACAGAAGAGTTACAATATGTTTACAATTTTATACGAGGAGATATATCTTCTTTAGCCCTTATAATTATATAATTATTTTTTAATTTTTTTTCCACTCAGTTTACTCTTTGACAAAAGGAAATACATAATAATAGTACACAATTAGAACCATTCAATTTAAAAATACATAAGACGCTGAAAGTAAGGTCAGCAACATTATAAACAGTAGGTAAGAGTACTGAGAGTTTTATTTTTTATTTTATATATATATATATATATATATATATATATATATATATATATATATATATATATATATATTTATTTATTTATTTATTTTTTTATTTATTTATTTATTTATTTATTTTTTATTTATTTTTTTTATTATTATTTTTTATTATTATTATTATTATTATTATTATTATTATTAATTTATTTTTTTGTTTTTTTATTTTTTTTTTAATAATGGGCAGAAGATATTTACAAAAGTGATGTTCCAGGAACTAGACCCGTTGGAAGGACCGTAGTCGCCCTAGGACGTCTAGGTTTCTCAATCGGGTCATAGTCCGGAATATTAGCAATTTCCTCGTTATTAATAGAGTTCATTTTATTATAAAAGATTGTTGATATTTTTTTGATGAAATCCCTAATAGGCTCAATGCCCAGGTCCCTATGGATAATGTCGTTCCGCAAGTAACGATTAGCTTTTATTATTGACCTTAAAGTTTTATTTTGTATTACTTGTAATCTCTGGATCTGTGAGTTGGATGCAGAGCCCCAGACCGGTGCTGCATACAGGAGAATGGGCCTTAAAACCGTCTTGTACAGTAGGACTTTATTCCCCATTCCCATTCGATCATGGTACAGGAGGTGAGCTAAGGCATTTTTAGCTTTGTAAAACTTTGCAATATTATAACTAATATTATTTTTCCAAGTTAATCTACTATCAATAAGTAAACCTAGGTATTTAATTTCTCTCTCAAAGTAAACCGACTGTCCACACACCGTGACCGGAGGGGGAGGGATGCGTTTGTAGCTAAAGAAAACAGCTTTGGTTTTGGTAGGATTAATTTTAATCCTCCATCTCTCGAACCAACGGTCAAGGATGTTGATGTGCCTTTGTAAGTATAGGTGCATGTATCTAGTGTTATTATTTTTAGCAAGGATTGCCGTGTCGTCCGCAAACATAGCCAGTGTTGTGTTGTGATGATGTGGTATGTCATTAATGTATAAGTTGAATAAAATAGGACCAAGCTTGGATCCTTGTGGGACCCCAGCATTAATAGGCCTGTGTGTGGAAGAGTATTGTGTGTGGCGGACTGTGAAGGATCTATCGAGAAGGTAAGAGTGAATCAAGTGGATCATGGCAGCTGGCAATTTGTATTTAATGAGTTTATAAATGAGGCCACTGTGCCATACTTTGTCAAAAGCCTTCTCGATGTCAAAAAAGACAGCTCCAGTATGCTTACGGTTTTCAAATCCATCATGGATGAATTCGGCAACGCGCAGTAACTGGTGTGTGGTAGAATGTTGTGCTCTGAAGCCAAATTGTGAATTGTTTATGATGTTATGTGTGTTGAGGAAGGAGTTAATTCTGGTGCATAAGATGTGTTCAGTCAGTTTACTCAGAGAGGAGAGAAGACTGATGGGACGGTAATTTTTAGGTAAGTTATTATCACTACCAGGTTTGGGGATGGGGATGATGCAAGCAACTTTCCAAATTTTAGGGAAGTACCTAAATTCAATTATTTTATTAATAATTTTAGTTAAAATTTTAACATAATTTATGGGTAAGTTTTTTAGCGCGTTATTACTAATTCTATCGGCGCCGGGAGCTTTTTTGTTGGGGAGATTATTAATAGCAGTAATAATTTCCTGATCATTGGTAGGGGAAATAGGGTCATTATTAGCATTGCTAAGATTATTATTAAAAAACCTATCATTAACATCGTATACTTTATCAATAGTACTGGGGCAATAAACATCCTGATTGGGGTTAAACTGACGTTCGTAACAGTCGGCAATAGCATCAATTTTTTCCTGTTGATCCGTTATAATGGAACCTGAAGGAGCAGTTAAGTGGGGAATGTTTTGAAAAGGCTTTTTAACTTTTTGATATAATTCCATAAGCTGTTGTCCGTAGGGGAGAGAGATTCGATAAAATTTTTCCAACGAGACATTTTAAAATTCGTAATTAACCTTTTAATTACCGCATTTAACCTGTTTAGTTCAGTTTTAATTACGGGATCCCTGGTCCTTTGCCAAGTTTTTCTTATGTTGTTCCTATGTTTAATATTTAATTTAATATAGAGGGGTAATTGAAGAAAGTTAGTAATTTCCCTATTAATCCTAGCAGTCGCTAGAGCGCTAGTGATAACCTCAGTAAGGTCGCTCACAGCTTTATCTATGTCAGCAGGGCAGTCAATTTCACTGTCAGGCAGGGGGGAGTCAGCAACCGTCCTAACGTAAATATTCCAGTCGGTGAATGAGGGGGCGCTAATGGCAGGAAGGGGATAATTAAGGGCAAGGGTAAGAATAACAGGGACGTGATCAGAGGACAGAGCGTCCTCGACCCCGATATCATAAGGTAAATTAATGTTATTCATTAGGGCAAAGTCAATGGTGGTGCCTTCACCATAGTTACCATACCTAGTGGGGGAGGGAGGGAAGGCTATGTCAATAGCCTTATTATTAGCATAATCATGGATAATCCTGCCAATGTTACAAGTTCTATTGTAAGTATAACAATTCCAACGCGGATGATGCGCATTAAAATCGCCAAACATAATAACCTTTTCCCCAAGGGAGAAAATGTTATCAAGATCAGCGATGATGGAATTATTATGGGAAGCTCTAACATAGGTGCTGACAATGAAAACAGAAGAGAAGGAAGGAAGATTAATTTTAACAATAGAAGTCTCAATAGAGCTAAGATTTGGACTAGGGACGTGACAGTGATTGACATTCCTTTTGACATAGACAGCAGTGCCTCCATAATACTGTGCGTTACCACCAGCGTCCAGGCGAGGGGAGAAATACATATTATAATTCTGGATCTTTAAACGATTAAAATCTAACGAGCGAACCTCCTGTATCAAGATCAAATCCACCGGCTGTTCAGAAACAAAGTCCCTCAATTCATCAATCTTGGGCTGGAGGCCATTCGCATTCCAACTCAAGATCCGGAGAGAAGCAACATTTCTTAGTGAGGGATGCTCTGAAGTGTGTTGCCAAGCTGTGTTGACAACAGAGTTTGAATCCCCAGCGCTTTTGCAGTTTCAGATTTGAAAATTTTATCGCATAATATACTTATATTGGTTAAAAGCTTTTCAATTTTGCTAAGTTTATCAATCATATTATCAAAATCACTATTATTATTATTATTTTGAGCAACATTGCTATCATCAGTATTTACATTATTATTATTACTAACATTAATATTATTACTAACATTATTAATTTCAGATACTTTAACAGTATTATAGTTTTCATTATCTAAACAATTATTTGCAGTATAAACAGTACCTTGTGTTACTTGCGCATACGACGGTATGTTATTGGCATTATTCTGAATAATTACATTATTATTTGCACTATTATCAGGAGTTAAAGCATTAAAATTTTTTTTCCCTAAATCTTGAATAGTTTTAAGTTCTTGTTTTCTAGCTTTAATGGCTAGGGGATGCTTAGGGCATCTCCAATAATTAGCAGGATGCTCCCCTCCACAATTTGCACATTTACATTTCTCTTCTGCATTTTTTTGACATGTTGACGTTTTATGGTTGCCTGCGCATTTTAAACATTTAGGGTCTAATGAACACAATTCAGATGAGTGATTAAAGTGAAGACAGTTATAACATTGTTTGACTCCACGGAATTTATACGCTTCTACGACAACCATAAAATTTAAGAATTTTTTTAGGCTATAGATTCCCTTATTTTTTTCGTTTTGGAACAAGTGGACCTGGAATATCGGAAGGGGAGCTTTATCTCGAAACCTTCTTAATTGTGCTACTTTCAGGGTTTCAAATCCTAGATTTTTTAATTCGTTACGGACCTCATCAATAAAAAAATAAGTATATAAGGAATTTTTATATTACATATATACAAACAAATACATATATATACATATATATACATATTATGCACATATATACATATATATGACATATTATGCACATATATACATATATATAATTACATAAATTATGGAGCGTGTACCAGATCATTCTCAGCCAAAAAACAAAGCTTTTTTTATCTGCCTTACAGGGTATTTTACAATTCTGGAAAATTAAAAATTTTACTAATCCCACCATTTGACGGGCTATATAATAGTATATATATATATATATATATATATATATATATATATATATATATATATATATATATATATATATATATATATATATATATATATATATATATATATATATATATATATATATATATATATATATACATATACATATATATACATATATATATATATATATATATATATATATATATATATATATATATATATATATATATATATATATATATATATATATATATATATATATATATATATATATATATATATATATATATACTAGCTTCTAATTTGTATCGCAGCTGTACATGTCGCAGTTTTACTTATTACAGTTTTAGTTATCACAGTCTTAATTATCACACACATTACCACAGTCTTGGTTATCACAGTTTTATTTATCACAGCTTTGTTTATCACAGTTTTAATTATCACAGTTTTGATTATCACAGTCTTAATCATCACAACTTTATATATCACAGACATCATTATCACAGTTGTTTATCACAGTTTTCTTTATCACAGTTTTATTTATCACAGAGTATCACAGTCATGTTCATCACAGTCTTTAGTATCACAGTCATGTTGATCACAGTCTTTAGTATCACAGTTATGTTTATCATAGTTTTGCATATCACAGTCATGTTCATCACAGTCTTTAGTATCACAGTCATGTTCATCACAGTCTTTAGTATCACAGTCATGTTCATGTTCATCACAGTCATGTTCATCACAGTTATGTTTATCACAGTCATTTTCATCACAGTTTTTGGTATCACAATTTGGCATATCACAGTCGTAGTCATCACAGTCTTTAATATCACAGTTTTGCATATCACAGTCTTTAGTATCACGGTCGTGTTTATCACAGTCTTTAATATCACAGTTTTGCATATCACAGTCTTTAGTATCACAGTCGTGTTCATCACAGTTTTTAATATCACAGTCTTGCATATCACAGTCTTATTACCACAGTCGGGATTATCACAGTCTTTAATATCACAGTCGTGTTCATCACAGTCTTTAGTATCACAGTCGTGTTCATCACAGTCTTTAGTATCACAGTCGTGTTCATCACAGTCTTTAATATCACAGTTTTGCATATCACAGTCTTTAGTATCACAGTCGTGTTCATCACAGTCTTTAATATCACAGTCTTTAGTATCACAGTCGTGTTCATCACAGTCTTTAATATCACAGTTTTGCATATCACAGTTTTGCTTATTACATCTATTGGAGGAGGCGCCGATTTTTCTATTGTTTACTATTTTAAGTTGGTTGTGTGGTTCAGTTCAGAGTGGTCAGGAGCTATTCAAAGAGGGTTTCACTGCTTCTTCTGAAAAGAAAGAAAAAAGAATCATATTAGAATGCAGTTTTCTTTAAAAAAATTCTTATCTAGTGATTAAAAATTCTCACTTAACTTATTTATATTTACATATATATTTACACAAACATTATACATACAAATAAGTACATGTGCACATAGGCACAGACACACACATATACATGCAATTATTTTGATAAGAAATATACGTACTTTACAG
>CM063500.1:109566173-109574963 GCA_032207245.1 Pardosa pseudoannulata | reverse complement strand
CTTACCTCTTCAATTTGGGGATCTCTATTCCTTCACTTTGCACAGCAAAGAATATTTTTAATCGACTGAATCATTTCAGAACAAAAGCATCAATATAAAATGGAATGCTAAAATATTTTGTGACAAGATTTCGCAGAATTTTTGGCACAGTTTCTCTAATGCAAATAAACAAAATATTGAAATATTATTTATATATATACATATATATATATATATACATATATATAATATATACATATATATATATATATATATATATATATATATATATATATATATATATATATATATATATATATATATATATATATATATATATTATATATATATA
The DNA here is from genome assembly GCA_032207245.1 of Pardosa pseudoannulata. NCBI lineage: Eukaryota > Metazoa > Arthropoda > Arachnida > Araneae > Lycosidae > Pardosa > Pardosa pseudoannulata. Next base: position 109,574,632 of record CM063500.1, on the reverse strand, counting down.
TATATATATATATATATATATATATATATATATATATATATATATATATATATATATATTATATATATATATATATACATATATATATATATATATATATATATATATATATATATATATATTCATTTCCATACATATGTAAATATGTATATTTATACAATAGATGTTTCGATCTGTGAACATTGCTTTTTCATTTCAGGCGTCTCGTCTTGGTGCAGTTGTACCACCTGTTGTTCAGGAAGTTCCCCCTGTCCTGGTGGAGGTAAGTATTCAAAAGAACAGAATTTTTCGTATAGCTTTTCCGTCTCACTTCCGTATGTAACGGAAGCTCATACATACCTTTAGTAGTCTCTCTACATACTTTAGTAGATTTAAATTAAGCGTCACTTTATATATGTATATATTTATCTATTTATACATGATTGGCATAAGAGCTGTAGAAGACAAAACAAATTCCGAAATGAAAAATAATTTTTTTTTTCCATTTTTTAAAATGGAATCTTTTAAGAAGGCACTTTCTAAACAGTTTTTTAACAACACCACTTTCTGATAAGCTGTTGGCTTTCCGTACCGGAGTTCGTATCCCACTGTGGCACGAATGTTCGTAGCCGTTCGGAATCGGTTTTAAGCAGTAGGTCCAGGTCTCATTAGCCTCATTCAAAAAAAAACAGACCTCATCTCTCCAAACCGACCGTGTTCGAATCAAATTCGTATCCCAACCCTCCTTTTGACGAAGTGTGGAGAGCTACAGGAGAACATGATGTTCCATGGGCATCAACCAATAATATAACTCTTTACAAAGACAAACGCTCTCCTCTGATTGGCCGAAATATTTCTAAACGACCCCTTCCGTTCTTTTTCAGGAGGTTGAGTCGTTTGCGTCATCGGTTCCGGACGTCCAGGAAGAGGAGCGCATCTTGGCACGGTATGGAACAAAAGACGATTCTATCTCTTAATCTTTACACGTTTTAAAACTGTATCTGGGATATATATCTGCGTGCGTGCGTGTATTCGTGTGTGTGTAGTGTTATGAAAGCACCTACGTGTCAGGTGTCAACATGGATGTGTGTTTGTAAGTATCGGTTATCGATTGGAGCAAGCGCAATAACGAGGTGTCTTTCTTTTGGTGACAGAGACCGTGCTGAGATAGCGTTCATGCTGGACGTCATCGTAACTGCAGTCGAAACCAGTCTGGAGGGAACCACGGGAGGCCCTGTCACTCAGCGGTAAGACCCCGATCATTTCCTTTACTTTACCAAATACACGACAGTTGATACAAGTCCAATACACAAACCAAAACATGTGGGACATCTGTATGCAACTCATGGATCTATATCTATATCTATATACTCTATCTATATATATAATATATATATATATATATATATATATATATATATATATATATATATATATATATATATATATATATATATATATATATATATATATATATATATATATATATATATATATATATATATATATATATTTATATATTATATATATATATTATATATATATATATATTATATATATATATATATATATATATATAATATATATATTATATATATATATATATATATTATATAATATATTTATATATATAATATAATATATATATATATATATATATATATATTATATATATTATATTATAATATTATTAATATTATATATATATATATATTTTAATATATTATCTTTATATTTTGTTGGCGTTATTTATTAAAATAATCAAGATAGAAATATTATATTTTACAATGTATATTCTTATGCATTTCTAAACAGTAATTGTAATATTTCGTTATATGAGACTTATTTGACAGAACAATTCACAGCTTCGTTGAATATATAAATAAGAAAATAAAACAAATTACTACAATACAACATAACACACATACTACATTCTCTAACAATTAGTACAATATCCATTTCTTGATATATTATAGACTAAATATATCCTGCTAGACAATTTTGTAATACTATCTTAGCTTTTATTTATAGACATCCATAACTCGAAATATAAAAATATTAGAATTTGTCTAAAAAATATCAAAATAAAATTATAAAATATTGAAATATTATTTGTATATAACATATTATATATTATTTATATATATATTTTTTTGTATTTTTTATTTTATTATTAATTTATATTATATATATTATATATTTTATTTATTTATTATATATAATTATATAAATAAATTTAATTGTATAATATATAATATATTAATATAAGTATATATATTATATATATATATATATATATATTATATATAATATATAAATATTTATATATATATACATATATATATATACATATATATATATATATATATACATACATATATATATATATATATATTTATATTTATATATATATATATATATATATATATATATATATATATATTATAATATATATTGCATATATTATACATTCTAAGAACTTTTATATTTCCATTCGAAAGAGAGTTTACAGAAGATAATGCATATATAGGTGATAGTACAACCCTTAGACTTATCACAAGATATTTTGGTTATCTTCGCTTCTAAAATATTTCTTTTATTTTGCACTGCAGGAGCCCAAAAAGAAGCGCTTTAAACGTCTTCGAAAGTTCTTTCGATCCCTTAACTGCTTCTGTAAAGTACGTATATTTCTTATCAAAATAATTGCATGTATATGTGTGTGTCTGTTTGCCTATGTGCACATGTACTTATTTGTATGTATAATGTTTGTGTAAATATATATGTAAATATAAATATGTTAAGTGTGAATTTATAATCACTTGATAAGAATGTTCTCAAAGGAAACTGAATTCTAATATGATTCTCATTTTTATTCTTTTTCAGAAGAAGCAGTGAAACCCTCTTTCAATAGCTCCTGACCACTCTGAACTAAACCACACAACCAACTTAAAATAGTAAACAATAGAAAAATCGGCGCCTCCTCCAATAGATGTAAAAACAAAACTGTGATACTAAAGACTGTGATATGCAAAACTGTGATATTAAAGACTGTGATGAACACGACTGTGATGAACACGACTGTGATATTAAAGACTGTGATGAACACGACTGTGATACTAAAGACTGTGATATGCAAAACTGTGATATTAAAGACTGTGATGAACACGACTGTGATATAAAAAACTGTGATGAACACGACTGTGATACTAAAGACTGTGATATTAAAGACTGTGATGAACAAGACTGTGATACTAAAGACTGTGATGAACACAACTGTGATACTAAACACTGTGATGTTAAAGACTGTGATGACACGACTGTGATATTAAAGACTGTGATACTAAAGAATGTGATATGCGAAACTGTGATATTAAAAACTGTGATGAACACGACTGTGATACTAAACATACTAAAGACTGTGATGAACATGACTGTGATATGCAAATCTGTGATACCAAAGACTGTGATGAACATGACTGTGATACTAAAGACTGTGATGAACATGACTGTGATATAAAAGACTGTGATGAACATGACTGTGATATGCTTAAATGTGATACTAAAAACTGTGATGAACATGACTGTGATATGCAAAACTGTGATACTAAAGACTGAACATGACTGTGATATGCAAACCTGTGATACTAAAGACTGTGATGAACATGACTGTGATATGCAAAACTGTGATACTAAAGACTGTGATGGACATGACTGTGATACTAAAGGCTGTGATACTTTGTGATAAAGAAAACTATGATAAACAACTTTGATAATTATGTCTGTGATATATAAAGCTGTGATAATTAAGACTGTGATAAGAAAAACTGTGATAATTAAGACTGTGATAATCATGTCTGTGATAATAAAACTGGGATAATTAAAACTGTGATAAACAAAGCTGTGATAAATAAAACTGTGATAACCAAGACTGTGATAATCATGTCTGCGATAATTAAGACTGTGATAAATGAAACTGTGATAACCAAGACTGTGATAATTAAGACTGTGATAACTAAAACTGTAATAAGTAAAACTGCGACATGTACAGCTGCGATACCAATAAGAAGACGACTCCAAAAGAACTCTAATAACTAACTCTAATTTTAACAATGATAAAAATTTTTTCATCAGATGTGATAATGATATGACTGCGATAACAATATGATTTTACTCTGTTAATCATTGTAATAACAAACAATAAATGATAAAACAACTGTATGTTCATGAAATTCTCAGATGTAGTACAAACCACCCTCTACCAATAAAAATGAAACCAAACAAAGTACTTCTTTATCTTTCTTTAACTCCACAGCACTCAGAACCACTGACGTCATCGGTTCCTGTTCTTTGTGGACCGGTACAACCATTACCTCCAACTACAAATATTATTCACTACACATATTTATTTCATACACTCACATTTCGTAATTTACAAGTGGAAAGTCGTCAACCAGCTTTCTCTCTTCGCTATAGTTGGCCGTAGACATATATTTTAGTTACAGAAATGAATCAATTAAGATAAGCAATATGTATATGTACATTTATATATATATATGATATATATATATATATATATATATATATATATATATATAAATAAAATTTATATATATATATATATTTATATATTATATATATATATTATCTATATATAAATATTTATATATATTTATAAATATATGTAAATGTATATATAAATATATATATATATATAATTATATATATATATATAAATATATAATATTTTATTTATATGTGATTATAAATAAAATATTTTATATATATGTATATACAATAATTTAAAATTTATATATTATTTATAATAATATATAACATATATAAAATTATAATAATAAGTATAATTATGATTATTTTTTTATAATTATTTTATTAAAAAATTTATTTTTTATTATAATTTTATGCTTGTAATAAATTTTGTAATAAACTACATCAAATATTAAATGTTATTTGTGTTTTATGTATTAAATATTTTTTATAATTAATTTTAAACATAATAAAAATACATAATAATAAAATATATATATACAATATAAATATATTATATTTTATATATATTTATGTATATATATATATATATAATATATATATGATATATGTAAATAATATATTTATTATGATATATATATACATATATATTATATATAAACATTATATATATTTATATTATATGTTATATATATTTTAAATTGTATATATCTTAAAAATATAAATATTATATATATAATTATATATATATATATATATATATATATATATAAATATATATATAAATATAAATAAATATATATATAAAAATATTTATAAATAAAACAAAATAATTTTTGTGTTTTCGTTTTGTTTTTTATGACATTCTATAGCATCACAATTATATCAATGTGTTGTCTTTTTATATTACAAAGCAAAATATGTCTTTAATGTATAACATAATAAAATAAATATATTTTTATATTTTTATTTCATATAAATTATTATTACATAATTAAAAATTAGCACACTAATTTGTTTATATTTAAGAAACACATATATGTATATATATATTATATTTATATAAATATATATATATATATATATTAAATATATATATATATAATAATAAATTTTTATTTAAAACATAAATAATGTCTATATCCTATTTTATAATAATACATAAGATACATATTTATATATTATATTATTTTAATTATAAAACAATAATCATTAAAAAAAATAAATTTAAAAATAATAATAATAAAATATAAATAATATATATATAATATAGTATATATATTATTTATAATATATATGTATGTTTTATACACATATACATACATATATATATTATATATATTATATATATATATATATAATATAATATATATATATATATATATATATATATATATATAATGTTTTTTTGTGTTGTGTCAGCAATCGTACACCACATGGCGTCGCTCTACACCGAATGTTTATGTAAATTTCACTGCAAATACAATGCGAACTGTACATATATAAATTATATTTATTAATTGTTTTTTAACATTTGGAAATCATATATTTTTCTGCAAAACATATACAATTTTTAAAACAAAACCAAGGTGTTATAATATAATTATATATGTTATAAGACACAATGAATGGTAAAATTGGATTTCTGTAAATCGTTCAAAAACAAAAGAACATTTTTTTTTTCAGATAATTTTTCAATAAATAGAATACATCACCAAAATTTACAATAAAACATTTCTCAATTATGAATATTTTTTCTAATATTTCCGTGAAAACAAAATCTTACAATATATAAATTTTAAACATTAGTCTGCAAAATCGTATATTAATCATATAAAACCAAAAATATTCCCCTCTAATACGTTAATAAATACCTTCAATGATTCTGAATGCATGCAGGTACTGCACTTGTTACATATATTTTTCTATATACATATAAAGCGAGATTTTATTTATATGTACACATAACTTCCTATGTTGTTTGCGCGCTAATTTTCGCACCTAGTACCGCACGCACTGAATACAAGCAAGCAAATAACATAATATTTATACATAATATTTATTATATACCATATAAAGATATAGACATATAGAAAATTATGTATAATTTTTTGCAGTACACCCTTATTAAACACTGGTATATATAATATATATATATTTTTTATAAATATATATATATACATATATATATATATATATATATATATATATATATATATAATATATATATAATATATATATATATATATATATATATATATTAAAATAAAAATTTTATAAATTAACGCGAGTGGACATTTTGTTGACACAGAGAGTAATGGCGGAAGATCGTTTACCTCCCGGACACGATGGAACGCTAGCAAATCCAGAATCGATGACGAACGTGGTTTGTTTACGTTCGAACGACAGACGAAGCAAATGACATCCGAGATGACGCCCTATCTGTTAAGAGTTTTATATTTCCTAAATCATGAATTCGCGACAGTTTGTCCGTAGAAAAAATAATCCGTGTGCGATAAAATTTCTTGTCATCTCCTATATAATAAAACTAAGTTATCTGTCCGTTTGCCCTCGAATTTATGAAGCGGTTGTACCTGGAATGGATAAGACATTTTGGATTGGATGAGTTACATAGCAACGTTCGAAATCATTCATTTTCTAGCGTTTAATGCCATTACTTTGAGTACTATATCCAGTTAAGAGCTGGATCATTTATTAATTTATCACATAATAAATAGGTTAAAAATAACATTTTTTAATCATTATGACGTCATTCCTTTAACCATTTCTTATTTTAAATAGCCAGTGTGACCGTGCTTTGCTACGGTCAACTAATGTATTGCTTTTAAACAAAGATTTTTTTTTCGTGCATAACATCTCAATTCGTAGTACAGTTCGAGTCATCTATATTTATATATTTCTATCACAAGTATTATAACTATATTCAGTTGTTATACTACTGTATTACTACTATACGTTATGAACGTTAATAGATCTTGACATATTACGTGGTAATAGAAGCAGAGGTTTTGACAACAACAGTGCTCATTTTGGTGGGTAGTAATATAATGTTGTCCAAAATGAAGGAAATTTATGACAAACCACGTGGTATACGAAACAGAAAACATTCATACCGACAACCTATGAATATGAAGATAACATATAAAATATATTTTTATTTGTCCACGAGAGTCACTGAAATTTGTACTTTGTTGTTAGAATATTGTTGATATGCATTTCATTGTAACGTAAAAATGAACCAAGAATTCAATTTTATGAGTTCTCATATAAAAAATATAATTTGAGTCACATAGAAATGAAAGTGAATCACTTTATACCTCAATTTCCAGGTCAAATCGAATGATACAAAACAGACGATGTTTAAATAATATAAAATAAGAAATGAATAAATGAGATGTTTATAGTCATAAATGATAGAAAATTATCATTTTCACCTATTTTATGTGATAAATTGAAATATGTTTTCTTCTACTTTTAACCGAGGAAAATGCGTTTAAAACAATTACGATGACGTCACATTGCTAAAAATATTGCTTCATCCACTTAGTTATGATGCGATAAATTAAAAAAATTAATCGTTTGCGTTTAACCGGGGAAAATAGTTTTTGGAATAATGATATGAAAATCGAAAAAGGGGGAAGGAAGAATTTCGAAAGTTAAAAATTTACAAAAACCTTTTGGATGTATAAGAATTTCCCAAATTTTCACGGCATTATGTATGGTTTTTGAGTCTATCGAGTACAGACAGACACAAATTTTATTTATATAATATATAAATTATTTAAGTATCGTTGCATTATTTTCATACGTTTTATCGCTGAACACTAATATTGGGTCAATAATTTTCTTTTACATTGGCTCAAATAATAGATTAGGTACATATGATCATTTTAAATTGAAATCTCGATTATTTTTTGTCGCAATTAAAATTTTATCGTCGGTATTAACAACAA
>CM063500.1:109546173-109556173 GCA_032207245.1 Pardosa pseudoannulata | reverse complement strand
GAATTTATAATCACTTGAAAAGAATGTTGTAAACTGAATTCTAATATGATTCTTTTTTTTTCTTTTTCAGAAGAAGCAGTGAAACCCTCTTTCAATAGCTCCTGACCACTCTGAACTGAACCACACAACCGACTTAAAATAGTAAACAATAGAAAAATCGGCGCCTCCTCCAATAGATGTAATAAGCAAAACTGTGATACTAAAGACTGTGATATGCAAAACTGTGATATTAAAGACTGTGATGAACACGACTGTGATACTAAAGACTGTGATATGCAAAACTGTGATATTAAAGACTGTGATGAACACGACTGTGATACTAAAGACTGTGATGAACACGACTGTGATACTAAAGACTGTGATATTAAAGACTGTGATGAACACGACTGTGATACTAAAGACTGTGATATTAAAGATTGTGATGAATACGACTGTGATACTAAAGACTGTGATGAACACGACTGTGATATTAAAGACTGTGATGAACACAACTGTGATACTAAACACTGTGATGTTAAAGACTGTGCTTAGCATGACTGTGATACTAAAGACTGTGATATCCAAAACTGTGATATTAAAGACTGTGATACTAAAGACTGTGATATGCAAAACTGTGATACTAAAGACTGTGATGAACACGACTGTGATATTAAAGACTGTGATGAACATGACTGTGATAAAACTAACTGTGATACTAAAGACTGTGATGAACATGACTGTGATATGCAAACCTGTGATACTAAAGACTGTGATGAACATGACTGTGATAAACATAACTGTGATACTAAAGACTGTGATGAACAAGACTGTGATATGCAAAACTGTGATAAACATGACTGTGATACTAAAGACTGTGATGAACATGTCTGTGATATACAAAACTGTGATAAACATAACTGTGATACTAAAGACTGTGACGAACATGACCGTGATATGCAAAACTGTGATGAACATGACTGTGATACGAACTGTGATGAACATGACTGTGATACTAAAGACTGTGATACTGTGATAAAGAAAACTGTGATAAACAACTGTGATAATGATGTCTGTGATATATAAAGCAGTGATAATTAAGACTGTGATAAGAAAAACTGTGATAATGAAGACTGTGATAATCAAGTTTGTGATAATCAAAACTGTGATAATTAAAACTGTGATAAACAAAGCTGTGATAAATAAAACTGTGATAACCAAGACTGTGATAATCATGTCTGTGATAATTAAGACTGTGATAACTAAAACTGTAATAAGTAAAACTGCGACATGTACAGCTGCGATACCAATAAGAAGAAGACTCAAAAAGAACTCTAATAACTCACTCTAATTTTAACTATGATAAAAATTTCTTCATCAGCTGTGATAATGATATAACTGCGATAACAATATGATTTTACTCTGTTAATGATTGTAATAACTAAAAATAAATGATAAAACAACTGCATGTTCATGAAATTCTCAGATGTAGTTCATACCACCCTCTACCAATAAAAATGAAACCAAACAAAGTACTTCTTTATCTTTCTTTAACTCCACAGTACTCAGAACCACTGACGTCATCGGTTCCTGTTCTTTGTGGACGGTACAATATTATCCAACTACAAATATTATTCACTACACATATTTATTTCATACACTCACATTTCGTAATTTACAAGTGGAAAGTCGTCAACCAGCTTCTCTCTTCGCTATAGTTGGACGTAGACATATATTTTAGTTACAAATGAAATGAATCTGTATAAAAAAATATATATATATATAATATATAAATTGTGTTATGTATATTATACTTATCAAAATATTTTTCAAAAAATAAACTAAGGATATTCAATTATTTCATTAACTTGAATATTTATTAGTAAAAATTATTTTGCTATAGATTTTATTTGTGTGTCAATTTATATTTAAATTTTAGTTACCAAAATAACTTCATACACTACACGAGAACAGATACGATACATAGATAAAATTTTAAGCAAAGAAATTACATTTGCAAAAAAACACAACTGGCATCTTTTTTTTTCTTTTTACTTACCTTTTATTAAATGGTCCCATGGAAATAAAATGTCTTAATCTTTATTCATAAAATATGATACTTTACGGATCACATTAAAGTTAAAATAAATAAAATCCTTAAGGATTATATTAAAGGTAATGTTAAAAAACACTGCCTTAGTATAAAATCATAGAACAATTTATCATTGACAAATTTCACAAACTCATGCAAAAATATTATGCTGAGGCAAAATTTTTACAGTTTTATTTACGTATAATATCTGATTCTGATTTGTACTACATAAACAATGAAACATAATTCAATAGTATACAGAAAAAAAAAGTAAAAATGTTGTTACAAGAAATATTTAAGAATTTTTTTTATTTTTCTCTTATTGGATTTTTTCCTTAACTTCTTCAATATATTTTTCAGTCACTTTTTTAGCGTAGTTATTCAGAAATATTTTATAAGTAGTTAAAATTATATTTTTGGAGTGAAGTAAACAATCATGCAAACATAATTTTGAAGACCTATTTATATCATCTATTACATTTTTAAGATATGGTTAAGTGACTGTTATTATTAAATTGAGTTGATTATCATTTGCTATAAAATTACTGTTATATTTTAATAAAACATTTGTAAATATCTGAATACATAAATGTAACTAAGTGTAAATACAGTTTTTTAAGTTCCTCTACCTAAAGCATCTAATTAAAATTTATTCATATAATTTTAACAGCTTGCAAATTTTATTTAGATGGGGTTTTTTTACTTTTGGCTGTTAGACATAGCTATTCCAAAACTTTAAGCATGTTTTTTTAATCACTTTTCTACAGGTTATATGAGAACTTACCTGTTAAAATAGTACAGCTTGAATAAAGGTTATATTTTTATAATAAAAATGTGTAAAAACATTGCTTCTGTCGATTACTTTAGATTAATTTTTTTTCTTACATTTATAAATTTTCTTTTGGTAGTTTTAATTTTTATTACATATATGTCTTCTTTACGCTTCGACATTCAAAATTTTAAATTGTAGAAAGTTAATATGAAAATCTGGAAAAAGAGCTCAGGACGTAAAAAATATGAAGTTGATAAATCAGAAACAAGTTAAAGTGCAGATAACATTGATTCTACATAGAAATTTCCCAGTTGCTATTGTAGTATGGGAAAGAAGTTGTACATCAACTTTTATTAATAAAGCATTAAAAACACATTATAAATCAATGAAGTAAGGATACATTAATCTTTTATTGTGATAATAATAAATAGTTTTCCTTTAGGATAAAACAGAAATTGTAATTTGTGAGTTATCAACAATAGCCAAGTTGCAATACACAGTAAAAACGAAACTTTAACATAACTTAGAATACATTTAACTTACAGATATTAAATGTTGTATTATATAAACTCCTTAATGAGATCTAACAATAAAATGAAACTTATTTTTAAAACGACAGTTATAATATACACTATGATACAAAGCACATACTAATAACAAAACATTTGAACCATTCTAAAGTGTCGAACTTAAGAATTACCATCATTTGTATGATATACTTAATTAGAAAACAGCTCATAAAATAATAGAAGAAACAGTAGCAAAATTGCTACTTACCTTACATATAAAGGCAAGCATTATTTTATTTCCATAAATTTCTTTCTTTGTTTTTTTCAAAAGAAGTAATAGGCAAGCAATCAACAAGCATCAACAGAATTTAATAGAATGCCGCCTTTTAGAGATCACGTGACCGGTTTCAAAATCAGCGCGCATTGTGTAGATGCTGTGATTTTGTTACAGAAATAATCAATTAAGATAAAGTATATTTATTAACATATATATGTATATATATAATATATATAATATTATATTGTATATATACATATACATATATATACATTTATTTTATATATATATATATATCTATATTTGTATATATATATATATAAATATATATATATTTATATTATATATATATTATATATTATGTATACATATATTATATAAATGTATATATATATACATATATATGTTTAAATATATATATTATGTATATATATATATATATATATATGTAAATATATATATAAATATATTATATATATATATATATATATATTATACCATATATGTATATATATATTATATATATAATATATATAAATATATATATATATATACATATATATGTATATATATATGTATAAATATATATATATATATTATATATGTAAAAAATATATGTATAATATATGTTGTTATATATATTTATATATATATATATATATTTATAATATAATAATATATATATATACAAATATGTTTATATATGTATATATATGTATTTATATAGAATATATATATATAATATATATATATATATAATATATTGTTTATACATATATATATGTAAAAATGAATATAATTATATATATATATATAAATATATATATATATTATATATATTATTATATATATATAATTTCATCGTCACACTGCGAGGCTGCTGCCGACAAACCGAACGTGTATTACTAGAGGATTTCACTGCAAGCTGGCACAATAGAGCGAACTGTACAGTCAGTGGATTAAATTATATTTATTAATTGTTTTTAACATTGGAAATCATATATTCTGCAAAACATCTTGACAATTTTTAAAAACAAAACCAGGGATATGGTGTTACATAAAAACTTATTACTGTCTATAAGACACAATGAATGGTAAAATTTAGACTGTTAAAATTCGCTTCTAAAACAAAAGAACATTGTTTTTCAGATAATTTTTTCAATAAATTATACATCACCAAATTAATTTACACACTAAAACATTTCTCTTTATATTGATGAATACTTTTTTATATTTCCGTGAAAAACAAAATCTTACATATATATAAATTTAAACATTAACCGTCTGCAAAATCATGGCAGTTAATCATTAAAAAACCAAAACACGTAAGTCCCCGGTCTAATACAAGCTTAATAAACCGTACCTTCGAATTCTGAATGCAAGTGCAGAAAAATAGCTGCACTTGCCTTAGTGCCATAGTATGCTGTTCTTCTCCAGTAGCCCATACATATAAAGCGTGATTTTCAATTTAGTGAGTGCGTACACATCAACTTCCTATGTTCGTTTGCGCGCTACGTGGTGCAGCACCTAGTACCGCAAGCACTGGAATACAAGCAAGCAAATCAATATATTTATACATAATATTTATTATATACCATATAAAGATAGGTAGACATATCAGAAAAATTATTGTCCCTCATAATTTTGCCAGGGCGTGCCGTGCACACCCTGCACATATGGAACGACACTTATATATATATATATATATATATATATATAATATATATAATATATATTTATATATTTATATATATATATCATAATATATAAATATGTATATATATAAAATATATATATATATATATATTTAGATATGTGCATATATATATAATATATAACATATAATCATATATATATATATATATATATATATAAAATATATATATTATATAAATATATATATAATATATATATAAAATGTATATTTATAATATAACGCGAGTACATTTGTTGACACGAGTAATGAAAATTTACCTCCCGGAGGCACGATAACGCTAGCAAATCCAGAATCGAATGACGGGCCCGAACACGAGTTTGTTTAAGTTCGACCGACGAAGCAAATGACATCGGAGATGACGCCCTATCTGTTAAGGGGTTTTATATTTCCTAAATCACGAATTCGCGACAGTTTGTCCGCAGAATAAAATATTTACCCGTCTGCGTTCCAAAATCTTCTTGCTCATCCCCTATATAATAATAGCCTAAGTTATCTGTCCGTTTGCCCTCGAATTTTGAAGCGGTTGTACCTGGAATGGATAAGAGGCATCTATTGGATTCTGGATGAGTTACGGATAGCAACGTTCGAAATCACTTCATTTTCTAGCGTTTAATGCCATTACTTTGAGTACTATTTCAGTTAAGAGCTGGCATTTCAATTTATTAATTTATCACATAATAAATAGGTTAAAAATAACATGTTTTCTAGCATTATGACGTCATTCCTTTAACCATTTCTTATTTTAAATAGCCAGTGTGACCGTGCTTTGCTACGGTCAACTTAATGTATTACTTTTAAAACAAGATTTTTTTTTTTCGTCCCAGTACAGTTCGAGTCATCGGTATATTATATATTTCTTAAACAAGTGTATTATAACTATATTCAGTTGTTATACTACTGTATACTACTGTACGTTGATGAGCCACGTTAATAGATCTTGACATATTACGTGGTAGATAGGAAGCAGAGGTTTGACAACAACAGTGCTCATTTTGGGGGGATAATAAATGTTTTCCAAAATGAAGGAAATTTATGACAAACCACATGGTTTTGTATGAAACAGAAACACACATTCATATCGACAACCATATGAATATGAAGATAACTATATAAAATGATAGGTTTTTATTTGGCCACGAGAGTCACTGAAATTTGTACTTTTGTTGTTAGAATATTGTTGATAAACATTTCATTGTAACGTAAAAATGAACCAAGAATTCAATTTAAAATGAGTTCTCATATAAAAATGCTATAATTTGCGTCACATAGAAATGAAAGTGAATCACTTTATATCTCAATTTCCAGGTCAAATCGAATGGATACTACGCAGACGATGTTTAAATAATATAAAATAAGAAATGAATAAATCAGATATTTAAAGTAATGACGTCATAATGGTAGAAAAATATCATTTTCCCCTATTTATTATGTGATAAATTGAAAATTTTAATCTCCTGCTTTAAACGAGGAAAACTGCGTTTAAAACAATTACTTGGGATGACGTCACATTGCTAGAAATAATGGTTCTTTCACTTAGTTATGATGCGATAAAATTAAAAAGTGAATCGTTTGCGTTTAACCGGGGAAAATAGTGTTTGGAATAATTATATGAAATGCTCGAAAAAGGGGGAAGGAAGAAATTTCGAAAGTTAAAAATTTACAAAAACCTTCCTAAGGATGTACCTAAGAATTTCCCAAATTTTCACGGCGATTGGATGCATGGTTTTTGAGTCTATCGAGTACAGACAGACAGATACAAATTTATTTATATATATATAAATTATTTAAGTATCGTCTGCATTATTTTCATACGTTTTATCGCTGAACACTAGATATTGGGTCAATAATTTTCTTTTACATTTGGCTCAAATAATAGATTAGGTACATATGGGATAATTTTAAATTGAATCACCGATTATTTTTTGTTGCAATGAGAGTTTTATCACCGGTATTAACGACAAATTCCATCTACCTCCAGGGTGCAGAGGAAAGGATAGTTTCGTTCCTTTACTTCCATTCATGACTATGGCAAAAAAAATTGGGAAGAACCTAACGATCATTTCGACGTAGCTCAGAAAACTTTGACTTATCTTTCTAAATGAATTCGACGTAATTATAAACTGCATTCACGGTATCGGTAGACTTTAGAGGAGTAGGAAGATAAACAAATTATGGAGAGTGTACCACATCATTCTCAGCCAAACATCAAACCATTTTTTACTTGCCTCATAGGGTACTTTTTATAATCAGGCTTCGAACCGGAACTGAACCGAAAACGAAAACCGGAAAAAACCGTTATTTTGGTCGAACGAAAATGGAACTGAACCGAAAAATATCGGTTTATCGGTTCGATATATCTTTCAGTCATTTTGTTACTGTTAAACTTATCAATATTTTCTAATTTAACGCGAACTTTATAATTATCATTACATGTATACTGCTTCTCGATTTCCTATTTTGATATTCACTAGTATTTTTCTGTTCAGTTCGCATGAAACTACTTGTAGAAGACATATTTAATTCATATTAAACTTAAGTATAGATGATTTTTTAAGAAAAATATCGAGTTTATTTTATTTTTCACATCTCATGCGATCATCCACGGATGTTTGTATAGACTGTTTAGATCAGGAGGAGTAAATAGACAGAGAGGCCCTAAGTGACGTGGCATGAAGCATCTATCAAATCTTCTGCGCATCAAATTGTTTGGTAATGGCGGCGATTCAAATGTTTCGTAATAGTAGTATTTCATTAGGCCTGCTGTTTGTATCAATCACATATGTACCAATTAAAAAAAGAATAAAATCTTCTAAATTTTTGATAGAATTACATATTTGTTTATGATAGAATTATATTTTTAGTACAAATAAGAATATACATAAAATGAAATATATTTAAACTGAAACAAAACATTATTTTAGAAAACCGAATAACCGATATTAATTTTTTAGTTGAACCGGGACGAAAACCGGAACAAAATAAATTACGGTTCGAAGCCCTGTTTATAATTCTGGAAAATTAAAAATTTTACTGATCCCGTCATATGACGGGCTATAATATAGTAAAATGATTAAAAAAATCAATTTAGTAAATTACGGAATAAAAAAATATTGTAAACTCATTTTAAATTTATGCAATTTATGGTAAAGATTTTATACGGATTAATTTATACAAACAATTAAAAAATTAATTTATTTATGCGGATTAATTAATATTTAATTCATTTATATTATTATTATTTATACAAGCGCCATCTGTCGACGTATTCTGAATTATAGAGGAACCTTCGGCGATTTTTTTACATTTAAGGCAGGATTTGACAAAATTGACAAATAATTCTGGAAAATTAATATTTTACTAATCTTCATAAGAAGGACTGTTTGATAGTATACATGTATTTATATAAAATGGATATTATAACAACACATTACTATTATTGATTAAATATCGAGAGAATAGTGTTATAACTTTACATACATTACAATTACTTACTTACATTGACTTAGCTGAAAAAAAACTGAATTATCTTAAATGAATTCAACGGGATTGTACACTATTCACAGTATCGTGAGATTTTATAGGAGTATTAAGAAAAACAAATTATTGAGATTTTACCAGATAAAGTAAACTCATTTTAAATTTATGTCATTTATGGTAAAGGTATTATACGGATTAATTTATACAGACAATTAAAAAATAATTTATTTATACATATTAATTAATATTTAATTAAATTATATTATTATTTATACAAGCGCCATCTGTCAACGGTATTCTGAATTCTCAATCTACCTTCAGCTATTTTTTACATTAAGGGCAGGATTTGACAAAATAAAATGCATAACTAACTTGTAACTAGCAAAATGTAATTAGTAGTAATATCAGCAAATACAGTTAGTTATACACCGCAGTTATAGCAAAATATGATTATTATATAAAGTATAATTAATTGACTTGTAACAATATAGAATGTATAAATAACTTTTAACTAGCTAAAATGTCTTTGAAATTTTGTTAAAAACCTGTACTTCTCGCGACAAGAAAGGCCATAGCAAAATTTAGAAACGGCAAAACGGCCTAAATGACTACAAAAATACATAAAGGTGATTAACTGAAATACAGCTAAAAATTATTTAGGAGCTTCAAAATGCCTCAATTACTTGAAAAAAAAAGGTGAAAATGCAGTTTATACTCCTATATTTTATTTACGATATTTTTTGGCGAAAATAATGCCAGAATGCCATGGCGATAAACATCTTAAAGAAATAAAAATGCAATGAAAAGTATACACTTTTCAGTATTTAAAATACTAAAAAGGAAAGTGTAACACAGTATAGATAAAATGTATACACAGATTGTACTAGATTGTTAAATTTAACACTTTTAAAATCAATTAAAAAAAATCCTCAAATATGTATTAGTATTATAGTCATTTTTATGGTTCACAGAGGCCTTTTATGGAAGATTGGTATGGAACGTTATGGTGTACTGTTTTGCAGTACCAAAGCCAAAAGAGAGGACCTACTGCTTAGGGGGATTAAGAACGTCACATGGGAATAGAAAACCGAAGAGAACGGACATTATTCAGAATTTAAAAAAAAAAATAACTCGAAATTTGAAAAAAAAAATTCCATAAAAATGGAAAATAGTCCTAACA
>CM063500.1:109531173-109541173 GCA_032207245.1 Pardosa pseudoannulata | reverse complement strand
GACATTGTTACAAAACAACAAATAACCACTGTTAAGTTACCGTAGGAAACAATGATAGTAAACAGTTAGCGATTATTCGGTAACAGCCTTTGTTGTTCTAACAATACTGGAGAGTAGATATTCTTGCCAATTTCAGTCTATTAATTGACCCTCTCAAAGTTTGTCGGCCATGTCAAATTTTGGGCGTTTTTCCGTGTCTGCCGGTTGTCTTAGTGCCGGGGACATGCGTTTGGTTCTGGAGGAGGAATCGTGTCATGGAAGAGTAAGTCTTCGAGGAAATTTTCACTTATTTATAAGTTTTATATCATTTTTAAGAAATGCTCACTTGACCTGCGATATCCCCGTGCTGTTTCCACTGTATGACACGTAAAACTTTCACTGACTAACCTGGACAGCAATGTACCGTAATCGACAAGTGGAAAATATCTGAATTTACCGGTCACGGTAGATGAGAAATTTGTCGACATCGCTACAATATAGCTTGGGGAAAAAGAAATCCATCATTTTTTTCGGTAGATGGCTGTAGTGATCAATATTTCGTAAAGTTTCGATCAAACAATTTCAATTTTATGCTCGTTGTCAAGGTGACATTTCACACTAAACAAATTTTTTTTACTGTTTTTCGGTTGGTCCATTCAGTTGTGAGTTACAGGGTGTTAAAAATGGAAGTCAACAAAGAGAAAATACGGTACAGCGGAAAAGATAAATACGTAAATACGGAAAAGATGTACCTCGCACAGGCAGGCCAGTCGTTAAAAAATTGTCGATAAAATCACTGAAATAATCGAAGTTGACCGGCATGTTAGTAGTCGTAGAATCGCCCAGGAACTAAAGATTGACCATACAACAATTTAAAACCATTTGAACAAAGATGGATTCGAAAAGAAGCTCAATGTTTGGGTCCCACACCAATTAACAACAAAAAACAGGATGAATCGAATTTCCGTCTGCGAAGCCTTGGCCCAAACGGAACGAAATCGACCCATTTCATAAAGTGGGTGACTGGTTAAAATACGACTAATATTGTATGAAAACGATCGTGGTCAAATCGCGGAGAAGCAGCTCAAACGGTGGCCAAACCAGGATTAATTTCCAGGAAGGTTCTACTGTGTATTTGGTGGGACAGGAAAGGAATAATTTATGAGTTGCTTCTGTGTGGCCCAAACACTAAATTCAGATCTCTACTAGCAACAACTGGACCGTTTGAAGCTAGCGATTGACCAGAAACGGCCACAATTGGCCAATAGAAGAGGTGTTGTGATACGCTGGTCCGCGGTGGAAGGAGTGTTGCGCGCCCAAGATGGGCCAACTCGTTAATAACAGGTGGTCATAATGTTTTGGCCCTTTAGTGTGTGTGTATATATGTATATATATATATATATATATATATATATATATATATATATATTTCAAATCATGGACATATATTTTTTTCTATTGTTAAACGCCCGTTTCCCCGGGCTTATTGTGAACATAAGGAATGTTCTGATTCGAATGTACAGTTCACAGATTAATTGAATGCAGTTCATTCATTTTTTTTCTTCTCTTTCAGAGCTCTTCCGTGCCACCTTCCTTTCGTCCGGTAAGTCCCTTTTCTGTCTAACTTTGTATGTTTGCGTGTTATCTGATGGTCATGTATTGCGATATATATATACGTACATGTATGTAGATGTGTGTGCGTGAATTTGTATGTATAACGTATGTATGCTTACCTCTTCAATTTGGGGATCTTTTTTCCTTCACTTTGCACAGCAAAGAATATTTTTAATCGACTGAATCATTTCAGAACAAAAATATCAATATAAAATGTAATGCTAAAATATTTTGTGACAAGATTTCGCAGAATTTTTGGCACAGTTTTCTAATGCAAATAAACAAAATATTGAAATAATATATTATATATATATATATATATATATATATATATATATATATATATATATATATATATATATATATATATATATATATATATATATATATATATATATTATATATATATATATATATATATATATATATGTGTCTGTGTGTGTGTGTCCATATATATGTATATACATATATATATATATATATATATATATATATATATATATATATATATATATATATATATATTTATATATATATATATATATTCATTTCCATACATATGTACATATATATTTTTATACAATAGATGATTCGATCTGTGAACATTGCTTTTTCATTTCAGGCGTCTCGTCTTGGTGCAGTTGTACCACCTGTTGTTCAGGAAGTTCCCCCTGTCCTGGTGGAGGTAAGTATTCAAAAGAACAGAATTTTTCGTATAGCTTTTCCGTTTCCCTTCCGTATGTAACGGAAGCTCATACATACCTCTAGTAGTCTCTCTACATACCTCTAGTAGATTGAAATTAAGCGTAACTTTATATACGTATATATCTATCTATTTATACATGATTGGCCTAAGAGCTGTAGAAGACAAAAAAGTTCCGAAATGAAAAGTAATTTTTTTTTCATTTTTTAAAATGTAATCTTTTAAGAAGGCACTTTCTAAACATTTTTTTAACAACAGCACTTTCTGATAAGCTGTTGGCCTTCCGTACAGGAGTTCGTATCCCACTGTGGCACGAATGATCGTAGCCGTTCGGAATCGGTTTTAAGCAGTAGGTCGAGGTCTGATTAGCCTCATTCCAAAAGAAGCAGACCTTATCTCTCTAAACCCAACGTGTTCGAATCAAATTCGAATCCCAACCCTCCTTTTGACGAAGTGTGAAGAGCTACAGGAGAACATGATGTACGATGGGCATCAACCAATAATATAACTCTTTACAAAGACAAACGCTCTCCTCTGATTGAACGAAATATTTCTAAACGACCCCTTCCGTTCTTTTTGAGGAGGTTGCGTCGTTTGCGTCGTTTGCGTCATCGGTTCCGGACGTCCAGGAAGAGAAGCGCGTCTTGGCACGGTATGGAACACCGGACGATTCTATCTCTTAATGTCTACACGTTTTAAAACTGTATCTGTGATATATATCTGCGTGCGTGCGTGTATGCGTGTGTGTGTGTGTAGTGATAGGAAATCACCTACGAGTCAGGTGTCTCCTTGGAAGTGTGTGTGTAAGTATCATTTAGCGACTGGTGCATGCGCAATAACGAGGTGTTTTCCTTTCTTTTGCCGACAGGGATCGTGCTGAGATAGCGTTCATGCTGGACGTCATAGTAACTGCAGTCGAAACCAGTCTGGAGGGGACCACGGGAGGCCCTGTCACTCAGCGGTAAGACCGCAACCATTTTCTTTACTTTACCAAATACACGACAGTTGATACAAGTCCAATACCAAAACCAAAACATGTGGGACATCTGTATGCAACTCATGGATCTATATCTATATCTATCACTCTATCTATATAAATAAATAAATAAATTTATATATATATATATATATATATATATATACATATATATATATATATATATATATATATATATATATATATATATACATATATAGGCATATATATACATATATAGGTATGTATATATATATATATATATACACATATATAGGTATAAATATGTATATATATAAATACATACATGTATATTTATATACATGTATATACATATATATGCATATATATGTATATTTATATTCATGTATATTATATATATATATATATGTATATATATATATAATATATATATATATATATACATACATATATATATATATATATATATATATATATATATATATATACATATATATATATATATATATATATATATATATATATATATATATATTTGCGTGTGTGTATGCGTATTAGCATCTGCCTCCTGTCCAGATGATGTTCTTATTTTGACGTGTTTGTTCTTTTTACTTTCAGGAGTCCTCCTGTTTCCGCCTGTAAGAGTCGGGAGGAGTGGCTCTCCATTTGGGAAGTAAGTCACGCCCTCCGTAAAATAATTACAATAATATTATTTGGAACATATAAGGTGTAAGCAAAGCCCCAAGCTGGCATACACTCGAGTACACATAACATTTTTTCGATTTTTTCCTCAATCCCTTTCTCTGCAATAACGTCTAACTTACCGTTGGTGATTTTTAATATATTATGCTTTCATTTCTTGTTGGCGTTATTTATTGCCCAAAATAATCGCCAAGATAGAATGGAGTTAACACTTTTTTCGCCAATGCTATCGTCTAAATTCATTTCTGCAAACAGTATTGTAATGATTTCGTTACTCGGCGACTGAACGGACTTGGTTTGACAGAACAATTCAACAGCTTCGTTGAACGACAAACTAAGAAATTCACAGTACAAATTAACGGCTAATTCAACAAATATTTGAGTATATTACAGTTGGCCTCTAAGCGAGATTCGCAGTAACCGAACTCAGATCCACTTACAACGACTGAAGGTGAGATTCTAACCTTTAAGGTCCCTGCTACAATTTTGTATATACTACGATAGCTTAGAATATTCTAGACAGTCCTGGAGAAGGGCCTCGAATAATATAGCCAAAACTTCCGAATTGGCCCTTAAAGAATATCAAGAAATATTACAATATATCGCCAAATTCCAAGACATAATTAGGATGCAAAAAACATCAACATATTATATATATATATACATATATATATATTTATTTATATATATACATATATATATATACATACATACATACATACATATATATATATATATACAAATACATATATATATCTATATATATATACATATATACATACATACATATACATACATATATACATATATATATATATATATATATATATAATATATATATATATATATATATATATATATATATATATATATATATATATATATATATGCCTGCATGCATCCATTTATACATTCTGAGAACTTTTTATATTTCCATTCGAAAGAGAGTTTACAGAAGATAATGCATATATAGGTGATAGTACAACCCTTAGACTTATCACAAGATATTTTGGTTATCTTCGTTTCTAAAATATTTCTTTTATTTTGCATTGCAGGAGCCCAAAAAGAAGCGCTTTAAACGTCTTCGAAAGTTCTTTCGATCCCTTAACTGCTTCTGTAAAGTACGTATATTTCTTATCAAAATAATTGCATGTATATGTGTGTGTGTGTTTGCCTATGTGCACATGTACTTATTTGCATGTATAATATTTGTATAAATATATATGTAAATATAAATATGTTAAGTGTAAATTTATAATCACTTGATAAGAATGTTCTCAAAGGAAACTGAATTCTAATATGATTCTCATTTTTATTCTTTTTCAGAAGAAGCAGTGAAACCCTCTTTCAATAGCTACTGACCACTCTAAACTAAACCACACAACCAACTTAAAATAGTAAACAATAGAAAAATCGGCGCCTCCTCCAATAGATGTAATAAGCAAAACTGTGATACTAAAGACTGTGATATGCAAAACTGTGATATTAAAGACTGTGATGAACACGACTGTGATACTAAAGACTGTGATGAACACGACTGTGATACTAAAGACTGTGATATGCAAAACTGTGATATTAAAAACTGTGATGAACCCGACTGTGATACTAAAAACTGTGATGAACACGACTGTGTTACTAAAGACTGTGATATTAAAGACTGTGATGAACACGACTGTGATACTGAAGACTGTGATATTAAAGATTGTGATGAATACGACTGTGATACTAAAGACTGTGATGAACACGACTGTGATATTAAAGACTGTGATGAACACAACTGTGATATGCAAAACTGTGATACTAAAGACTGTGATGAACAAGACTGTGATACTAAAGACTGTGATGAACATGACTGTGATATGCAAAACTGTGATAAACATGACTGTGATACTAAAGACTGTGATGAACATGACTGTGATACTAAAGACTGTGATGAACATGACTGTGATATGCAAAACTGTGATAAACATGACTGTGATATGCAAAACTGTGATAAACATGACTGTGATATGCAAAACTGTGATGAACATGACTGTGATACTAAAGACTGTGATACTTTGTGATAAAGAAAACTGTGATAATGATTTCTGTGATATATAAAGCAGTGATAATTAAGACTGTGATAAGCAAAACTGTGATAATCAAGACTGTGATAATCAAGTCTGTGATAATCAAACCTGTGATAATTAAAACTTTAATAAACTAAGCTGTGATAAATAAAACTGTGATAACCAAAACTGTGATAATCATGTCTGTGATAATTAAGACTGTGATAACTAAAACTGTAATAAGTAAAACTGCGACATGTACAGCTGCGATATCAATAAGAAGACTCAAAAACAACTCTAATAACTAACTCTAATTTTAACTATGATAAAAATTTCTTCATCAGCTGTGATAATGATATGACTGCGATAACAATATGATTTTACTCTGTTAATGATTGTAATAACAAAAAATAAATGATAAAACAACTGTATGTTCATGAAATTCTCAGATGTAGTACATACCACCCTCTACCAATAAAAATGAAACCAAACAAAGTACTTCTTTATCTTTCTTTAACTCCACAGCACTCAGAACCACTGACGTCATCGGATCCTCTTCTTTGTGGACCGGTACAACCATTACCTCCAACTACAAATATTATTCACTACACATATTTATTTCATACACTCACATTTCATAATTTACAAGTGGAAAGTCGTCAACCAGCTTTCTCTCTTCGCTATAGTTGGACGTAGACATATATTTTAGTTACAGAAATGAATCAATTAAGATAAGCATGTATATGTACATGTATATATATATATATATATATATATATATATATATATATATATATATATATACATATATATATGTATATATATATATATATATATATATATGTATATATATATATATGTATATATATTATATATATATATGTATATATATATATATATTTATATATATATATATATGTATATATATATATATATATATGTATATATATATATATATATATATATATATATATATATATATATATATATACATATATATGTATATATATGTATATATATATGTGTGTATATATATATATATATGTATATGTATATATATATGTATATATATAATATATATAATATATATATATATGTATATGTAAATATATACATATATATATGTATATGAATATATATAATATATATATGTATATGTATATATATATATATGTATATGTATATATATATGTATATGTATATGTATATATATATGTAATATATATGTATATGTATATATATAATATATATATATATATATATATTTATATATATATATATATGTGTGTGTGTGTGTGTGTGTGTGTTCAGCAATCGTAGCACCACATGGCGCCCGCCGCTGCGGTGCCGACAAACCGAACGTGTATTCCACGTGTAGAGGATTTCACTGCAAGCTGGCACAATAGAGCGAACTGTACAGTCAGTGGATTAAATTATATTTATTAATTGTTTTTAACATTTGGAAATCATATATTCTGCGGAAAACATCTTGACAATTTTTAAAAACAAAACCAGGGACATGGTGTTACATAATATAACTTATATACTGTCTATAAGACACAATGAATGGTAAAATTTGGACTCTTCTGTTAAAATTCGCTTCTTTAAAACAAAAGAACATTGTTTTTCAGATAATTTTTTCAATAAATAGAATACATCACCAAAATTAATTTACAGCACTAAAACATTTCTCTTTATATTGATGAATCACTTTTTTCTAATATTTCCGTGAAAACAAAATCTTACAATATATAAATTTAAACATTAACCGTCTTCAAAATCGTATGGCCAGTTAATCAGTTATAAAACCAAAAGCACGTAAGTCCCCGGTCTAATACAGAGCTTAATAAACCGTACCTTCGGATGATTCTGAATGCCAAGTGCAGGAAAAATAGCTGCACTTGCCTTAGTACCATAGTATGCTGTTCTTCTCCAGTAGCCCATACATATAAAGCGTGATTTTCAATTTAGTGCGCAGTGCGTACACATCCGAACTTCCTATGTTCGTTTGCGCGCTACGTGGTGCAGCACCTAGTACTGCAAGCACTGCGGGAATACAAGCAAGCAAATCAACATAATATGTTATACATAATATTTATTATATACCATATAAAGATAGGTAGACATAGGTGCAGAAAATTATTGTCCCCCATAATTTTGCCAGGTTGTGCAGTGCACACCCTGCACATATGGACCCCACGACACTGGTATATATATATGTGCATATATATATATATATATATATATATATATATATATATATATATATATATATATATATATATATATATATATATATATATATATATCTATATATATATATATATATATATTATACATATATATATATAATGCGCTTAACGCAAGTGGACATTTTGTTGACACAGAGAGTAATGGCGGAAGAACGTTTACCTCCCGGAGGCACGATGGAACGCTAGCAAATCCAGAATCGAATGACGGGCCCGAACACGTGGTTTGTTTACGTTCGACCGACGAAGCAAATGACATCCGAGATGACGCCCTATCTGTTAAGGGGTTTTATATTTCCTAAATCATGAATTCGCGACAGTTTGTCCGTAGAAAAAATATTTATCCGTGTGCGATCAAAAATCTTCTTGCTCATCTCCTATATAATAATAGCCTAAGTTATCTGTCCGTTTGCCCTCGAATTTATGAAGCGGTTGTACCTGGAATGGATAAGAGGCATCCCTATTGGATTGTGGATGAGTTACGGATAGCAACGTTCGAAATCACCCCCTTCCCCATTTTCTAGCGTTTAATGCCATTACTTTGAGTACTATTTTCCCCAGTTAAGAGCTGGCATTTCAATTTATTAATTTATCACATAATAAATAGGTTAAAAATAACATGTTTTCTAGCATTATGACGTCATTCCTTTAACCATTTCTTATTTTAAACTAGCCAGTGTGACCGTGCTTTGCTACGGTCAACTTAATGTATTACTTTTAAACAAAGATTTTTTTTTTTCGTGCATAACTCTCTCAATTCGTTCCAGTACAGTTCGAGTCATCGGTATATTTATATATTTCTATCACAAGTGTATTATAACTATATTCAGTTGTTATACTACTGTATTACTACTGTACGTTGATGAGCCACGTTAATAGATCTTGACATATTACGTGGTAGAGTAGGAAGCAGAGGTTTTAACAACAACAGTGCTCATTTTGGGGGGTAGTAATATATGTTGTCCAAAATGAAGGAATTTTATGACAAACCACGTGGTTTTGTACGAAACAGAAACACACTTTCATACCGACAACCCTATGAATATGAAGATAACTATATAAAATGATAGGTTTTTATTTGTCCACGAGAGTCACTGAAATTTGTACTTTTTGTTGTTAGAATATTGTTGATATGCATTTCATTGTAACGTAAAAATGAACCAAGAATTCAATTTAAAATGAGTTCTCATATAAAAATGCTATAATTTGAGTCACATAGAAATGAAAGTGAATCACTTTATACCTCAATTTCCAGGTCGAATCGAATGGATACAACGCAGACGATGTTTAAATAATATAAAATAATAAATGAATAAATCAGATATTTAATGTAATGACGTCATAATGATATAAAAATATCATTTTCACCTATTTATTATGTGATAAATTAAAAATTTCAATCTCCTGCTTTTAACCGAGGAAAACTGCTTTTAAAACCATTACTTGGGATGACGTCACATTGCTAGAAATAATGGTTCTTTCACTTAGTTATGATGCGATAAAATTAAAAAGTGAATCGTTTGCGTTTAACCGGGGAAAATAGTGTTTGGAATAATGATATGAAATGCTCGAAAAAGGGGAAGGAAGAAATTTCGAAAGTTAAAAATTTACAAAAACCTTCCTAGGAATATACTTAATAATTTTCCAATTTTCACGGCGATTGGATGTATAGTTTTTGAGTCTGTCGAGTACAGACAGACAGACAGATACAAATTTATTTATATATATATAAATTATTTAAGTATCG
>CM063500.1:109528307-109531073 GCA_032207245.1 Pardosa pseudoannulata | reverse complement strand
ACGTTCGAAATCACCCCCTTCCCCATTTTCTAGCGTTTAATGCCATTACTTTGAGTACTATTTTCCCCAGTTAAGAGCTGGCATTTCAGTTTATTAATTTATCACATAATAAATAGGTTAAAATTAACATGTTTTCTAACATTATGACGTCATTCCTTTAACCATTTCTTATTTAAACTAGCCAGTGTGACCGTGCTTTGCTACGGTGAACTTAATGTATTGCTTTTAAACAAAGATTTTTTTTTCGTGCATAACTCTCTCAATTCGTCCCAGTACAGTTCGAGTCATCGGTATATTTATATATTTCTATCACAAGTGTATTATAACTATATTCAGTTGTTATACTACTGTACTACTACTGTACGTTGATGAGCCACGTTAATAGATCTTGACATATTACGTGGTAGAGTAGGAAGCAGAGGTTTTGACAACAACAGTGCTCATTTTGGGGGGTAGTAATATATGTTGTCCAAAATGAAGGAAATTTATGACAAACCACGTGGTTTTGTACGAAACAGAAACACACATTCATACCGACAACCATATGAATATGAAGATAACTATATAAAATGATAGGTTTTTATTTGTCCACGAGAGTCACTGAAATTTGTACTTTTTGTTGTTAGAATATTGTTGATATGCATTTCATTGTAACGTAAAAATGAACCATAAATTAAATTTAAAATTAGTTCTCATATAAAAATGCTATAATTTGAGTCACATAGAAATGAAAGTGAATCACTTTATACCTCAATTTCCAGGTCGAATCGAATGGATACAACGCAGACGATGTTTAAATAATATAAAATAATAAATGAATAAATCAGATATTTAAAGTAATGACGTCATAATGATAGAAAAATATCATTTTCACCTATTTATTATGTGATAAATTGAAAATTTCAATCTCCTGCTTTTAACCGAGGAAAACTGCGTTTAAAACCATTACTTGGGATGACGTCACATTGCTAGAAATAATGGTTCTTTCACTTAGTTATGATGCGATAAAATTAAAAAGTGAATCGTTTGCGTTTAACCGGTTAAAATAGTGCTTGGAATAATGATATGAAATGCTCGAAAAAGGGGGAAGCAATGAATTTCGAAAGTTAAAAATTTACAAAAACCTTCCTAAGGATGTACTTAAGAATTTCCCAAATTTTCACGGCGATTGGATGTATGGTTTTTGAGTCTATCGAGTACAGACAGACACAAATTTATTTATATATATATACATTATTTAAATATCGTCTGCATTATTTTCATACGTTTTATCGCTGAACTTAAATATGACGTCAATACTTTTCTTTTATATTTGGCTCAATTAATAGATTAGGTATATGTGGGATCATTTAAATTGAAATCTCGATTATTTTTTGTCGCAATTAAAATTTTATCGTCGGTATTAACAACAAATTCTATCTACTTCCAGGGTGTAGTGGAAAAGATAGTTTCGTTCCTTTACTTCCATTCATTACTGTGGCAAGAAAAAAATTGGGTAGAACTGAACTATCATTTCGACGTAGCTAAGAAAACTTTGAATTATTTTTCTAAATGAATTCGACTCGATTCTAAACTGCATCCACATTATCGGTAGACTTAAGAGGAGTAGGAAGATAAACAAATTATTGAGAGTGTACCACATCATTCTCAGCCAAAAAACAAATCGTTTTTTTACTGCCTCATAGGGTACTTTATAATCAGGGCTTCGAACCGGAACTGAACCGAAAACCGGAAAAAACCTTTATTTTGGACGGAACGAAAACCTGAACTGAACCGAAAAAAATATCGGTTTATTTCGGTTCGATATATCTTTCAGTCATTTTGTTACTGTTACCAACTTATCAATATTTTCTAATTTAACGCGAACTTCATAATTATCATTACATGTATACTGCTTCTCGATTTCCTATTTTGATATTCACTAGTATTTTTCTGTTTCAGTTTCGCATGAAACTACTTGTAGAAGACATATTTAATTCAGTTGATTAAACTAGAAGTATAGATGATTTTTTAAGAAAAATATCGAGTTATATTTTATTTTTCACATCTCAGCATGCGATCATCCACGGATGTTTGTATAGACTGTTTAGATCAGGGAGGAGTAAATAGACAGGAGAGGCCCTAAGTGACGTGGCATGAAGCATCTATCAAATCTTCTGCGCATCAAATGGGTGTTTGGTAATGGCGGCGATTCAAATGTTTCGTAATAGTAGTATTTCATTAGGCCTGCTGTTTGTATCAATTCACATAGTGTACCAATTAAAAAAAGAATAAAATCTTCTAAATTTTGATAGAATTACATTTTTTGTTTATGATAGAATTATATTTTTAGTACAAATAAGAATATACATAAAATGAAATTATTCATTTGGAACTGAAACGAAAACAGTTATTTTTGGTGGAGCGAAAAACCGGAACTGAACCGAAAACCGTTATTTTTGGCGGAGCGAAAACCGGAACTGAACCGATATTAATTTTTTAGTTGAACCGGAACGAAAACCGGAACAAAATAAATTACGGTTCGAAGCCCTGTTTATAATTCTGGAAAATTAAAAATTTTACTGATCCCGTCATATGACGGGCTATAATGCTAGTAAAATGATTAAAAATATCAATTTAGTAAATTACGGAATAAAAAAATATTGTAAACTCATTTTAAATTTATGCAATTTATGGTAAAGATTTTATACGGATTAATTTATACAAACAATTAAAAAATTAATTTATTTAAGCGGATTAATTAATATTTAATTCATTTATATTATT
>CM063500.1:109515807-109520807 GCA_032207245.1 Pardosa pseudoannulata | reverse complement strand
CATCGCACTTCACACAATATGTTAGGGGACTTCCTTGGCACCCTACAAGTCGACAACATCTTTTGCCCTTTCTTTGTCCCATATTGTGATCCCTTTTATAAAAGCGAACATCATGACTGAGATTAGCTTTTGAGGATGAAGGAAAACTGTAAGGTCGACCTTTCAAAACTTTTTTTTCCGATTCCCAATTTTAGATATTTTACAGCAACAGCTCTTCGAAAATCTTACATGGGCATAGAATCACCTTTATGAATATTTCTGTGCAGAATACTTGCATTAACTACAGCCATATCAATTATTTTAGTGAATAGACACCAGTACCATATTTTACCTCTTATTCTCTCCGAAAGGAGTTTTATCTTGATTTGTCATTCTTACGTTCATCTGCTATTGAAATGTCTTGGAAATGAATATATGACTTTAATTTTAGGTAAGCATTTTTATTAAAAGTGTCCTGTACAACACCTATCACTAAATCTTCTACATCACTCCAATAATATCTTTCACTTGAAAGAGTAAGATAGCCAAAATATATCAAAAACCCTATAAATATCTTTATATCTTCTTTAGTTATAATTAAATCATGGACGTTTTTGACATTTTTAGCATAGAAAATAGTCTCATCCACAATTACGTTATATACTTCATCAGAAAAAAGTTTTTCAAAGCAATGATGCAAGATGCATTTGCAAGATCATTTTCCATTGCCAAAATATTATTCTTATACGTTTCCCCTAATTCCGACCATTTGGTATAATTCGGGTTTTTTTTCCAAACAATTTTTGGCTTTTCTGTTTTTAATATTTTAGACTTCCTCTCAAACGTTGAAGGTAAATCTATTTAATCACACTCATATTTTCATATTACTTCTATTTTACCAACAATATAATTTACAAATGGAGCATGTAACTTATCATCTATTTTCCCTTCATCTGCCAGTTCATCTACATCAGTGGATATGGCAATAATATCCTCTTTAATTTGTTCAGAAAACAGATAATCAACTGCATCCTGAAAGCTATTAAATACTTTTCAACTCATATTTTCATCTAAAGGTGAAAAAACGTAATATTACCAGGGTCAGGAAAAAAACGCCCGAACGCCCAGTGATCTATTTCTAGATCAGCAGTATTTTGACACTAATTTTTACTATTTATATTTGTTTTAAGATAACATCGATTTATATTCTGATAGCTACATCTATGAAGATATTAAATCGCCAAAAAAATTTAACTTTCGCTTATTACTTAGCTGTTTTCAGTGTTTATGCTAAGAAACGTAGAAAAACGGCGGAACGAAAGGGCGATACAAACTTTCTCTTATCGCTTTAGATCAATGATATAATCAAAACAAGAAAACCACTTGTTGGTAAACAGGTGCATGCCTTGTCTTGCCCCCTGTGCAGTATAGAATGTGTGTGGTGGGTTTAAGTTCATCTAAAAGCTAGTTTACCAAGCTATGTTTAGCGATCTAAAAATAGATCACTGGGCGCTAATGGGTTAAGCAGTAGGTCAAGGTCTGATTAGCCTCATTTCAAAAGAAGCAGACCTTATCTCTCTAAACCCAACGTGTTCGAATCAAATTCGAATCCCAACCCTCCTTTTGACGAAGTGTGGAGAGCTACAGGAGAACATGATGTACCATGGGCATCAACCAATAATATAACTCTTTACAAAGACAAACGCTCTCCTCTGATTCAACGAAATATTTCTAAACGACCCCTTCCGTTCTTTTTCAGGAGGTTGCGTCGTTTGCGTCGTTTGCGTCATCGGTTCCGGACGTCCAGGAAGAGGAGCGCGTCTTGGCACGGTATGGAACACCGGACGATTCTATCTCTTAATGTCTACACGTTTTAAAACTGTATCTGTGATATATATCTGCGTGCGTGTATGCGTGTGTGTGTGTAGTGATAGGAAATCACCTACGCGTCAGGTGTCTCCTTGGAAGTGTGTGTGTAAGTATCAGTTAGCGACTGGTGCATGCGCAATAACGAGGTGTTTTCCTTTCTTTTGCCGACAGGGATCGTGCTGAGATAGCGTTCATGCTGGACGTCATCGTAACTGCAGTCGAAACCAGTCTGGAGGGGACCACGGGAGGCCCTGTCACTCAGCGGTAAGACCCCAAAAAACATTTCCTTTACTTTATCAAATACACGACAGTTGATACAAGTCCAATACCAAAACCAAAACATGTGGGACATCTGTATGCAACTCATGGATCTATATCTATATCTATCACTCTATCTATATAAATATATATATATATATATATATATATATATATATATATATATATATATATATATATATATATATATATATATATTTATTTATATATATATATACATATATAGGTATATATATATACATATATAGGTATGTATATATATATATACACATATATAGGTATATATATATGTATATATATATAAATACATACATGTATATTTATATACATGTATATACATATATATGCATATATATGTATATTTATATTCATGTAAATACATATATATGCGTATATATATATATATATATATATATATATATATATATATATATATATACATATATATATATATATACATATATATATATATACATATATATATATATATATATATATATACATATATATATATATATATATATATATATATATATATATATATATATATATATATACACATACTTAAATATACATATATATATATATATATATATATATATATATATATATATATATTTGCGTGTATGTATGCGTATTAGCATCTGCCTCCTGTCCAGATGATGTTCTTATTTTGACGTGTTTGTTCTTTTTACTTTCAGGAGTCCTCCTGTTTCCGCCTGTAAAAGTCGGGAGGAGTGGCTCTCCATTTGGGAAGTAAGTCACGCCCTCCGTAGAATAATTACAATAATATTATTTAGAACATATAAGGTGTAAGCAAAGCCCCAAGCTGGCATACACTCGAGTACACATAACATTTTTTCGATTTTTTCCTCAATCCCTTTCTCTGCAATAACGTCTAACTTACCGTTGGTGATTTTTAATATATTATGCTTTCATTTCTTGTTGGCGTTATTTATTGCCCAAAATAATCGCCAAGATAGAATGGAGTTAACACTTTTTTCGCCAATGCTATCGTCTAAATTCATTTCTGCAAACAGTATTGTAATGATTTCGTTACTCGGCGACTGAACGGACTTGATTTGACAGAACAATTCAACAGCTTCGTTGAACGACAAACTAAGAAATTCACAGTACAAATTAACGGCTAATTCAACAAATATTTGAGTATATTACAGTTGGCCTCTAAGCGAGATTCGCAGTAACCGAACTCAGATCCACTTACAACGACTGAAGGTGAGATTCTAACCTTTAAGATCCCTGCTACAATTTTGTATATACTACGATAGCTTAGAATATTCTAGACAGTCCTGGAGAAGGGCCTCGAATAATATAGCCAAAACTTCCGAATTGGCCCTTAAAGAATATCAAGAAATATTACAATATATAGCCAAATTCCAAGACATAATTAGGATGCAAAAAACATCAACATATTATATATATATATACACATATATATTTATATATATACATATATATATATATACATACAAATACATATATATATATATATACAAATACATATATATATATATACATATATATACATACATATATACATACATACATACAGAGTTTACAGAAGATAATGCATATATAGGTGATAGTACAACCCTTAGACTTATCACAAGATATTTTGGTTATCTTCCCTTCTAAAATATTTCTTTTATTTTGCATTGCAGGAGCCCAAAAAGAAGCGCTTTAAACGTCTTCGAAAGTTCTTTCGATCCCTTAACTGCTTCTGTAAAGTACGTATATTTCTTATCCAAATAATTGCATGTATATGTGTGTGTGTTTGCCTATGTGCATATGTACTTATTTGCATGTATAATATTTGTATAAATATATATGTAAATATAAATATGTTAAGTGTGAATTTATAATCACTTGATAAGAATGTTCTCAAAGGAAACTGAATTCTAATATGATTCTCATTTTTATTCTATTTCAGAAGAAGCAGTGAAACCCTCTTTCAATAGCTACTGACCACTCTAAACTAAACCACACAACCAACTTAAAATAGTAAACAATAGAAAAATCGGCGCCTCCTCCAATAGATGTAATAAGCAAAACTGTGATACTAAAGACTGTGATATGCAAAACTGTGATATTAAAGACTGTGATGAACACGACTGTGATATTAAAGACTGTGATGAACACGACTGTGATACTAAAGACTGTGATGAACACGACTGTGATACTAAAGACTGTGATATGCAAAACTGTGATATTAAAAACTGTGATGAACCCGACTGTGATACTAAAAACTGTGATGAACACGACTGTGATACTAAAGACTGTGATATTAAAGACTGTGATACTAAAGACTGTGATATTAAAGACTGTGATGAACACGACTGTGATACTAAAGACTGTGATGAACACGACTGTGATATTAAAGACTGTGATGAACACAACTGTGATACTAAACACTGTGATGTTAAAGACTGTACTGAGCATGACTGTGATACTAAAGACTGTGATATCCAATACTGTGATATTAAAGACTGTGATATTAAAGACTGTGATATGCAAAACTGTGATATTAAAGACTGTGATGAACCCTACTGTGATACTAAAGACTGTGATGAACATGACTGTGATAAACATAACTGTGATACTAAAGACTGTGATGAACATGACTGTGATACTAAAGACTGTGATGAACATGACTGTGATATGCAAAACTGTGATGAACATGACTGTGATACTAAAGACTGTGATGAACATGACTGTGATAAACATAACTGTGATACTAAAACTGTGATGAACATGACTGTGATATGCAAAACTGTGATACTAAAGACTGTGATACTAAAGACTGTGATGAACATGACTGTGATATGCAAAACTGTGATAAACATGACTGTGAT
>CM063500.1:109508307-109510807 GCA_032207245.1 Pardosa pseudoannulata | reverse complement strand
TTCCTTTACTTCCATTCATTACTGTGGTAAGAAAAAAATTGGGTAGAACTGAACTATCATTTCGACGTAGCTAAGAAAACTTTGAATTATTTTTCTAAATGAATTCCACTCGATTCTAAACTGCATCCACATTATCGGTAGACTTTAGAGGAGTAGGAAGATAAACAAATTATTGAGAGTGTACCACATCATTCTCAGCCAAAAAACAAATCGTTTTTTTACTTGCCTCATAGGGTACTTTATAATCAGGGCTTCGAACCGGAACTGAACCGAAAACCGAAAACCGGAAAAAACCGTTATTTTGGTCGAAACGAAAACCTGAACTGAACCGAAAAAAATATCGGTTTATTTCGGTTCGATATATCTTTCAGTCATTTTGTTACTGTTACCAACTTATCAATATTTTCTAATTTAACGCGAACTTTATAATTATCATTACATGTATACTGCTTCTCGATTTCCTATTTTGATATTCACTAGTATTTTTCTGTTTCAGTTTCGCATGAAACTACTTGTAGAAGACATATAAACTAGAAGTATAGATGATTTTTTAAGAAAAATATCGAGTTATATTTTATTTTTCACATCTCAGCATGCGATCATCCACGGATGTTTGTATAGACTGTTTAGATCAGGGAGGAGTAAATAGACAGGAGAGGCCCTAAGTGACGTGGCATGAAGCATCTATCCAATCTTCTGCGCATCAAATGGGTGTTTGGTAATGGCGGCGATTCAAATGTTTCGTAATAGTAGTATTTCATTAGGCCTGCTGTTTGTATCAATTCACATAGTGTACCAATTAAAAAAAGAATAAAATCTTCTAAATTTTGATAGAATTACATTTTTTGTTTATGATAGAATTATATTTTTAGTACAAATAAGAATATACATAAAATGAAATTATTCATTTGGAACTGAAACGAAAACAGTTATTTTTGGTGGAGCGAAAACCGGAACTGAACCGATATTAATTTTTTAGTTGAACCGGAACGAAAACCGGAACAAAATAAATTACGGTTCGAAGCCCTGTTTATAATTCTGGAAAATTAAAAATTTTACTGATCCCGTCATATGACGGGCTATAATGCTAGTAAAATGATTAAAAATATCAATTTAGTAAATTACGGAATAAAAAAAATATTGTAAACGCATTTTAAATTTATGCAATTTATGGTAAAGATTTTATACGGATTAATTTATACAAACAATTAAAAAATTAATTTATTTATGAGGATTAATTAATATTTAATTCATTTATATTATTATTATTTATACAAGCGCCATCTGTCGACGTTATTCTGAATTATAGAGGAACCTTCGGCGATTTTTTACATTTAAGGCAGGATTTGACAAAATTGACTAATAATTCTGGAAAATTAAATATTTTACTAATCCCTTCATAAGAAGGACTGTATGATAGTATACATGTATTTATATATTATCTGGATATTTATAACAACACATTACTATTATTGATTAAATATCGAGAGAATAGTGTTATAACTTTACATACATTACAACTTTACTTACTTACATTGACTTAGCTGAATAAAAACTGAATTATCTTCCTAAATGAATTCAACGGGATTGTACACTGCCTTCACAGTATCGTGAGATTTTATAGGAGTATTAAGAAAAACAAATTATTGAGATTTTACCAGATAATTGTAAACTCATTTTAAATTTATGTCATTTATGGTAAAGGTATTATACGGATTAATTTATACAGACAATTAAAAAATAAATTTATTTATACATATTAATTAATATTTAATTAAATTATATTATTATTTATACAAGCGCCATCTGTCAACGGTATTCTGAATTCTCAATCTACCTTCAGCTATTTTTTACATTAAGGGCAGGATTTGACAAAATAAAATGCATAACTAACTTGTAACTAGCAAAATGTAATTAGTAGTAAAATATCAGCAAATACAGTTAGTTATACACCGCAGTTAGTAGCAAAATATGATTAATTATATAAAGTATAATTAATTGACTTGTAACAATATAGAATGTATAAATAACTTTTAACTAGCTAAAATGTCTTTGAAATTTTGTTAAAAACCTGTTACTTCTCGCGACAAAGAAAGGCCATAGGCGGCAAAATTTAGAAACGGCAAAACGGCCTAAATGACTACAAAAATACATAAAGGTGATTAACCTGAAATACAGCTAAAATTTATTTAGGAGCTTCAAAAATGCCTCAATTACTTGAAAAAAAAAGGTGAAAATGCAGTTTAGGGCACTCCTATATTTTATTTACGATATTTTTTGGCGAAAATAATGGCAGAATGCCATGGCGATAAACATCTTTAAGAGAAATAAAAATGCAATGAAAAGTATACACTCTCAGTATTTAAAATACTAACAAGAAAAGTGTAACACAGTATAGATAAAATGTATACACAGATTGTACTAGATTGTTAAATTTAACACTTTTAAAATAACAGCAATTAAAAAAAAATCCTCAAATATGTATTAGTATTATTGTCAT
>CM063500.1:109405807-109503307 GCA_032207245.1 Pardosa pseudoannulata | reverse complement strand
TTATTGCGAGCTCTGAAGAGATATGAAAGTTTTAAATTTTGCAAGACAAACTACTTACATTGGCATCCGTGGGAACAGAAGAAAAATCATTACGAGCCATTGCATCTTCACAATCGTTGACCGGCGGCCAAGGCTACACTCGATGCAGTTGCACTACTAAATGCTCAACAAATCGCTGCAGATGTAAAAATAACAAACTGCTGTGCAATTCGAAATGTCATAAAAGTTCATCTTGTTGTAACAAGTGATGATACCGATAATTTTCTGTAATAAACTAATTCAGTAGATAATGTGATTATCTTTTTGCTTGTATGTTTTCTCCAAGGGAGAGGAAATTTTCATAAGAGAGCAGGAGGTTTCTGGTTCTGTGAGATCCTTACTCAATAAAACTTCTAACTTCAGACTACAGCCCACCTAGGGCCACTGTAGCTTCTTGGCCTTTGTTCCGAAAGACGATCTTAAGCGCCTGAGAGGGGCGGATTCGTCGAAAATCTCCTCTGTGACAGCTACAATGTGATTATCATTAGCATTACGATATACAAATACCCAAAATTTGCTCATGACCTTTTTCTTCTGACTTTGGCCGATCGTCCCATGCCAGTTCCCGCATTGGCTGGCCAAACCCCGAAATCAAGCAAAGATCGGACATTGGCCAGTCATTGTGAGGCGATATTGGCTATTTCGCGATTTGGCCGGCCAATTCGGGAACTGGCCATTTTCGGGCTTTGGCCGTGACATATGTATATATGTATATATGTATATATGTATATATGTATATATATATATATATATATATATATATATATATATATATATATATATATATATATATAAATATATATGTATATATATATATATAATATATATATATATATATATATATATATATATATATATATATATATAAATATATATATATATATATATATATATATATATATATTACATATATATATATATATATATATATATATATATATATATATATATATGTATATATATATATATATATATATATATATATATATATAAATATATGTATATATATATGTATATATATATATAAATATATGTATATATATATATAAATATATATATATATATATAATATATATATATATAAATATATGTATATATATGTATATATATATATAAATATATATATATATATATATATATATGTAATACAATTTTTATAAAACTACTGGAGAAGGCGAAAAGTAATCAGCTAATAGTAATAACGATGCAGTCGGACCACATTGAAGAAAACTGCACAAGTTTAATTAAAACTTCATTTCAGAGCTGCTTAAAAAAGACAGCTTTACTACTGAACGACAGACAAAGGAAAGACACAGAAATCACTCTGATCGAACAGAGGTGCACCCGAGAGAGCGAAGACAGAAAGAAATTTCCCACTTACTCGGCGAATATAAGTGCAAGACCAGGAAAAACGCGAAACTATTGTCCAGCGACGGCTGGAGAAGGTGTCGAATAGACAGAAAATGGACATCTATAGGACAGAAAGCTTTGGGAAATGGATTGAAGGAATTTTAAGTCGAGGAAGCTCCTTTGATCAAGACATTCAGAGGCTGGGAAAAAGATTTTAAGGACTTAGAATGGGAGGCAGGAGGTTTTTAAGGAAATATTAAAGTGAAATAATTTTGATATATTAC
The DNA here is from genome assembly GCA_032207245.1 of Pardosa pseudoannulata. Classification (NCBI taxonomy): domain Eukaryota; kingdom Metazoa; phylum Arthropoda; class Arachnida; order Araneae; family Lycosidae; genus Pardosa; species Pardosa pseudoannulata. The sequence goes on along the minus strand of CM063500.1, from coordinate 109,501,634 downwards.
ATATATGTCTATATATATATTATATATATATATATATATATATATATATATATATATATATATATATATATACCAAATACATATATATGCCAAAAGGTAGAGCGCTGTTATTCGATTCTGAGGTTCAAAGAATCAAATTCCGCTGCTGGCATGGATGAACGTGACCGTTCCAAGTCGGCTTCAAGCAGTAGGTCCCAATATCATTACCCGTCGTGTGCATAACAATAGAGAGTAGAGCTACAAATTCAAACTAAACTTATATATATATATATATATATATATATATATATATATATATATATATATGTATATATATATTCATATATATGTGTATCTATATATATATATATATATATATATATATATATATATACATATATATGTGTGCATATGAGTATAAATATATGTAATATATCCATATATGTATACACATATGCATATGTATGTATATATATATATATATATATATATATATATATATATATATATATATATATATATATATATATATATATATATATATAATATATATATATATATATAAGCCTTTGATTTCTTTGAAAGTGGCAAGTCTATTTTATTTTATTTAATTATATATTTTATACTGATATATGTTATTACACTAGTTTTATATTTTTATATAAATCTAGTAATTTTATATAAAACTTGTTTTTATAGATATTATATTCATTTTCTTCATTAATTTGTTTTCAAAATGGATTGCTTTGTTTGTGCGTGTGTGTATCGGACATTGTTACAAAACAACAAATAACCACTGTTAAGTTACCGTAGGAAACAATGATAGTAAACAGTTAGCGATTATTCGGTAACAGCCTTTGTTGTTCTAACAATACTGGAGAGTAGATATTCTTGCCAATTTCAGTCTATTAATTGACCTCTCAAAGTTTGTCGGCAATGTCAAATTTTGGGCGTTTTTCCGTGTCTGCCGGTTGTCTTAGTGCCGGGGACATGCGTTCGGTTCTGGAGGAGGAATCGTGTCATGGAAGAGTAAGTCTTCGAGGAAATTTTCACTTATTTATAAGTTTTATATCATTTTTAAGAAATGCTCACTTGACCTGCGATATCCCCGTGCTGTTTCCACTGTATGACACGTAAAACTTTCACTGACTAACCTGGACAGCGATGTACCGTAATCGACAAGTGGAAAATATCTGAATTTACCGGTCACGGTAGATGAGAAATTTGTCGACATCGCTACAATATAGCTTGGGGAAAAAGAAATCCATCATTTTTTTCGGTAGATGGCTGTAGTGATCAATATTTCGTAAAGTTTCGATCAAACAATTTCAATTTTATGCTCGTTGTCAAGGTGACATTTCACACTAAACAAATTTTTTTTACTGTTTTTTTTTTTTTCGGATCCCCGTATGGCGTAAGCTGGGTCGGGTGTATAAGTTACTTACTGTTTTTCGGTTGGTCCATTCAGTTGTGAGTTACAGGGTGTTAAAAATGGAAGTCAACAAAGAGAAAATACGGTACAGCGGAAAAGATAAATGTAAATACGGAAAAGATGTACCTCGCACAGGCAGGCCAATCGTTAAAAAATTGTCGATAAAATCACTGAAATAATCGAAGTTGACCGGCATGTTAGTAGTCGTAGAATCGCCCAGGGGCTAAAGATTGACCATAAAAGAATTTAAAACCATTTGCGCGAAGCTGGATTCCGAAAGAAGCTTGATGTTTGGGTACCACGCCGATTAACAACAAAGAACAGGATGGATTGAATTTCCGTCTGCGAAGCCTTGGCCAAACGGAGCGAAATCGACCCATTTCTGACTGGTTCAAATACGACAATATTGTGCGAAAACGATCGTGGTGTAAACGCGATGAAGCAGCTCAAACGGTGGCCAAACCAGGATTAAATTCCAGGAAGGTTCTACTGTGTATTTGGTGGGACAAGAAAGGAATAAATTTATGAGTTGCTTCTGTGTGGCCCAAACACTAAATTCAGATCTCTACTAGCAACAACTGGACCGTTTGAAGCTAGCGATTGACCAGAAACGGTCACAATTGGCCAATAGAAGAGGTGTTGTGATACGCTGGTCCGCGGATGGAAGGAGTGTTGCGCGCCCAAGATGGGCCAACTCGTTAATAACAGGTGGTCATAATGTTTTGGCAATTTAGTGGGGGTGTATATATATATATATATATATATATATATATATATATATATATATATATATTATATATATATATATATATATATATATATATATATATATATATATTTCAAATCATGGACATATATTTTTTTCTATTGTTAAACGCCCGTTTCCCCGGGCTTATTGTGAACATAAGGAATGTTCTGATTCGAATGTACAGTTCACAAATTAATTGAATGCAGTTCATTCATTCATTTTTTTTCTTCTCTTTCAGAGCTCTTCCGTGCCACCTTCCTTTCGTCCGGTAAGTCCCTTTTCTGTCTAACTTTGTATGTTTCTGTGTTATCTGATGGTCATGTATTGCGATATATATATACGTACATGTATGTAGATGTGTGTGCGTGAATTTGTATGTATAAACGTATGTATGCTTACCTCTTCAATTTGGGTATCTGTTTTCCTTCACTTTGCACAGCAAAGAATATTTTTAACCGACTGAATCATTTCAGAACAAAAGTATCAAAATAAAATGTAATGCTAAAATATTTTGTGACAAGATTTCGCAGAATTTTTGGCACAGTTTCTCTAATGCAAATAAACAAAATATTGAAATAATATATTATTTATATATATATATATATATATATATATATATATATATATATATATATATATATATATATATATATATATATATATACATATATATATATATATATATATATATACATATATATATATATATATATATATATATGTCTCTGTGTGTGTGTCCATATGCATATGTATATACATACATATATATATATATATATATCTATATATATATATATATATATATATATATATATATATATATATATATTCATTTCCATACATATGTACATATATATTTTTATACAATAGATGGTTCGATCTGTGAACATTGCTTTTTCATTTCAGGCGTCTCGTCTTGGTGCAGTTGTACCACCTGTTGTTCAGGAAGTTCCCCCTGTCCTGGTGGAGGTAAGTATTCAAAAGAACAGAATATTTCGTATAGCTTTTCCGTTTCCCTTCCGTATGTAACGGAAGCTCATACATACCTCTAGTAGTCTCTCTACATACCTCTAGTAGATTGAAATTAAGCGTCACTTTATATACGTATATATCTATCTATTTATACATGATTGGCCTAAGAGCTGTAGAAGACAAAAAAGTTCCGAAATGAAAAGTAATTTTTTTTTTTCATTTTTTAAAATGTAATCTTTTAAGAAGGCACTTTCTAAACATTTTTTTAACAACAGCACTTTCTGATAAGCTGTTGGCCTTCCGTACAGGAGTTCGTATCCCACTGTGGCACGAATGATCGTAGCCGTTCGGAATCGGTTTTAAGCAGTAGGTCGAGGTCTGATTAGACTCATTCCAAAAGAAGCAGACCTTATCTCTCTAAACCCAACGTGTTCGAATCAAATTCGAATCCCAACCCTCCTTTTGACGAAGTGTGAAGAGCTACAGGAGAACATGATGTACGATGGGCATCAACCAATAATATAACTCTTTACAAAGACAAACGCTCTCCTCTGATTGAACGAAATATTTCTAAACGACCCCTTCCGTTCTTTTTCAGGAGGTTGCGTCGTTTGCGTCGTTTGCGTCATCGGTTCCGGACGTCCAGGAAGAGGAGCGCGTCTTGGCACGGTATGGAACACCGGACGATTCTATCTCTTAATGTCTACACGTTTTAAAACTGTATCTGTGATATATATCTGCGTGCGTGCGTGTATGCGTGTGTGTGTGTAGTGATAGGAAATCCCCTACGCGTCAGGTGTCTCCTTGGAAGTGTGTGTGTAAGTATCATTTAGCGACTGGTGCATGCGCAATAACGAGGTGTTTTCCTTTCTTTTGCCGACAGGGATCGTGCTGAGATAGCGTTCATGCTGGACGTCATAGTAACTGCAGTCGAAACCAGTCTGGAGGGGACCACGGGAGGCCCTGTCACTCAGCGGTAAGACCGCAACCATTTCCTTTACTTTACCAAATACACGACAGTTGATACAAGTCCTATACCAAAACCAAAACATGTGGGACATCTGTATGCAACTCATGGATCTATATCTATATCTATCACTCTATCTATATAAATAAATAAATAAATAAATAAATATATATATATATATATATATATATATATATATATATATATATATATATATGTATATATATATATATATATATATATATATATATATATATATATATATATATAATATATATATATACACATATATAGGTATAAATATGTATATATATATAAATACATACATGTATATTTATATACATGTATATACATATATCTGCGTATATATATGTATATATTTATATTCATGTATATACATATATATGCGTATATATATATACTTATATGTATATACACACACTTATATATACATATATCTATACCTATATCTATATGTAGTTATATATATATATATATATATATATATATATATATATATATATATATATATATACATACATATATATATATATATATATATATATATATATATATATATATATATATATATATATATATATATATATTTGCGTGTGTGTATGCGTATTAGTATCTGCCTCCTGTCCAGATGATGTTCTTATTTTGACGTGTTTGTTCTTTTTACTTTCAGGAGTCCTCCTGTTTCCGCCTGTAAGAGTCGGGAGGAGTGGCTCTCCATTTGGGAAGTAAGTCACGCCCTCCGTAAAATAATTACAATAATATTATTTGGAACATATAAGGTGTAAGCAAAGCCCCAAGCTGGCATACACTCGAGTACACATAACATTTTTTCGATTTTTTCCTCAATCCCTTTCTCTGCAATAACGTCTAACTTACCGTTGGTGATTTTTAATATATTATGCTTTCGTTTCTTGTTGGCGTTATTTATTGCCTAAAATAATCGCCAAGATAGAATGGAGTTAACACTTTTTTCGCCAATGCTATCGTCTAAATTCATTTCTGCAAACAGTATTGTAATGATTTCGTTACTCGGCGACTGAACGGACTTGATTTGACAGAACAATTCAACAGCTTCGTTGAACGACAAACTAAGAAATTCACAGTACAAATTAACGGCTAATTCAACAAATATTTGAGTATATTACAGTTGGCCTCTAAGCGAGATTCGCAGTAACCGAAGTCAGATCCACTTACAACGACTGAAGGTGAGATTCTAACCTTTAAGGTCACTGCTACAATTTTGTATATACTACGATAGCTTAGAATATTCTAGACAGTCCTGGAGAAGGGCCTCGAATAATATAGCCAAAACTTCCGAACTAGCCCTTAAATAATATCAAGAAATATTACAATATATCGCCAAATTCCAAGACATAATTAGGATGCAAAAAACATCAACATTTTATATATATATATACATATATATATACATACATACATACATATATATATATATATATATATATATATATATATATATATATATATATATATATATATATATATATATATATATATATATATATATATATATATATGAATTTGTACACATATATACATACATATACATACATACATACATATATATATATATATATATATATATATATGCCTGCATGCATCCATTTATACATTCTAAGAACTTTTTATACTTCCATTCGAAAGAGAGTTTACAGAAGATAATGCATATATAGGTGATAGTACAACCCTTAGACTTATCACAAGATATTTTGGTTATCTTCGCTTCTAAAATATTTCTTTTATTTTGCATTGCAGGAGCCCAAAAAGAAGCGCTTTAAACGTCTTCGAAAGTTCTTTCGATCCCTTAACTGCTTCTGTAAAGTACGTATATTTCTTATCCAAATAATTGCATGTATATGTGTGTGTGTGTTTGCCTATGTGCACATGTACTTATTTGCATGTACAATATTTGTATAAATATATATGTAAATATAAATATGTTAAGTGTGAATTTATAATCACTTGATAAGAATGTTCTCAAAGGAAACTGAATTCTAATATGATTCTCATTTTTATTCTTTTTCAGAAGAAGCAGTGAAACCCTCTTTCAATAGCTCCTGACCACTCTGAACTAAACCACACAACCAACTTAAAATAGTAAACAATAGAAAAATCGGCGCCTCCTCCAATAGATGTAAAAACAAAACTGTGATACTAAAGACTGTGATATGCAAAACTGTGATATTAAAGACTGTGATGAACACGACTGTGATACTAAAGACTGTGATGAACACGACTGTGATACTAAAGACTGTGATGAACACGACTGTGATACTAAAGACTGTGATATGCAAAACTGTGATATTAAAAACTGTGATGAACCCGACTGTGATACTAAAAACTGTGATGAACACGACTGTGATACTAAAGACTGTGATATTAAAGACTGTGATGAACACGACTGTGATACTAAAGACTGTGATGAACACGACTGTGATATTAAAGACTGTGATGAACAAAACTGTGATACTAAACACTGTGATGTTAAAGACTGTGCTGAGCATGACTGTGATACTAAAGACTGTGATGTCCAAAACTGTGATATTAAAGACTGTGATATGCAAAACTGTGATATTAAAGACTGTGATGAACACGACTGTGATACTAAAGACTGTGATGAACATGACTGTGATAAACATAACTGTGATACTAAAGACTGTGATGAACATGACTGTGATACTAAAGACTGTGATGAACATGACTGTGATATGCAAAACTGTGATGAACATGACTGTGATACTAAAGACTGTGATGAACATGACTGTGATAAACATAACTGTGATACTAAAGACTGTGATGAACATGACTGTGATATGCAAAACTGTGATACTAAAGACTGTGATACTAAAGACTGTGATAATAAAGACTGTGATGAACATGACTGTGATATGCAAAACTGTGATAAACATGACTGTGATACTAAAGACTGTGATGAACATGACTGTGATACTAAAGACTGTGATAAACATTTGTGATAAACAACATGACTGTCATACTAAAGACTGTGATACTTTGTGATAAAGAAAACTGTGATAAACAACTGTGATAATGATGTCTGTGATATATAAAGCAGTGATAATTAAGACTGTGATAAGCAAAACTGTGATAATCAAGACTGTGATAATCAAGTCTGTGATAATTAAGACTGTGATAATTAAAACTGTAATAAACAAAGCTGTGATAAATAAAACTGTGATAACCAAAACTGTGATAATCATGTCTGTGATAATTAAGACTGTGATAACTAAAACTGCGACATGTACAGCTGCGATATCAATAAGAAGAAGACTCAAAAACAACTCTAATAACTAACTCTAATTTTAACTATGATAAAAATTTCTTCATCAGCTGTGATAATGATATGACTGCGATAACAATATGATTTTACTCTGTTAATGATTGTAATAACAAAAAATAAATGATAAAACAACTGTATGTCCATGAAATTCTCAGATGTAGTACATACCACCCTCTACCAATAAAAATGAAACCAAACAAAGTACTTCTTTATCTTTCTTTAACTCCACAGCACTCAGAACCACTGACGTCATCGGTTCCTGTTCTTTGTGGACCGGTACAACCATTACCTCCAACTACAAATATTATTCACTACACATATTTGTTTCATACACTCACATTTCGTAATTTACAAGTGGAAAGTCATCAACCAGTTTTCTCTCTTCGCTATAGTTGGACGTAGACATATATTTTAGTTACAGAAATGAATCAATTAAGATGTGTAAATATATATATACACATATATACATATATATTATATGTATATATGTGTATACATATATTTATTTGTATATGTGTATATATATACGTATATGTATATGTATATATATAGGTATATATATATATATATATATATATATATATATATATACATATATATATATATATATATATATATATATATGTGTGTATATATATATATGTATATATATATATTAATATGTGTATATATATATATGTATATATATATATATATTTATATGTATATGTACATATATACGTATATATATATATATATATATATATATATATATACATATATATATATATTTATATATATACATATATATATGTATATGAATATATACATATATTTAAATATATATATACACACAAACATATATATACATATATATATGTATATATATATATATACATATACATGTATATATATATGTATATATATATGTATATGTATTTTATATATATGTATGTATATATATATATATATATATGTATATATATACACATATACATATACATATATATGCATATATATGTATATGTAAATATATACATATATATATATGTATATATATATATGTATATATATATATATATGTATATGTATATATGTATATATATATGTATATATATATATATATATATATGTAGATATATATATGTATATATATATGTATATGTATATATATATATATATGTATATATATATGTATATATATATATATATATATATATATATATATATATGTTCTGCAATCGTAGCACCACATGGCGCCCGCCGCTGCGGTGCCGACAAACCGAACGTGTATTCCACGTGTAGAGGATTTCACTGCAAGCTGGCACAATAGAGCGAAATGTACAGTCAGTGGATTAAATTATATTTATTAATTGTTTTTAACATGTGGAAATCATATATTCTGCGGAAAACATCTTGACAATTTTTAAAAACAAAACCAGGGATATGGTGTTACACAATATAACTTATATACTGTCTATAAGACACAATGAATGGTAAAATTTGGACTGTTCTGTTAAAATTCGCTTCTTTAAAACAAAAGAACATTGTTTTTCAGATACTTTTTTCAATAAATAGAATACATCACCAAAATTAATTTACAGCACTAAAACATTTCTCTTTATATTGATGAATCACTTTTTTCTAATATTTCCGTGAAAACAAAATCTTACAATATATAAATTTAAACATTAACCGTCTGCAAAATCGTATGGCCAGTTAATCAGTTAAAAAACCAAAAGCACGTAAGTCCCCGCTCTAATACAACGCTTAATAAACCGTACCTTCGGACGATTCTGAATGCCAAGTGCAGGAAAAATAGCTGCACTTGCCTCAGTGCCATAGTATGCTGTGCTTCTCCAGTAGCCCATATATATAAAGCGTGATTTTCAATTTAGTGCGCAGTGCATACACATCAGAACTTCCTATGTTCGTTTGCGCGCTACGTGGTGCAGCATCTAGTACCGCACGCACTGCGGGAATACAAGCAAGCAAATCAACATAATATGTTATACATAAGATTTATTATATACCATGTACAGATAGGTAGACATAGGTGCAGAAAATTATTCTCCCTCATAATTTTGCCAGGTTATGCAGTGCACATCCTGCACATATGGACCCCACGACACTGGTATATATATATATATATATATATATATATATATATATATATATATATATATATATATATATATATATATATATATATATATATATATATATATATATATATACATATATATATGTTTATATATGCATATATATATGTGTTTATATATATATATATATATATATATATATATATATATATATATATATATAATGCGCTTAACGCGAGCGGACATTTTGTTGACACAGAGAGTAATGGCGGAATATCGTTTACCTCCCGGAGGCACGATGGAACGCTAGCAAATCCAGAATCGAATGACGGACCCACACATGGTTTGTTTAAGTTCGACCGACGAAGCAAATGACATCCGAGACGACGCCCTATCTGTTAAAGGGTTTTATATTTCCTAAATCATGAATTCGCGACAGTTTGTCCGCAGAAAAAATATTTACCCGTGTGCGATCAAAAATCTTCTTGCTCATCCCCTATATAATAATAGCCTAAGTTATCTGTCCGTTTGCCCTCGAATTTATTAGCAACGTTCGAAATCACCCCCTTCCCCATTTTCTAGCGTTTAATGCCATTACTTCGAGTACTATTTTCCCCACTTAAGAGCTGGCATTTCAATTTATTAATTTATCACATAATAAATAGGTTAAAAAAAAACATGTTTTCTATCATTATGACGTCATTCCTTTAACCATTTCTTATTTTAAACTAGCCAGTGTGACCGTGCTTTGCTACGGTCAACTTAATGTATTGCTTTTAAACAAAGATTTTTTTTTTCTTGTATAACTCTCTGAATTCGTCACAGTACAGTTCGAGTCATCGTCATATATATATATATATATATATATTTCTATTATAAGCTTATTATAACATTATTCAATTTTTATACTACTGTACGTTGATTAGCAGTGTTAATAGATCTTGCCACGTAATACGTGGTAGAATAGGTGTAACATATCTAATTATTGTATATATATCTATTATTATTACCTCCATGTGTTATTGCCTGTATATATATATATTGTAACTGTAACTATGACTCTTGTATGTTGTTGGTAACCTTAACTGAATGATGTTCGAGCATGTAGATGCTGTAGCGGTGTATACGAATTGGTGGCTAGAGTGCCATGCTATGCTGTAAATAATCTTTGCATATTAATCAAGATCAATAAAGTATATTCAAGGAACTATGTGTTCATGTTTGAAGAGTACAAATCTAATAATAGGAAGCAGAGGTTTTGACAACAACAGTTCTAATTTTGGTGGTATTAATAAATGTTGTCCAAAATGAATAAATTTAGGACAAACCCTATGGTTTTGTATGAAACAGAAGCACACATTCATATCCATATGAATATCAAGATAATCTATATATATAAAAATGAATTTGTGTCTGTCTGTCTGTATGTATGTATGTATGTACTCTATAGACTCAAAAACCATGCATCAAATCGCCGCGAAAATTTTGGAAATTTTTAGGTATATCCATGGGAAGTTTTTTGTAAATTTTTAACTTTAGAAATCCATTTCTTCCCCTTTTTCGAGCATTGTATGTCATTATTCCAAGCATTATTTTCCCCGGTTAAACGCAAACGATTAAATTTTTAATTTATCGCATCATAACTAAGTGAAAGAAGCAATATTTCTAGCAATGTGACGTCATCCCAAGTAATTGTTTTAAACGCTGTTTTCCTCGGTTAAAAGCAGGAGATTAAAATTTTCAATTTATCACAAAATAAATAGGTGAAAATGATATTTTTCTATCATTATGACGTCATTACTTTAAATATCTGATTTATTCATTTATTATTTTATATTATATTTAAACATCCTCTGCGTAGTATGCGTTCGATTAGTCCTGGAAATTGAGATATAAAGTGATTCACTTTCATTTCTATGTGACTCAAATTATAGCATTTTTATATGAGAACTTATTTTAAATTTAATTCTTAGTTAATTTTTACGTTACAATGAAATGTTTATCAACAATATTTTAACAACAAAAAATATAAATTTCAGTGACTCTCATGGGTAAATAAAAACTATCATTTTATATAGTTATCTTCATATTCATATGGCTGTCAGTATGAATGTGCGTTTCTGTTTCATACAAAACTATGAGGTTTGTCATGAATTTCCTTAATTTTGAAAAACATTTATTACTACCAACAAAATTAGCACTGTTGCTGTCAAGACCTCTGCTTCCTATTTTACCACGTAATATGGCAATGTATATTAACTTTGCTAAACAATGTACAGTAGTAATACAGTAATGTAATTTAGGATTAAACTTATATTTTATCATAAGAAAAAAGTTTGAGCAAATTTAATATAAGACACAAATTCGATGCAGATTTAATCGTTAGCATGTAAACATATATTTTGTTATATTCATTTATTGATATTAAAAACAGTTTTCATTTTTATGTTTTTTCTTTTATACAAATCTACCCGATAAGTCATAGAGTAACTAACTTTGGACAGAAATCGTTGATACCGTCAAATGAACATATTCCAAATTAATACATCTTGAACTCCGAGATTAAAATCTGACCGTGACTGTCTATGTATGTATGTTTGTGTGTGCATCTATTTCCTTGCGAACCGCTGGACGCTGGGTGCCAAAGGTACCAAAAGATGCGGAACGATCCAGGGATGTCATTTCGCCCATTCGCGTTCCGATATTTCAATTAGTTCGAAAGATATTGACGAAAAAACCGAACAAAATGCCAGTTTAATTTTGCGACACGAGCATTCCATTGTCGAGTTGGCGTCTAAATATGGCAGTGTTATTCATTGTTGGCATTATTATCGCCAGATATTTGGTATTCGGGAAATACAAAAACGTATATACGCTATTTAAATTCCAGTGTAAGTGTATAAATATATGATGGCATTTATGTATATAAGACTATAATTATCTGATAAACGATAAACTCATTTTTGTTTAGGAAATCACTTCTTTTTTCTATTTTATTTGCTTGGTGAGATTTTTATTTTCAGTAATTAAAAACTTGCCATGTTCTATCAAATTTGTTTTCATTTCCCAGTTGCCATTTATTAAATAAAAACTAACATACGGTTATAGGTTTTGTTATCTAAAACTCAACTACACTAGAGATAAAAGAAATTGGCAAGTGATATACAGGGAACAAATAAATTTTCATTTTAGAAATGGCAACTATGAAATGTTGAGATATTGTAGCCACTTTTGATTAAAGTTTAAAATGTGATTTCAAATAATATAATTGTTTCGGTGTTTTAGTCTTAGATACTTATTTTGTTTTATCAATATTAATTTGGTATATTTCTTTCATTTTAAATTCGATTGCGCCATTTTTATTTATCCAATTTTAAGACGTCACTCTGTACTTCACCTATTCTTAAATAAGCTTGGCGACTTTCAGTATATATTTCGTGTTATAAAAATTGACATCCTTTATGTAACTTCATTCTTATGATAACGCTTTAAGTTCTTGGCTTTTGACCTTATGTGCTTAGTTCATTTTATCATCAAAATATCGTAATTACAATCAGTTAAAAATATATTAATTAAAATATGTAATGAGTGGTGCCATTTATTGCCTATAGTTACAACTATTTGTCGTGTGCAATAACTTTTTCTCTTTGAAATATCCCAGTATCAAAATCATCTTATTTTTAATAGCTAAATTTTTTATTTCATCAAAATATGTAAATCTTTATTTTACTTTCTCAAAATTTTTAAGTTCGTATTTTTTCTGTTATATGTTGTCGTGATTTTTATTTTCAATAATTACAAACTCGCCATGTTCTATCAAATTTGTTTTTATTTCACAATTGCCATTTTTTAAAGGAAAAGTTTTCGTTATAGGTTTTGTTGTTTAAAATTTAATTTGTATGTATGTAAAACATTAGTACTAAAAGACGGTCGGAATTGAATTATCCCATTCAGAACAGTACATATATATTACTCTCCACAGTATTTTGAAATTTGACTCCTACATTAAAAAAAGTCGTGAAATTGGGAATTATTATGCAGCGGCTCACGGGCAACACAGTGCACTTACTGGACATTGGGCTATTAATAAACTGTTATAATCGTCAACAATCTGAAACATACGAGATTTATTCAGCATTTTTACCAATACGTCTTATTATCTTTAATAGTGGTTCTAAATCTTTCAAAATCATTAAAGGAATGACTTCATAACGATAGAAAAATATCGTTTTCACCTATTTATTATGAGATTAATTGAAAATTTCAATCTCCTGCTTTTAACCGAGGAAAACTGCGTTTAAAACAATTACTTGGGATGACGTCCCATTGCTAGAAATATTGCCTATTTCACTTAGTTATGATGCGATAAATTAAAAAGTGAATCGTTTGAGTTTAACCGGGGACAGCAACAGGGCTAATTTTGGTGGTATTAATAAACGTTGTCCAAAATGACGGAAATTTGTGACAAATCACTTGGTTTTGTACGAAACAGAAACACACATTCATATTGTCAAACATATTAATATGAAGATAACTATATAAAATGATAGGTTTTTATTTGCCCACGAGTGTCGCTGAAATTTGTACTTTTTGTTGTCAAAATATTATTGCTAAACATTTCATTGTAACGTAAAAATGAACCAAGAATTCAATTTGAAATGAGTTCTTACATAAAAATGCTGTAATTTGCGTCACATAGAAATGAAAGTGAATCACTTTATATCTCGATTTCCAGGTCAAATCGAATGGTTACTACGCTGCTGATGTTTAAATAATATAAAATGAGAAATGAATAAATGAGATGTTTAAAGGAATTACGTCATAATGATAGAAAAATATAGTTTTCACCTATTTATTATGAGATTAATTGAAAATTTCAATCTCCTGCTTTTAACCGAGGAAAACTGCGTTTAAAACAATTACTTGGGATGACGTCACATTGCTAGAAATATTGCCTATTTCACTTAGTTATGATGCGATAAATTAAAAAGTGAATCGTTTGAGTTTAACCGGGGAAAATAGTGCTTGTTATAATGATATGAAATGCTCGAAAAAGGGGGAAGGAATATATATCGAACGTCAAAAATTTACAAAAACCTTCCCTTGGATGTACCTAAGAATTTCCCAAATTTTCACGGCGATTGGATGCATGGTTTTGGAGTCTATCGAGCACAGACAGACAGACACAAATTCATTTATATATATATATATAGATTATTTATATATATATATATATATATATATATATATATATATGTCTGTCTGTCTGTCTATATATATATATATATATATATATATATATATATATATATATATATATATATATATATATATATATTATTAGATTTTAATAAAAGTAGAACATCATTTTCTTTTGCCCTCAATCAGCTAAATTTTGCTGCCAATTCATTTGACATTTTTGATAACATAATTGTCATACCAACTCACTGAGGCTTATGCCACTGGTCTGAGAAAGTACTTAATAATAAAAACAATTTATATGTAGAATATAAACATGAATACAGACAATATACAACCTAAATAGTGCTGAAAATATGAGAAAAATCAAAGCAAACAAATTATGAAATAATTCATTGATACAAATGGAAACATTATAATTAAAAGTAAATTAAAATGTAAATTATACAACAAACACTTGCTACTAACAATACAATATATTTACCAGACACAATTCACAACATTCTAATACTTATCAGAGTACACAAATATACTAACCTACAGTTCTTTAGTGTTGATATTTAGTTTAAAATTTCTTCTATCATTTGAATTTCTTCCCTTGTCGACTAAGTCCTTTCTTTAAAAGATATTGAAAATAAATAGAATTCATCTGGATAAATAAAAAAAGGATTTAAGCTACCTGGATCAAGGTTGATAAATCCCAATGAAAAAACTGATTTTTTCACTTTAACTGAAAAATATCAAACATAACCGAAGAAACACAAGCATCAGTTTAAAGTTTTATTTATTATATATAAAATTTGAAAGACTTTTAAAACATTTTGCCTATAGTATATTTGGCACCTTGATTTACTACAAAACTTTTTATATCTATTCTAGAATAATCATAAAATTTGCACATTATTTAATTTAGAAGTGTAATATTTGTTTCTTAAAATTAAAATTTTGTACTCCTCTTGTGTGTTAAGTTCACCAGGCCATTTAGTGTGTTCTTCCTTTAATTTAAAACTATTAACAAAAAGGGTTTCATTCGTGTCTGAAAAATTTTGTGGATTCAAATACTTTATCAACTTGCTGTTGTAAACATCACAATCAAAAGCTTTCAAGTCAATTTTTATTGACTTGAAAGTCTATTCAATTATAAAACATTCAATTTCATATCACTTTGAATAAATTTATTAATTTCAACAATAAAATCTGCTAAATATTCTGACACATCTGATGGCTTTTGAAAACTATGAAATATGTCTATTCGAAAAAATTCATAGTATACTTCTAGAAGCATTTTAAATTTTTCTAAATCTATAAAAATGAATCTTTATAAGAAAATATTCTAACAGACAGAAAAATATATTAAAGACAACTCTACATAGAGGCAGTATAAGGAAATACAATATAATTTGTGTGTAGTTTACAATGTGAATTATTATTTAGTACTTACAGGAATTTATAAACAAATGAAGATTACGCTCCACACTCAATAATAATATACAGCGTAATAGTTTGTTCACCAGACTATAGATGGCGCTTTGGGAGGAGGTGATCTAAAAGAGCTCTATAAGACGTCTATATCAAAATATGGTACAGACACTGACCCTACAGGCTACGTCTATTAAAGGTCGAAACCTGGAGGACTTATAGATGTACATAACACGTCTTAGATATCTAACAGACGTCGAAATCACACACGACCATAAGACATCTATTTTTTTTAATCTTATAGAGTTCTATAGCACGTCCTGAATGTCATATATGAATTTCGATCTCTATTAGACGGCTATAAGCTCTATGTGGTTGTGTGGGTAGTATCCGAGCACACTGTTCAGCGGACAATGTTGGATATCAGGTTACGCAGCAAACGTCCCACTCGTGTGCCTTTGCTGACCAAGTGTCATCGCCAACTGTGCCTGCGCTGGGCCCGGAAACATCGCGACTGGTCCATGATCAGTCGGAGAGAGTTGCCTGGTCAGATGAATCACGGTTTGTCATTCATCACGCCGATGGCCGTGTCAGGATACGCCATCTTCCAGGCGAACAGTTGCTTCCTGAATGTATAGTAGGTCATATACAGGTCGGTAGTGACTTTAAGAATTTTTAAAAATAAAGTTTTTAATTAAGATGTGGGCCGTAGATCAGAACTCGTAACACACATCATTATAATTAGTGGATCATCTATTCAAAAAGAAAAACTCTCTATAAAAGGTTCTATGGTCCATATTAGTTTTAATCCTTTCGTTCCCACAATAGCCCTTCATAGCCGAGACCACCTGAGAAAATTTTCTCCCCCCCCCCCCTAGAGGCGTGACTGCTAAGAGCCTCGAGTAATTCTGATAGCAGTAAACATCCGATGTTATCAGGTATTTTATCTGAGGTTTTTACTACATTCAGAAACACTACTTGCTGCTGGATAACATGGAATATTTCATTGCTATTCTATTCGATTTTTTACTTGTTAACTGGCTGACTGACAGGTGAAAAATGTAGACTGGGGAAAGGAAAACATCCAAACTTTGGGCTATTGGGCTGGGAGCCGGAAAACTTTAAAAAGAGTTAAAAGAGACAAATTGTTGAAAGTTACAAACTTATAAAATTTAATACTTGTTAGAATTAAAAAACATAATATAAAACACTTATATTTATTAAAAATCAGAAAATAAAAAAGTAAGTAATAAAATAAATAAAAATCAAAGATAAATATGCATACAAATGTTTTTTTGGCTGGATATATATTTCTTACAACAAAATCGTTTTACATTGTAATTTTTCATAACAGAAGATTGTTTTAAAAATTTTATTTGCACTGAATGTCATTTCAATTGAGTCCAATAAAAAATATGAAATTATTATTCTAAGCAGTATACAAGATTTTTCATTATAATAGAAGTATTTTGCCTATTCGAGAAAAGTAATGTCAACGAAAGTAAAGTGTTTGTCCGGTCCTAATAGCTGCTTCTGCTGGAATCATGTTGAAAGTGTATTTCGATCAACTACGGACAATTATGCCTTTTGTGGGTTTTGTAACAACATACACTAGTCTATATTTTTCTTCTCATCTGTCCCTTTCTTTATTCTGTGCGTGTTCAGGATTTCAATGGGTAACTTCTAGATGAGGTGCCATTGTAACAGAACAACAAGACACTTTCTGATCACACAAGAAAACCCTAAATAATGCTATCGAATACCTGACATAGTTATCATCATCATTATTATTATTATTTTTATGGATTAATTTCTGTGTTTCCTTATTGTTCCTCATTGTTATTTTAATCAACATTTCTTTTAATGTATTATGGCAGTAGGAGTGCGACTGTGTTCTTTACTTTGAGTTCTTTGGTTCAGATCCCACTGCTGGCTGGCATGAATGTTCGTAGCCGTTCGTAATTGGCTTTAACCAGTAGGTCCCGCTCTCATCAACCTTGGTATAGCAAAATACTAAATTGTAGTGTTCCAATCCATGCCAAACCAAACTAAATGTATTCTGAACTTGATTAACGCTTCTGTAGCAAGAAATAGTTGACATAAAACATTTATTTTTATTTCAATATACTCAACGCTAATTAAATTTTTCATAATTTTCTTTGACGTCAGAACGTGCGTCACGACTATTTGCTACAACCAGTGCAGATGTCGATTTTAAATTTTCACGCATGACGTTCTCGTGACGACTCATTTTATTGGATGAAGTTAAGAAGTTAGTGGCAAGTAGTAGGCTGTTCATCAATCCTATGCATCCTTGCATCTTCCGCATCTTTGAGGTATTTCAAACATTAGAAGAGAGCGGTGTTCGTGAAACCTTCGTTTTGTTCGAATCTCAAAACTTCTGAGTTTTGAAAATTTATATAGCCAACCTATAAAGTCATGTTAGGAATTATATTCTGTGATGTCCAGAATCAATTTTGTTTTTGTTTTCAAATCTTCGAAGTTATGGCGTTCTGGCAGTATTTTTAAAAGAAATTTTAAAAGTGCTGTGTACACCCCTGTGTTACAAACTTCCTCTAAATATTATATAGGTTCTAAGAAAAAGTAAGTGTGCTCTCCTACTTGATAAAATGTGGCTATTATTAAATTGCTATATGTTATCGCAAATTCTTCTTTTTTGAAAATATTTAAATGTAAATACTTAATCGAATTAAACTTCGTATATAATTGCTTTTAAAAACTCACACTTGAGTTACATACACACATGTGTATGTGTATATTTATATATGTTAATACATACATATAAATATATATGTAAGGTGTGTTTCTATGAATTCATAATGATTAAGAATCAAATTTAAATTTAATGGTTTATATTTAATTTCTCAGTCATATTGAATTCACAATGATTTCATTATTTTATGACATTGTAGAGGTCTGTTAATTGAAAAGTGCAAAGAGTCTTGTGTGATATTTTTGAAGATGTTTTAGAATTGTAAATGTTCAACAAAAGTATGAAATGTCATGTTAATTTTTTTTATTATCAACTTTTTAAAATATCTTTGGTTATTTTCTAATTAGTCAATTCTTTTTTTGCTTAAAACGATAATTAAAAATTTTTTTCTATAAAATTTTAAATTAATAAACAAATTTATATAAATTCATGTGGATATAATTTTTAAAAATCCACGTGCACTCTCTCACACACTCTTATGCATATATATATATATATATAATTATAAAATAAAAAATATAAAAATTAAAATCAATTTTAAGTGTTCATAAATTGAAATCTAAACTGAATGTTGTAGAATATAATCGTATTTATTGACTGACCTCTTAATTAATGGGCTTTAGTGCCCTCTTTAGTTAGTAATTTTATAATTCATTAATAATTTATTTTGTATTATGTGTTGTTCTAATTTCTTTTGATAAGTGATTATTTAAATAAAATAATGACAGTAACAAACATGAACATTTTTATAGAGATATATTTTGGTAAATTTTATAAATTTTTATACAGAAAATGGAATTGAAATTCTTGATTTATAAAAAATATGCAGCATTTAATTTATATAAATTCTTGCTATGTGTGTTTATATGATATATATATATATATATATATATATATATATATAACATTAAAAATAGTGAACATTACCTTTTAAATCCATGTTATATTTGTGTAAAGAATTGTTTTGAATTATTTTTAAGGAGAATGAAACTAACACTTATAAAAATAATGGTATATTAAGAGTTTAAGGTTATTTGTTTAAAACTTATTATTTGTTTAAATTAACTGTGTATAGATTTAGTGATATGTTCATTTAGGAACAGAAAAGTTTCCAAATATTATGAAATTTATAAAATGTTTTCATTTGTTATATTGCTTTTTATTTTTTATAACTATCTATTTTAATAAATTGCTGACATAATTGAACATTTGTGTTAATATGAGTAATTTTTTCATATACATATAAATCTAGTTTAGTTAGCTAAATGTTTGTTGTAAATTATAAAACTTGCATGTACATATGCTGGTTACTTAATGCAAAAGAAATTAATTAAAAATTTCAAATTATAATTTAAAATATTTTAATAACTTATTGCTTTTTGAGTCATTTGAAATATTAGATTAAAAAAATTAGCAGAATTCAGTGTTAATAGAAAATAATGCATGATCAAATTTTTTTATAAATCTTTGATGATAAACTATAATATTAGTACTATTTCGTTGTATTGTTTTGAATACATTGTACTGTAACACATTATTCTGTTGTGTTTTTTTATAGCTTTTTAAGTGCTAAAATTAAGTATTTTTATATACACTTGAAAAAATAGTAGGGTATGTTTAAAAAAGTTGACACTACTTTTAAAAATTTCATGCTATAAACATATATAATAAAATGGAGTTAGAAAATAATGCAGCATTTAATGAAGCCCTTGAAACATTTAATTAAAGTATTAAATTTATTAAATCGTAGAGTTATGTAATAAACTATCTTATAAATATATGCCATTTAATTATACAAAAATCAAAGTGCATTTGTTATTTACATGCAATATTTATTTTCCTTTCTTTTATGTTTTTTTTTATTTCTTAAAGTATGTTTTTTAATTTTTACAGAGTTTGTTTAGAGTTTTTAAGGTTTCAAAGAATGGCATCATCATCTAAAAATGAAGAAGGGGGAGAAGAAGGAAGTAATGTTGAAGAAAAATCAAAGTTTAAAAATCGATTATCCCTTGAACGTTCACCTTATTTACTACAACATGCTTCAAATCCTGTTGATTGGTAATAATGATTCTTTTTATTTTAGTAATATTTAAATATTTTATTGTATATATGTTTTCTCAAAAATTGATATAATTAATATTTTTGCTGTATGATAAGAATTTACTACTTAATCACTTCTAACTCATATACTCTATTAAGATTGTATTTTTTAAATCAGAATGAGTCATGTTTTGAAAAAATTTTTATGATGTCAGTAAAAATAGTTATGGATATTATGTGTAATTGCATCATATTTCGTTGAGAGAAGTTTATAAAATTTATGCTAAATAAACATTAATTTAGCTGCATTATATAAGTTATAGGGATTTCAGTTATTGATAAGAGAGTAATATTTTTACCAAGGACATAAAAAAAATTTTTCTTGCTTCTATAACTATAACAAAGGATTTTGTTTCCAATGAAATTAAACTTCCATTGAATGAATTTAATTTTTTATTAAGTGATTTTTTTTTTATGTAAAAGATTGATATCTAAAACTTTTTATGCAAAAAATCTAAGAAAACTTCCTGCCATCTGAAACTGTGTATTGTATATATGATGACTAAATTCGCATCATTAACCCCTTGAGGATCAGCACATAAATGCTATACGAGTTGACTGTTGTGAAAACTGTTGCTGTTTCACGCCATCTAGTAATTAAATATAGCATTTAAAAATTAAAATAAAATGTTCATATCTCCTATTACGCATATACGACAGTGGTCTCAATGTCAGTTATAGATCATCACTGGACTGATAAGAGTGAAATTGTTGCATTGCATATATGAGACATTTGGTGGCAAAGAGGTTAAACAGTTTAATTCCTAGCCATTTTCAATTTTAAACATATATAGCAGTATAACTGAAAAATTATAGAAAGTTTTCCTGATCTTTTTTTTTATTATATATGTTTTTATAAAGAATTCTATATTAAGGACTTTCATCTATGGCAAACTTTTTTTTATGGAGAGTTGATTATATTTGTAATATAAAAAAATTATCTATGACGAGAGGAAGACGTTAAGCCTTAATTATGTTTTAAAGTATAATATTTTGTTTAGGTATCCCTGGGGAGCAGAAGCATTTGAAAAAGCTGTCAATGAAGACAAGATGATATTTCTTTCAGGTTTGTTGTATTTCAGATTGTAAAAGATAATAAATATTAATTTATAAGTGTTAATTAATTGCTTTCTAAATTCAATTAAATTGTTTCTATTTTATAAACCTTTTTTATGTATTGCTGCCATTTATAATTTTTACATGTGTTATCTGATTAATCTGGTAATTAAAATTTTGTATAAAAATTGAAATGTTACTCTATATAAATATAGTATGTACCGTATTTCTGCAAATAACACAAGAAATTTTGTTTTTTGAAGACCTAAAGTGAGGGGAAGAGGAGGTTAGCTTATACATGTATTCATGGAACAAATGTAATACATGTGTTTTTTTGGCAATATTTTTTTGCTGTTGGGGGTGACAAGTCACCAAATTGGCAAAAATTAATAAAATAGTTTTAAAAATTTTGAAATGAGAAAAAACACAAAAATTGAAAAATAAATTTAAAATGACTGTGTTATAATTGCTCAAAAACAACATTGTTATGATGATAGCAGATTTGCTAATCTTCCTACATAAACTGAAAGCAGTTGATAAATTTCCAAACAGCATTTTTTTGTTTTTTTAGCTTATATTCCTTAGAATTTTTGAAAAACTTTTCGTTATATAGAGTTACCAGAGTTGAAACATGTCATTGCATCTGAGTAAAAATATTATTGGCCACATATTATGGCACCACATTTATCAAATCATGTGTCTCAGAAACAATCTAGATAAGTTAGTGTAAAGTTTGAAATTAAGACAGCATGAAGTTAATTAAAATTTAAAATGTAAATTGTTTTTCTTGCCAATTTTGAAATGTATTAAGAGATGTCCTTGTATTTGTCTCAAGGTACGACCAATCCTGTACCTCCACGGTACTTAAATTCCATGGCAAAAAAGGTTTGAGAAACAGTGGTCTAGAACAGGGATGGGCAAACTTTTTCAGTCATGGGCCAAAAATTAAAAGAAAATAAATTCGGCTGGCCAAGATAAATTTTTCTAAAACTTTAAAAGCAATATGCAAGTTTTACGGTTT
This sequence comes from Pardosa pseudoannulata, assembly GCA_032207245.1. Classification (NCBI taxonomy): domain Eukaryota; kingdom Metazoa; phylum Arthropoda; class Arachnida; order Araneae; family Lycosidae; genus Pardosa; species Pardosa pseudoannulata. The sequence continues at coordinate 109,478,586 of CM063500.1, read as the reverse complement.
AAGTATGTTAATGAGATGAATGAAATTGCGATTTCATTTTTGAAAGTTCCTTATACTGAGGTTCGAAGTGAGATGTACTGATTTTAAGGAACGACGCTAAATGCTATCTGTCAGTCTACTTCTGAAATTATTCTTTCTAAAGCTCAAAGTTGAAAACACTTGTTCAGATATAAGGAGCAAATATACTGCTGATCTCCTGGACGTCAGATAATAAATATGGGATATAATATTTAAACAAAGTGGGAAAGGGGATGGATATATAATGTATAAATATATATTTCTTTTAATTTGCCTCGGAACGGTAACTTAAAATTCTATCCGCAGGCCGAATAAAAGTATTCGGAGGGCCGGATTTGGCCCGCAGGCCGTAGTTTGCCCATTCCTAGTCTAGCATTATACTTTAAAGCAATTTGATTGGAAAATATTTCTCCTGTTTTGCCTGCTTGGTGACATTTTCGGCTTCTTGGTGCCATATTTGAACGTTCTAGAAACTGATTTTTCATTGTGGCTTATATACAGGTTTTGAACTTCGGGTAAGTTTTTGATGGAAAATCATACCCTCGGCTTGTACATGGATGGGCTTATTCAGAAATATATGGTGCTTTTATACTTTCAAGGCATCTATTTTTTTTTACTTCTTATTTGTTTGCTAGTATTCTTGAACATTCAAAATTTATGCCTTTATGACATTTATTCCTCAATAATTTTTTATGTGATGTCTTATATTTTTTAGAATTTAACATATGAATTTATATTTAATAATTAAAGCAAAACTTTGTTCTCAGTTATAATTATAAATTTTTCTTCACTTAAATGTAAGGCATAAACTTTTATCATAACACCTGTATAAAATATTTTTTTTAGTTGGTTATTCAACTTGCCACTGGTGTCACGTTATGGAAAGAGAATCTTTTGAAAATGAAGATATTGCACAAGTGATGAATGAAAATTTTGTAAATATTAAAGTTGATAGAGAGGAAAGGCCAGATGTTGATAAGGTTTACATGACTTTTGTGCAGGTACTATCAATAGTCTGTTTTAGAATTTAAAAAAAATATATTTTTTTAATTAATTTTTTTAGCTCCTTCTTGGTGGGTGTGCATGTCATGAACAAAAATAAAAATTGCATCTTTGAAAGTGGATCCTTTGCTACTCACATGTTTTGTTGTATTTTGAAACTGTTTTCTGTGTTAAAAAAATAAAAGTATTTAAACACAGGTTATATATATATATACACACACACACACACACACACACTTTTTACTTGTGTATAGTATGGGAAACTTTGTGCTGCTCCATGTTTATGAATTTTACACACACAGGATCATATTAGTTAAAACTTATACTAAAGAAACAATTCAATATATTTCCGATATTCATGGCTAATTTTTTTTCTTGATCAAAATAAAAAGAAAATAAGCATACTTAAAAGTGATTTAAGTTCTTGTTATAAGAATCATTGAAAAACTATTTTTAATAAATCTTTTCAGATATTTATTTTACATACCTCAAAGTAATATATTTAATAAATATAGTAGCAGAGAGTATTTTTTAATTTAAAACTTGGGTTCATTGGAGGGAAAACTTGAGATTGATGGACAGGATATCACATGTAGAAACTCCAGTACGTCAAGGCAAAAATTGCTTAGTGGCAAAAATATTTTTTTTTTTCAATTCAGGGTAGAACATATATTAATTTTTATCAATTAAAATTTTTTGTAAAAAACTTAGGAATTCAGAAAAAAAAACCTGACAGAGAAGGGGTTAAAATCTGATTGCATAGTTTATTTATGATAAGTTTCTAGTTATACGCTGAAACTGCTTTTTATATTATTATTATTTAAATATTAGATTATTAATTCCTTAAGTAAGTTTTTATCTGTAAGCATTTGATTAATGCATTCTTTAAAGACTGATTTCATAATCAATGTATGGCATTGGGATAGTTTTAAGATATTCTCTGAAATTTCAATTTATATTATTATTTAAATATTGGATTACTAATCTATAAGTGTGTGTTATCTTTAAGCATTTGGTTAATACATATCTGTTTTATAACAATTTTTGTTTCATTATTTCTTGTATTTCTTTCTGATATGCCATATTATGTTTTTAGGGCTTTAGATATTTTTGGACTTGAATTATTTCCCTTTATCCAGGTACAATTGTTTTAGGTTTTTCTTCCTTTGACCCTTGTTCTTTTTTTTCAGTGTGCAACCTGTGTATTTACATTCAGGATTTAATAATACTTAGGTGAGGGTTAAACAATGGCTAAATGGTTCCAGTAGTTGAATGATTGTTGGTATCAAGAGTTTTTTGGTTTACATCCCAGTTCTGGTATGGATGTTCGTAGCAAATCAAAATTGATTTAAAGTAGTAGGTTTTGGTCTTATTAGCTCTTATTTAGCAAAAAAGTAGACTATACCTTCAAACCAACCTTGCCCACCTTTGTTTTAGTACTTAAGAGGAAACTCATTATGATTTTGAAACATGTGTGGTATTTGTCTTTCTTATATTATTGACATTTTTTTACTTATAAACTTTTGCTTAATTTAAGTGTATTTTATGTTCCATTTGTTATAGTCAACTACTGGTGGGGGAGGATGGCCAATGAGTGTTTGGTTAACTCCTGAATTGAAACCCATACTTGGAGGCACATATTTTCCTCCTGATGATCGCTATTATGGTCAACCTGGTTTTAAAACAATTCTTCATCATATTGCTCAACAGGTAATTTATATCTTTAAATTTTTCTAGTTAATTTTTGTATATGAAAATTTTGAACCAATGTATAGCAAAACATGTAATTTTATTAAGTTTTTGGAGTTCAAAATTTTAAAATTAAATGAGCACCACCTGTCAAAATCCAGAATAACCACCTTTTGAAGAACAGACTGCTGCAAGATGGGTAGGAATTAGGTTCCTGAAAGTGTTCCCTAGGATGTTGAACCATGCCAACTCCAATGCCCTGTGGCGAGCTGTACTAGGTTACATGGGTGAAGATACATGTTGCAAACAACCTGATCAAGATAGTTCCACAGATTCTAGATTTTGTTGAAGTCAGGGGAATTTGATAGCCAAAAGAGTACAGTAAACTCATCCTGGTGCTCTTCAAACCATGCATGTGCACTTCGAACTTTGTGACATGTTGCATTGTCTTGCTGGTAGGTGCCATTATGCTGAGGAAACAATTCGCATGTAGGGGGTGAACGTAATCTGCAAGGATAAATGCATCTTGAGTTGATCCATCATACTTTCCACAATAAGTGAACCTAGAGAATACCAAGAAAACATTCCCAAAACCATAATGCTCCCTCCTCCAGCTTTGACCTTTCTGGGAATTGATATAGTATGTTTACTTTTAGATATTTCCTACTGTATATGCCAACATACATTTATCTGATGGGGCATAAAACATGATTTATTTTAAAAAGCCACCTGTCTCCACTCAGTGGAAATAAAGTTGCAGCACTGGCATGCAAATTCCAGCCTTCATTGCCTATGAACAGCAACCAGCATAGGTGCATTATCCTAGCATCTGCTGTAGATGCCCATACTGAATTGTTGTGGAAAGACTGTTAGTAGTCTCTTTGTTCATCTGGGCAGTCAGTTGCTCAACAGTTGTACATTCAGACATAGACATTTGTCTGAATGCATCTGTACAGCCGTTGTTCACACCTACCATCTTATGGCCTGTGGTGCACCATATTTGCCACATTGCTGATTTTGGATAGTTCCATTTTGCCATACATGGTTTACCATGGTGGCCCACAAGCAATTTACAAAATTGGTTTCTGAAATTATTATGAATCAGGGTATTAGGCTATTAGTTTGGAGTAAATCATGTACAAGCCACGTTTTTGGTTTTCTAAGTTTTTATTCAACGTAACTGTTCAACAACATAACAAAGGACTGACAACAGAACAATTACAGGTACAATTTTTCAACTCCTAAAATGTGCACACAGCGCCATCTGTTGAGATAAAATTATTAGATTACTTGGTTGGAAGATACAACAGAAATGCTTGGTCTGAAAGCCAATGACCATACCCTTTTGGATGTCGGATAAATCGCTCTGTTTCGGCTTGATTGCAAGAACTGAAATGTTTTCCAAATGCCTTCAACACACTTTATATAGCTACCAAATTTCCTGATGACACGTGCCTTCTGCAATTGGTAATTAAATGTTGACGTCAAAAGTAAGCAGTTGTCACATTAATATGACTGAACTGTGTACTTGTGTCCTGTAAACAATATTTTTTTAATTAAAGATTATACCTTGTGTATATTTTTTATCTAATAGATAAATTTATATTTAGAAATTTATAAAATTTATTTTTTATTTTCAAATTTGGTATTATGTAACTAATCCTAAAATGACATGTTATTTTGTTAGACATTTATTAAATAAAATATAAGTAAAACATCTTGGGTTTCATGATTATTATTGGCAAACTTTTCTAAAATTTTTTTAAGTCTTTAATATTAAATAAACATGTTTTAGCATATCCAGTTTAATTAAAAGTTATTAATAAACAATCTCCAAAATTTCAAATAAGAAATACATGAAATTAATGCACCTGAAACATTTTGAAATTACAAATTCAGTGCAAAAAATTGTCAAACTGCTATATACTATTTTTTTAAAGTTTAAAATAAGTTTATGACAATAATCATTTTTCAGTGCACTAAAATAATTCTTATTAATAAATAATAAAAATAAGCCATATACCCATCTTGATTTAGAATAAAAAATTGTTTCATATTTTTGTTCAAAATCTGTCATTTTGTAAATGCCCTTAAGACCATTATATCGTATATGATTAACAAATAATTATTTCAGTAATTGTAAAGAGTAGAAGATATATATTTAAGAATAAAATTTAAGAATAAAATTTAAGAATAAATATTTGTTTTAAGCATGTAAAGCATATTCTTACTTTAGTCTGTGTTCTTATGTCACATTAATTAGATAACTTCCATCTTAGAATTCTTTATGATTCAACATTTTGTAAAAGTTTTTTTGATGAAAAATTGTACCCTATAAATTTATATTCTACATTATACATTAAACTATAATTTTGAAAGTATTTTATACTGGAATTGTATTCTCACTTTCAGCACTCATAGTCAAAATTAAAATAATTTTTTAGATATTTCTAATACTTTTTTAAATTTAAAGAATGGAATAAAATTGCTCAAACTGTTTTTCCAAAGAATTACATAAATATTAGAAAAAAATTACAATAAATTGGGGAAGAATGATTAAAGTTGAAAAATTTTATTATAGTTATTTGTAATTTTGTAAAAACAGTTAATACAATAAAAATAAAGTTCTCATATCTAGAAAAGTTGTTTCTGAAACAGGATCTTTAAAATTGAAAATTTACATTTGTATATACCTTATGTATAATCTGAATGATTGTATATTCAATTTCTAAGTATATATGGTATATGAATTTATATTATTCCTATAAATGTCTCTTCATTGTATTATTTTTTAGAATTTAAAATGTTTATATATTTGATATTTTTGAATAGTGGCGAGTGAACCGAGAGAAAGTTTTAGAACAAGGTAGTCGAATTCTTGAAATAATAACTCAATCAATGAGCCTTAAAGCATTTTCTGAGTCTGGCAAAAGTCCTCCCAGTGCAGAATGCATTAAGAGTTGTTGCTCAGAACTCTCTTCATCGTATGATAAGATATATGGTGGATTTGGCAGTGCACCCAAATTTCCTCAACCAGGTAAAATATTTCCTGTATACTTTTATTTGGAGAAAGCAGTTATTTGTAATAAGTTAATGTTTGCTTGTAACCTTTTGTTTTGCACTAAAGTATTTATGTAAAGCAAAATACAGTGGATTTTTTTTTTAAAATTCCCCCTCCCTTTAATTTTCATGCACTAAATTTCAAAACAAAAGGAATAAACACACCTTATATTTATGTATTGTATATTATCCTTTGAAACATAAGAATTGTATATATAATTTAAAAAAAGGATCCATTGTTGACTGTCTACAATTTTTTCTAAGAAGCTCATTGATAAATTGTTTGTAATCATAATCAATCTGTCATAACGATTTAAAATTTCAATCTTTTGTTTTAATGTTAAATCTTTTCGCTTTCTGGCTTCCATATCGACAAGCTGCATGTAAGCGAGCAAGGCATAAAATGTGAATATGCTCCTTCTCAGTTCCGATAATCAGGTGTTGCCTTCTGCTTATCTGACAACCATTGACCATCAGCAGGGTGTGCGTATTTCTGAAAAATTCCAGGAACATGTAATTTCCCACTCCTTTGTTCATTCCTCATTTCCCTAATTTGAAGAGGAGAATTATCGGAAATTCAAACAACAGCGAAGGGAAAGAAAAGATTCTTTCTGAATATATTGTGAATATTCCTTTGTCAGTTAAAATGAGGTTCGAAAACTGATCCCATTAACCGATGTAATGATCACAATTTAACATACAAATGCTTAGAAAAAATCGGTTCAAGTGATTTCGATAAATAAACGATTGATAACATTAACCATAATCACAGTAAATGGAGTACACTGTATAATCCATCTATATATTACTATTGCTTAATTAATCATATGTAAATATACAGTATATTTTTCAATGTAAACCCCTCCATGTATAAACTTAAAGTGTATTTTTTCTTTGAAAATTTAACTTAAATTCAAAATTTGTATGTAAGCCAAAAGGAAAAACTAATTTTCTGTAATGTTCAAGCATATCACCAAGAAGTAAAAAATGTTGCCAAGTAGGTAAAATGGGTAAAATATTTTTCAATCAAATCACAATTAATGTGAAGTATTGTAATAATATACTCATTTTGTGATATTTTGTTATAAAAAGTAATAGTTTAGAAAATAGATGTAGTATAGTACAGTAGCAAAACCTAGAAGTTAACTGTAGCCAAAATAAAGCTAATTTCCTTTCAAAATAAATATTTAAGGATTATTATAAAAATCTTTTGGCCACATAGCCAATGAAAAGCTTCTGAAGAGGACTAACTCAAAAAGCACACAAGATATTAAAGTAAAAAGCACTGATTTCACTTATTTCACTGAGCATATCTTATGAATGGAATGAAATAGCAAGTGTTTCCCTCAATTGGGCAACCAGGGGTAATTCACAATGTGGTTGCCCTTCTCTAACTAGGCAATGAATGATGGAAAGAGAGATAGAAAAGGCTGGATGGACAAGCTGGTTGAAGGTGAAAAAGGTTGCAGAGGACAGGAATTGTTGGCAAACTGAACTGAAAGCCTTATATGCTTCTGAGCACGGAAAGAAGTGATAATAATCGTGAAGTAAAATAATGTAATAATAATTACAATATTATTCTACTAAATGATAATGTTTCGTCCTCTTACCCTGTCGGCCGAATGGTTAGGGTGCTGGCCTTCGGAACTGGAGTTTGTGGGTTTGAATCCCACTATGGCATGGATGTTCATAGCTGTTCGGAATCGGCTTTAAGCAGTAGGTCCTGGTCTCATTAGCCTTCGTATTGCAAAAAGTAGACCGTAGCGCTCCAAAAGCCAAACCAAACCAAACCTCCTACCCTGTCTCTGAAAGGAAAAAATCACACAGAAAAGAAAAATTAATGATTTTTGTGGCAGGAATTACTTTTATGTACAAAGTAAAAAAAGCATTGTAATTGCAAAAAATTCCAGTGTTTATATAGCAATGAAAATATCCCTTTTGACTGTCTGAGTCAGTTTTAATTAGGTTTTAGCATTATGTATGTATGTATATACATGGAAACTTTAACTTTTAACTTTAAATATCCATTCTGACCCTCTCTGAATAAATTTTGGCTACTCTCAGTGTGATGTTTATACATATATTTTTCTTAAATTAATGTCTTTGCAGATTTGGTTATATTAAATTTTGTACTGTTTTTGTGTTCAATTTTACTGATTAAATTCTGTAGAAAACAAAGCCTCTATTTGTTTTAATGAATGTGGTGTTATTTCAGTTATTTTCAGCTTCTTATTCCATGTGTATGCAACGAATCCTGAGTCTAAAGATGGAAAAGAGTCTTTAGAGATGGCATTGCATACTTTAAAAATGATGGCAAGAGGAGGAATCCATGATCACATAGCAAAGGTGCTTTATACTTGTTTTCAAATTGTATTTTATGGTGGTCATTTGTCAAGCATAACATAATGTGAATTATATGTTACAGGCTGTGTATAAAATGTTAACATTCTATTGCATACCTAGGCATTTTATAGAAAGCCTGGCTCTTTTAGTCATTGCATAAAACAATAGAATTATATACTTTAATAAGCCTTGTATGTAATACCTAGGCTTTCTATAGAATAATTGATCATATTTAGGTAAAGCAAGGAAAATAGTCAAGATAAAGATATCTTTGAGGCATGTATTTGTCATAAATACAAGTGTTATCTTGCAGAGTGTCCATCAACTGGGAATCATCCGGGAATTTAGAAATTCTGGAAATATCAGGTTATTATCAGTGAAGTTATTAACTTTTTATAAAATTAGAAAATTTCCTGTAAAAAAAGTGTGAAAAAATAACAAATTTCACCATTTAAAAAAAATTCTCTCTAATTAAAGACTTTTTTTTTTCATTGTTCAAACAGTGTTTATTTGCTGTTATGTTACAATATAGGGAAGCAAAAGATGGAATCTTCAAAAACTGAAGCAATTAAGTACAAAAGAAAAAAGAAAAAATGATTAAAAAGCGATTTGAACAAAAAATGTTAATAATTGAAGCTAACAAAGAAATTAATACTATGACAGAGCAAATTGAATCTTTAAAATAATAATGTACAATTTTTAATTTATATATATTAGAATTCATCTGTTACCCATACAGGTTATTCCAAATACTCCAAAGAGAGAAAAGAATATTTCTAAGTTTTAAATGCACTGGGATTTTATTTGTGTATATTAGAATTTATAACTTGATACAAAATTATACCTAGAAACAATTTTGTAAAAGATTTGAAAGAAATTGTGTATTAAATAGTGTGAAATGTGTAAGTATACTGTGTACATCTACAAATACTGGTACCTTATACATTTAAAAGTTTTATGTACTGTAATTTCCTAACAAAATGCTGCATCATTGTAAATGGTGTAGTTGAGGAAAATGACACACACACACGCACAGAAAAAAAAATGCACTGAGATGCCACATTATTGTAAATACCACAACAAATTAAATTGCACATGACATCACTGTGAATGCTACAGTCACAGAATCTTGACCTATGTTGTGATATTTGCATATCGAGTAAGAGAAATGCATGAAATGAAACTATTACTAAAAATAAACTGTAATTGAAAAATAATGAAAATATTGCACCAATTAGAAATTTAATTAAAGGACAAAAGAATATTTTAAATTTTCCTTTTGCTAACAAAAGTAATTAGAAGATTCTACATCATATGAAGCCATCAAAATCGAATTATTCAATAGCTGAATTTAAAAAAAGATTTATCAAATCTTCTTCTAAATTATGATCTAAGTAGTCCAAATCTGCTGGATTATCACATTCATTCTCTGGCATTCTCTTTATTTAAGGGTATAATTTGAATTTCTTTGAATTTTGATATTATTGACAGTATTTTCATTGACTTCCACAAACTTCCTACCCATTTTGTAACTTCTTCATATTATGTTGTATACATTTTGTTGTTTTTTGTTTAAGTGTGTAATTCTTCATTCATATAACACTCCCACTGCTTTTGGAAGCATTATACAATGGCATCTTATGGAATAGATTTTTAAGTTACATTGTATGGTAGAAATGTAATATCTGCTGAAAGTTTAAGTTTTAAGCTTGTAAATGTTATGCTATTTCTTCCAGAAATTATGGTACATTTGTCTTATATTAATTAAACCCCATTTGAATTTTAGTTATATACATATTTGGTATGATTATTTTACTTATGAATTTTATTGGAATTTAATTACAGGGATTTCATCGTTATTCTACTGATCAATTTTGGCACGTACCTCATTTTGAAAAAATGCTGTATGACCAAGGTCAGCTTGCAGTCTCTTATTTAGATGCATATCAAATTTCAAAGGATTCATTTTATGCTGATGTTGCTCGAGACATTCTCCAATATGTCTCTCGAGACTTAAGAGATGTTGTGAGTAGACTATTTCAAATTTGTTATTTTCTATATATATGTATAAATATGTAATTTTGAAAGCAAAGTTTGATGAGATGTAAACAATAAGGAAACTGTATTATTAAGTCATTCTTTCCTTTAATGAAGCCGAATGATGGTTAGGGTGCTGATCTTCAGATCCAAAGTTCGTGGGTTCGAATCCCACTATGGCATGAATGTTCATAGCCGTTCGGAATCGGCTTTAAACAGTAGGTACCGGTCTCATTAGCCGTAGAGTTGCAAAAAGTAGACTGCAGCGCTTCTAACCTAACCTTTCCTTTAATGGTTCATGATTGAGGTAGATCATAAGTTCCCAGTGGGCATTAAGATCTTCCAGGTGGGCAATAGGGGTTTAAGAAGCAAATGGGGGGGTTAAGAAGGTCAAAGGGGGAGACCAGTAGACATGATATCTATGAAAATAATTAAATCCATGAAATAAAATTATATTTAGCATAATAAATACAATATATTTTTCAATTATAATATAGTGCATTCCTTTGAGCTACCTATGAGCCAGAGTACAGAAATTTTAATTGCATTTCCTTCAATGTATTTATCTGAATGTAAGCTCACTGCAGTAGCTATTTGACTTTCTAAGAAAAAAACATTTCTGAACCTGGAAATTTATGAATGAAGTTAAAGAAATTTGGACCTAACATTAAGAAAATGTTAAAACTCCACCAGCCTCAACTGTCTTGTTAGCCCTCATGTTGCAAAAAGTAGACCGTAGCACTCCAAATCAAACCAAACCTCAACTGTCTTACTTTATTATTATTTTTTTTTATTTCTTATTGATCTTATCCTAATTCTTAAGTTTTTCATTAAAAATTTTTTTACTACATTTTTATGTCTATTTTAATATTTTCTATTTTGTGATTCTGAATAAATAGGTAAGCATATAAAATAAATATAGATAATATGCAACAATTTTTAATATTTGATATAATTAACTGTTATAGAATAGGGAGTGTTCTAGAATTTTTTTTATTGCAAAGAGGACATTGGTCCAGAAAAGTTTCGGAACTTCTAAGTTAGATTAATGAGTTCTATAATAGTTGAATTGATTAAGAATACTGTATCTAAAATTTATTGAGCTTCCAGAAATAGATTAATGGTGTTTTAACCATTGTTTGACATAGGTGGGGGAAAATAATTAAAAAGAAATTTTTTACATCAGTGTTTCTACTGTTCGTTGCAAGTACTTACCTAACAACTTGTTCAATTTGGCTGTGCCTTGTATGGATTTTAGTCGCATTATAAGATTATACAGTTATGTGCTAAGATTATAAAAAAAATAACTATTTTAAATGGATTATTCATTTTCAAAATGTAAGAATGAAATCATTTCTGGTACTGGCAACAAAGGAAAGGGATTATGTGAATATGCAATGAAGATATTTTATAGTGTTTCTGTATACCTCTGCCACCTCATTAATGTTTTATTTATATAATTCTGTGTAAAATTAAAAATTTGTTTTGGTTTGCATTTACGTATTTTGTAACTTATGTACTTGTGCATACAAAAGAGAAAACAATTCAAACTGTAAGATTTACTGTAACTATTCTCAAATTTCACATTGAAATGTCAGGTATTGATTCATATATAAGCCTGCAAATATATTTCCAATCTAAATAAGCATGCTACACTTTTAGTGTGATATTGTAGCATGCTCGAATATGCTTTGTTGCCCAGTTATGTAAATAATTAGTTTTATTTAATTTATTTTTTTATTCTTTCATTACATTTTATGAGATGATAGATTGCTAATCTAAAGCAGTGGTTCCTACAGATATCAGGTGTTTGTGTGATATCTGAAGGGGGTTCTGGGTTAAATAAAAATTAATTTAAGTATGTGTGGACAATGGGGGTATGTAAAAAGCTTAAGAAAAGGTAAAAATATTGTGACCTATTTTTATTTTTATGAAAGTTAAAATAGATAGTAATAAATAAATTAGTTGCCACTTTTCTGTTGTTCACGTATTTTATACCTTTCCCTACCCATACAAGTCAGGATAAAGGGAAGAATAGAACACACATGTTATTTAGACTTCATTCTCGCTTTATCTTTTTCTTTCTCTCCCTCCCTTGTTTTGCTGAACAATGGCCAAATGGTTAAGGTGCTGGCCTTCAGAACTGGTGTTCGTGGGTTAGAATCCTACTATGGCATGGATGTTTGTAGCCATTTGGAATCAGCTTAAAGCAGTAGGTCCCAGTCTCATTAGCCCTCGTGTTGCAAAAAGTAGACCATAGCACTCCAAAACCAACCCCCCCCCTGTTTTAAATAGTAATACCTTTCCCATTTTTTAATAACACTCTGTTTTGTTACTTACAATCATAGCATCAAACATAAATGATATCATATCAATGAGTCAGGTTCAGCTATTTCATTAGCAACATTTAAAATTGTTTTTATAATTTAAAACACAACTGAAGTTTTGCTTTTAAAGATTACCTTTAATGACAATCTTTATTCATCAAATTTTGTAGAATGGTGGATTTTATAGTGCTGAAGATGCTGATTCCCTTCCATCAAATTCTTCTCCAAGAAAAAAGGAAGGGGCTTTCTGTGTTTGGACAGAGCAAGAAATAAGGGAACATCTATCTGAACAAATAGAAAATACAAATTTAATGTTAGCAGATGTATTTTGTCAGTATTTTAATGTTCAAGCAGATGGGAATGTTGATCCCTACCAGGTAATGTAAAACTTTTTTAATTATAAATCACAGGAGTTGTTTTTTTTATCTTACTTTTAATTATAATTGTAATGACTTTAATCGTAAAATCTAATTTTTTTAGTTAGTTTTATGTTTCAGTAACTAATTATTTGTATTCACTTTTTTTTTTTTTTTTCTTTCCAAGTGAGATATTTTTTAAATAGATTACATCAACTTTTTGGTACTGTTAATTTGCCTCATAAAAAATGATTACCTAGCAGCAAATAGATATTTATAACACAAATTCAATTTGTAAAAAGTCCTTATCAGTTTTCTTACTTCTCTCAATCCCAACAAATCACAAAACAGCTATATAACTTAGATGAAACCAAAAATTTGGTTTGAAAGTTTTTAGGAAATAATTGCAATATTACCCTTTTTTGTCTGTGTGTATGTATCAACATTTTTACTTTGCATAGTAAATTTATTTTCTTAAACTTGAAATTTGGCTAGTTTAGTGTTATAAGAAAGAGATAACAATAATTAAAAAATGTTCAACTCAATATTTCATTACAGAAGTGAAGGTTCTAATTTAAGACTAATATTTAAACATTCAAAATGATGCATGTAAGGTTATTATTTTAAATGTTCACAAGTACTGATCATTAGTTAATTATACATTGATGGACAATTGTTAAGGATGAATCCTAATTGGCTATATAGTGGATAAAATAGCAAGTATGGTTGGATGCCAAATGAAATGAAATAGTTCCAGAGTACTAAGACTTTGCAATAAAAAATAATTTTTTGTGTTCCGAGATCCAGAAAGCTTTGAAAAATATTTAAAGAACAAAATTGCCATTTTTTTTAATACATAAAAGTGTAAAAGTTCTATTACTGTCTGCAGGCATTCTGGAGTAAGATGTCAGTATGATATGTGGCCACCATGGAGAGTAGTGCAAGATTCTACATGTCATATCCTATTTTGCATAACATTCTCCAGCAGCTGTTGGTGTAATTTATCTCATTTCTCAGTCAGTGTTTACAAATAAAGGTGTCTTTTGTTTATTAGAGGGCATTGGTGATCAACAAAATCCTTCCCCAAAGCATCTCAAATGTTTTTAAGAGAATTTAGGTCTGGAGAGCAGGATGGTCATACAAAAATCCTCATTGACTATCCTTGAGCTCTAGATACTCCTATACAGCAGCTGTTCAATAACTTGTGTTGTTGTCCATGAAAATAAATGTATCACCAGCAGCACCACAGAACATGTAAACACGAGGCAACAACTTTATTAATATATCGTTCGTTGGACAGTTATTGGCTGCACTACACTTAGTATATCCGAAGATGAAACAGACTCGGTTTTTAATTGTTTATACACAGACAAGATGCTTTTAATTTTACTAAAACTGGAGGGGTGCATTTAAAAGCTTAAAAGGCTACTACCTGTCAAAAATTAATGCATTGAAAGTTTCTAGGCTAACAAAATGCACTGTGCACTCTCGATTGGTGCTTTGATATGGCAGACATATCAAAGAGACCATCAGAAAGACATATGGCCACTTATGACGATTCCACTTCATACCATGATGCTACATGTAGGATATCAGTGCCTTTCCTGTATGTTTTCTGGACCAGAGGTCAGCAAACTCTAGAACTTTATGGACCTCTACATATATATAATTTTTATTTGGCCGACCACCAATTATATGAATTTAAATTTTAAAAAAAAGCAGTAAATTTATCTATAGAATAATAATCAGAAACTTTTATTAATACAAAATGCTCATATTAAAAGTAAAAAAGTTATATTGTAATTTAAAAAAGAACTTTACTTATTCATTACACATTTTTAGTGAGATATATGTTCTTGCTTATTAACCATCCATATGTGGAGTTTTAGCTCCAACAACATCACTGCAAGACGGAGAGCTGCATTTATTTCAAGCTGAGAGTGATATTGAATTTTAATTGCTGTGACAGAAAAAAGGTTTTTTTGCTCAAATATGTTGTTGACAGTTGAATTAAAATTTTCAGTGCAATTCAATGATGGGTAGTCTTTTTTTTTTTTTTTTTTTTTAAATAGAAAACCAAAAATCAGATCTTGACAAAGATAACTAAAATATAGCTTTGACACTTAAGTTGCAAGATAAATTGAGGAAGCTTTTTTTTTAAAATCGTGTTTAATTTGCTTTATGTAAAAATAATAAAAAATATAATTCATCATAAGTTTTGTTAGCTTTCATTTTTTAGTATGAATGTTAACAAAACTTTTTGTCTACTGCTATTCTGAACTATATGTAGTACCCCTCTCCCACCAGATCAGTTGTTACTTTTATCTGATGATTGTACACACAAGCCCTGTCGTCTTCTCTCTAATTGTGATGCTGTCAACCCCGTTGCTAAAAGGTGGAATAATGATTTCTAGATAATAGAAAGCATGTAGCAGAACTATGCTTATATAAATGTCGGGCAAATGTCGGACCTCTTTGATGCAAATGTCGGGCTACAGCTTTTCAGGAAATTTGTTTGTCTGTAGCAACAAGAAGCTGATTTGTTACCTCAGTAGCTATGCTGTGCTTGTTCCTTTTTGGCGACAGCACAATGTACTAATCTTCTTCAGGTGCCATACTGTAAAAACAACATCCTTCATTATGTTTGCTACATATTCCATTTGTTTAAAATTAGATCCATAACCGTGAAATAACACTATGGATGACATCATACTGCCTGGCTACATGTGTTAATTTTGCTCTTCTTCAATCTTGCAAATATTTCAGCTATGTGTAAATTTAAGTGTTGTTGGGATCACATCAAAAGTTGCAAGTACATCAATTGATTTTTTATTGTTAAACTTTGCTTTTGAACAACAATGGTCAATGTGCATGAAATCCTTTATATCTCTTATTAGTGCTGTCACGGGGCAAACAAATTCAACAATCCAAAATTTGCAAAAACACAAAACATCTTACTGTATCTCATAAATATTATGCAGATTTCCACATTTTTCTACTTTTCATTTTGTGGTTACTATCATTGCTGCTGTCATCTGTCCTTAGCAATTGTTTATCTGTATTGCTTTTTTAGGAGGTTCAAAGGGGAAATTAGTATCTTAGCCCTTTGTATTTCAATATACCTAAATTCAGACACATTTTGTCAAATGTGAGGATACATTGTTTTGAAACATATGAAAGACAGTATTTAAAAAATTAAAACATGAATGAAAATTTATTAGTATAAAGGTTTTTTTATATAAAAGTACTTCTCTTTGTGAAAAATTACTTTTGACACCCCTGCATTAAAAAAAAAATACCAATTAAAACAAATCCAAAATTTATTTCAGTAATAATCATATATATCTATTTAAATAATAATTGAAACTTTCATACAAAACTTTAAATTTAGTATTACCATTTGCAGGGTTTTCGCGCACCTGGAAAGTCATGGAAAATCATGGATTTAGACAATGGATTAATTTTGTCATGGAAAGTCATGATTTTCTAAGTAAAATGAGTAAAAGTCATGGATCCGCAAAACTACCATTAAAAAAAAAAATCAAAAAATGCCTCTGCAAGTAATTTCCTTTCTGAACAGAAGCGGCTGCAATGTATATATATATATATATATATATATGAGTTTATAAAGTATTTTTTATCATAAGTTGTAATTTCTCTTAAAGCATACATTTTATTTGTATGTACATCAGAAGTTTTATTCATATATACTTTAACAAAATATTTTTAAAGTCATGGAAAACGATCTGCTAAAATCAGGGAAAGTCATGGATTTGAAAAATTTCATTTTGGTGGATACCCTGCATTTGGTACAAAATCTCTAAACAAATTGTGGTTGTGCAGTTTTTTTTTTTTTTTTTTTTTTTTTTTTTTTTTTTTTTAATTGCAAGATAGCAACAGTCAACAAAACTAACTTTTTTAAAGCTTACTGTGTAAGTCATATCAATTTTGGGAGTTGCAGGTCTGCAACATATTGATACAAAGAGTTACAATAAATTATATGTTTGCATGAAAGTATACAGGGAATCTGTTTTATCTATTTTGCTTTTGTAATATGCAAATAAGTTTTAAGTGGAGTTACTATTATATTCTTTTAAATTTAGGACCCTCATCATGAATTGAAAGAGCAAAATGTTTTAATTATTAAAGACACTGAAGAAAATTGTGCAAAAAAATTGGGCATTGAAATTAGTGTTTTTCAAGAAGCTTTGGTAAAAGGGAAGGATGTTATGTACAATGTTCGCCAAAATCGTCCTAAACCACACATGGATGACAAATTTGTTACTTCTTGGAATGGTAATAAAAAAAAATACTATTTTTTCTTCCAGAAATATTTTTAATTTCTTATAAATTTTTATATATATAATTGCTCTGTAGATTTTGTATTTTAGATCTGTTGTACCTACATTATACTGTAAAACCTGTTTGTAATGATACTGTAAGGACATTTTTTTTATGTATACAGGTTATTGTTATAGACAGTTCATTTATGTATCTACTGGTTATGTACATAGTGTGCATATATCTTAGATTATATTTAGAGTTCTTATTTAATTTCATTTATGTAATTTAAAAATTAAATATTTATAGCACAATTTTTATCTTGGTGATTTTGCATTGAGTTAAAAAGGCAATTCAAGGATCAAAGAAAATAGGTCAGTTGTTATATATAGGTTTCACTGTAGGTATAAGTTTGACAAAGCAAAAAAGTGAAAATTTATAAATAATATTATAAAAGTTCTTTGATTTCTAAAGTAATAAGTAATTTAGAATGTATTGCTAAAGATTATTACTGTAAACTTATTATACATATAGTATATACATATATAGTATATATAGTATTTATACATATAGTATATACTTATACACAAGTATTTTGTTAATGATATATATATTTTTTTTTAACTCATGAACTTATTTTTCATGAATAAAATTTAATGTAGTCTTATATTTAACCAAGTCTTATGTTTTTCTCATATTTATCCAAGTCTTTCATATATTTTTTCAACTGTATTTTTTTTTTTTTTTTAATTCAAGTATTTTGAAGTTTTAAAATATTACCATGTGGTAATATTTATTTTAGTTTAAAAATCTAGAAAGAACATTTTTTGTTCATTTAATTTTTAAATAATTTCATAATATACGATTTTATAAAAAAGCTAGAAACTAGTCTGTAAAATTAGAGTATTAAAACTAATAAAATTAATTGTTCCTGCTTTTATTTATTTTGATATTAACCATTTATAACTTCTTAACTGTCGACATAAATTTATACATTTTGCTCTACATTGTCACCATTTTTTTCTCACATGTAGTGACACAATGCATTTGAAGAACAGCAAAGCTACAGTTTTCAATGTAAAAATGTTTATTGTTACAGCAAAAAACCTACAAAAGAAATTATTCAAGGTCAAATTATTGAATTGTAAAAAAGTGAACTTATGATAAGTAGCAAATTACTATAGATCATCTTTCAGACATTATACATGCCCATGGCATTGACTGTGCAAACCATATATATATATATATATATATATATATATATATATTAGACTACATATATATATATATATATATATATATATATATATATGACTACATATATATATATATATATATATATATATATATATATATATATTACTCATTATTTAGTATTTCTATAAACATATTACAGATAGACAGTTTCATGAATAATATGGAGAATTGTTTAATTTATTTGCTTTTACAAAATACTAAAAACAGATTCACAAATGTTTTTAAAATATTTTGATGTTGATGAAGTCCAAGGAATTGTATATCTATGTGAATACAATTTTAAATGCTAAGTTGACGTTTTGTTTATTTTAAGGATATTGAATATAAAAGTAAAAAGATTTTCATTATTTACAAATTCATGTTATGTGTTCTTTTTTTTTTTTTTTAATTACAGCTAAATATTCTGCAGCAACCTCTCTCTTTTTTTCTTTTGGTTTGTGTACCTAAATTTCTTTTTTTTTTTTTATGAACCAAGAATTTTTTCTATGTGTCATTTTTCCTAATTTTTTTATTTTATGATTGTTAGATTATTTTCATGTTTTGTATGCAAATATTCTGAATTTTTTTTTTTTTTGTTTTGTTAAATTTTGTTAGCACAATAAAGTATTTTAGTTATAAACCAAGAATTAATCCTTTGTTTTTTATTATTATTTTTTTGTATTTTTGAATTATATCACAATAAATTATAAAACTATATGACTAACGTTTTTTATCTAAATTTTTTTTTATCATACTTATTTATACTATATGTTTATGTAAATAGTATAAAAAATTATTGTAAATATACTTATTAATATAAATATGTATTAGTTTTTTTTTTTTACTTAGTTTATGTTTAAATCAATAAATATGTATTTTTTTTCTAGTTTTGAGATTAATATTATCTTAATATTTATTTTGAAGATTATCCACTTTGAGGTAATCTAAAGTTTAAAGATATTTAATTAATTTCTAAAGTTTAAAATAATTTGCTGATCTTTATTAATGACTTATTTTCTTTGTATTAATTTTATTTTGTTTAAAGTATTTGTGTCTGTAAGGGACTATTGTTTTGAGAGTATTATACTGAATGTATTCATATGCTTGTGTAATGATACACAGCATAAATCCCCATAGGTCTTATGATCAGTGGTTTTGCAAGAGCTGCCCAAGTTCTCCAAGAGCCAGAATATGCTCAATATGCTATGGAAGCTGCTCAGTTTATGCATAAATATTTGTATAATGCCCAGTCTGGCTGTTTGCTACGAAGTGCATATAAAGGTACTGATGGAAGTATCGCTCAAATGTAAGTATATGTGATGTATTAGTTTGCTAATTTGGCATTCATTGGTGTATATTGAATGTACATAGTCCAACTCCAATTTAGTGTTACCTTGATTTAGTGCCAACCCTGTTATAGTGCCACATATGTGAATGAACAAATCTTCCTTATGGGTTTGGTCTGGAGTACTTCAGGTTACTGTTTGGCACATGAGGGCTAATGAGACGGGGATTTACTGCTTAAATTCGATTCTGAACATCTATGAACATCCATGTCAGCAGTGGAATCTGAACTGTAAACTCTGTGACCAAAGAGTATTGCCCTACCATTTTGACACCATTTAGTTTTTTTCATTGAATACTTACAATATTAAAAGTCTGTTAAACTGTAAGTTTATATTTTTTTCAGTCAAGCGTGGCTTGCTTTACCTTTTCTTAAAATTTTTTCTTCCTCCATTAAAAAAAAAAAAATCTTTCTCCCATTTGAATCTTGTTTATCTCAGTGCTGCATGCTATTTTCTCTAAAGCTTTTCAGTGTTTTAATGTCACTGTAACAACTTTTTGAAGTGTTAGTACTATTGGTTAACATCAATTTATAATTGGATTTGAACAAAATTTCTTTTTTTTTTTTTCGTAAATGGCAATGAACATTTAAAAAGTTATTTAAAAGAGGAGCTCATCTGTCCTACTATGATGGTAATGTCTTGTAAAAAGCTCATTTTAGAAGGTATTGGAGGTAGGTTTCATGCTCCAATCAACCAACTTCTTTGTCATCTTATCGTACACAGGTTTGTAAGTTCCCAGTTTAATAAGTAACTGTAAGCAAATGGTTTTCTGCATACATTTTCAAAAGTGTGTCTAGGTAATTGAAAGGCTAATTCTATACAAGCTATGTTTTGAAGAATGAATCTTATCCATAATTTAAAACTTTTTTTTTTTTCAGATATTATGTGTTTTTTCATCTTGATGAATGCACACATAAAGAGTTTTCAATTGATTCCTGAGTTCCAAAACTAACATTCAGTTTGTATAAAGATGAGTGTCAGGGACCGACTAAGATACTTTTGTGCCCAGGGCACAATCCAATTTTTGTGCCCTCCACCCCTATGCTAATTTATAGCAACAAATTATCATAATTACAGTCATATAAAAATTATAACATTGAATTAACAAATAGATTTAAGAAGTTAGCATTAAAGTAATATTCAAAATCAAAAACACCAAATTTTCATTTTACGTAATCATTATTATCTGTTTTGCCATGCTAAAAATTAAGGACTTTTAAAGACCTAGAGTTACTCACTTTTTTTTTATTTTTACCTTGTTATAATCACAAGCTCTGTGGTGCAGAAAATAAATAATAGAATTAAAAATAATTTAAATTGATGAGATGATTTAAAGGTTTATAGTGGAACGTTGATAATAATTTGTCTTATAAATATGCAATAACTCATGGGATAAAAAGAGCACCAGATTCGTTGAGGGAATTAATTATCAGATAAGTAACAGTAAAATTAAAGTAAATAGGAAACAATAGAGTTCATGACAAACACAATTACCTCGTACAATAGTTCTGGATGGCTTAGGCCGGGGCAGAGTAACACCACTCTTACCTCATACTATAATTTATTAAAACTTAATGATGGTAGCATATGTTTGCAATTTTTCCCCACTTAATATGTGTTTTAAGCACTCCACTAAATTTTCATGCCCAGGGCACATGCCCCAAGTGTCCATGCAATAATCAGGCCCTGATGAGTGTGGGGTAATAAACTATGTTGTTTTACCTTACAACTTCTTAAAACAGAGTGAAACTTGCAAGGTTTTATATCTATCAGAAAGATCCTCTCTCATTCCTACACATAGAATGTTTGATAAAAGTAATTAAGGATATTTTTGTATTATATTAAAAATAACTGTTCTTTCAGCTTCAGAGAACCAAGGCAATTTACAGAACTAAATCTGAGCTTTCATTCAATTTTATCAATAGAAATATGTCTAAACTTCAGTATAATGTCAAACTCATCATAGTGCCACTTTGGTATCAGGACAGATAGTGGCTCTGTGTTCAGGTTTTACTGAGTATATAATGTGAATTATGTGCAAATGTGGTTCTTTGACAAATTCAGCACAGCTTTCAAGCTGAACAATGGTTGAATGGTTGGACACTGCTCTTTTAGTATCTGTGAACTATATTATAGTTCACAGATTAGAATCCTACTCAGGACATGGATGTTTATAGCTGTTTGGAATCAGCTTTAAGTAGTGGGTTCCTGTCTCGTTAGCTCCCTCTCATAAATTTCTCTCAGAAATATAAGTTGGCCTATATGCAGTAATTCTTTGTTCCCTGAATGAAAATTTAGAAAGATTTGAGTTAGTAAATACCTAAAATTTATAAGTTTAATTCACATAAATCCATTTCATTAATTTTGGATCTATGTTCTTCAACACTGGAGTTTGTGGACTCATATCTCACTGATGGCTTGCATGCATGTTCATAGCTGTTCAGAATTGACTTTTAGCAGTAGGTCCCAATTTCATAAACCCTTGTGTAGCAAAACAGTAGACTGTAGAACTCCACCCACTAATGCAGTATTTATTTGTTTATGAATTGCTGATGGATCATCATTTTAAATGAAATCTTAAACTCAATTTTAGGACTGACAAAACTAAAAATTTAAATATTTCATTTACAGTTAAATAGTGTATGAAATACTTTATTTGAATTGTTTATCAAAATGAAATTTTTGAATAATTATTTATGATGAAATTATAATTGTAATATTAATATATTATTGCTTACCATATTGATGGATTCTTCAGATTAGTAAAGATTGTTGAATTCAGTCAAAATGTTGCCAGTAGTCCTAGCATATTTTATAAATGTGTGATTTGCATTTTCCTTCTCAAAATTGCAGACATATATAATAAAATCAACAAAAATCTTTTCAAATCACTTATAAACTTCTGAATTCAATTCAAGCCTTAAATGCGTAGTTTGGTTATTAAGCAAGTAACTTTTAATAAACTGTAAATTTAATCTCTTGGGCCAAAAATGGACTGTAGTCCATTTTCTTTTTTTAGCTTCATCTACAGGAAATCCAAGCATTCAAAATTTATTTGAGTGTTTAAAGAACTAATGGCTAAACAACCTCCGACAGTTTATAGATAATATGCAGACAAACACAAGCATAGCACTGTGAGTGATTACAAGTATAGTAACCCTTGAGTGGCAAAATGGCAGGTATATCAGATCCATTTTTTGGAGCTTTCAGCAGCAGCAAAGCTTGAAATATTTTATTGTTAATGCCAATTAATTCTAAATATCTACAAGCTTTTATGCTTACACAGGTATTTGAACCTACATATTCTGGTATCAGAAGGCAGTACCATACCAGTTTAGCAATCTGA
The DNA here is from genome assembly GCA_032207245.1 of Pardosa pseudoannulata. Classification (NCBI taxonomy): domain Eukaryota; kingdom Metazoa; phylum Arthropoda; class Arachnida; order Araneae; family Lycosidae; genus Pardosa; species Pardosa pseudoannulata. The sequence goes on along the minus strand of CM063500.1, from coordinate 109,455,545 downwards.
ATTTGTAAAAACACTGAACACAATATAAAATAGAACATTAAAAAAGGTAGTCGTTTTAAAATTTTAAAGAAAGTCTTCTCAAAAGGGGAGTCATACCAGAAATAAATTGTAAAACTGAAAAAGAAAGTAAAGAAGTTGTAAAATATAAAGTTCTCACTTTTTTTTCCATGTTTTTCCCCACTGTGCTTCATTTCATTGGTTCATCATTCATCTGTTGGTTTCCTATTTTGTTTGTTTTTCATTTTTTTGTGCTTTTAGTCGTTTCCTAAAATTTAGCTTTACATTCTGGTCTGTATAGAAAGTAAACTAAATGATTATTTAACAAATTGTCTAAATTCAGTCTATTCACAGAGATAAATATTTTTATTATTTTTATGAAGTGAAAAATGTTACATTCTAAACAAATGATTTTTGAACTTTTATAAAATGTTTGTATTTTAGCCTAGCTCCTATACCTGGAGTTCTTGAAGACTACACCTTTCTTGTACGAGGCTTACTAGATCTGTATGAAGCTTGTTATGATCCATGGTGCTTAGAATGGGCTTCAAAACTTCAAACAACTCAAGATTGCTTATTTTGGGATGCTGCTGATGGGGGATATTATAACAGTGTTTCCACTGATGCTTCAATAGTATTGAGGCTGAAAGAAGGTGATTAGAGTATTTAGTAATATAATAAACAAAATACAATTGCCTTTTGTTTGGAAAGTATTTGTTTGAAATGTAAAGAGACAGAGAGTAACAAAGAAAAATGTAAAGTAAATGCTTAATCTATTTGAAAATAGCAATATATTTAACTCAAGGAGGAGCGTCATTTTTCCTTTAAAAAAAATTTCCCTGGAAGACCATTAATTTTTGTATTTGAGAAAAATTTAGAAAATTTAAAAATTTTAGTTGAAATTTAATTTATATATATGCTTAATTAAAATAACAGTTAATGATATTTGTTAGAAAATAATATGCTAAATTTGGAAGTTTATATAAGCCTAAAAATTAAATTCATTATTTTTTCTGTAAAATGTAATAGCAATGCATGTAATTATTTATAAACAGATGATCTTTCTAACTTACAGTTTTACTAATATAACTTTTAAATATCTTTATAAAGTAAGCTTGTTCGGTTGTGATGCTTTCAAATCTTTTTTTGTCAAGATTCTGGAATTAATTTTTGTTTTTTTTTCATTTAGAAATGATTCATCAATTGTAGTTTTCCCTAAATTTCTGATAGTCTGTAAGGAAAAAAAGTCCTAAAATGTTTTTAATTTTTACATGTTTTCTTGATTATTGGTATTATTATTATTATTATTTTAATAGTTAAAATTTTTAATAGTTTACTTTAAAAGCATGTCATGAAAAATTAACTATTTTAAAATAAAAAATGATCTGAGATGTAAAAGAAACTAATTCTTAAAGTAACTAACTAAAAAATGTTACAAAAATTTATGCTTTAGAAGTTTACATAATTATTTTTTTAAAAGATTTAATAATAATTTTTTATGTATTTTTTTTTATTTTGTTAAATGTATATATTTTGTGAATTTTTTTCATATTTCTATTTAAATAAAACTTAGACATTTGGTGAAAAACTGTTTCTGTTAGCAATACATAAAAAGTCATAAAGTATAATATTTTTTCTTTAGAATATATTTTTTAAGTTCATGATCAAAATTAAATTTAACTGAATGGGTTGTTATGATAAAAAGTTGTTTACTTTTTAAAATGACTTATACATTTAGTGTGATGTAATCTGAAAAAAATTTTGAAATAAGCATAACTTTTATTTGGGAACCTTTATTTACCCAAACCAAAGGCTTGAACATGAAGTGGCCTGTGTTTACAGATAGTGTTAATGAGATATAATTTTGCTTATAATTATTGCCTAAATAATTATTTCATCAATTATGTTCTCAAATTAAAAAGAAAATTTTGTCTTGAAATTTTGTTCTTTGTCGCTACTGCTGCTAATAGTTTTAACAGGGTTTCCACAGTGACCGGTAACTATCAGTGAATTCAGGAATTCTGGAAATATTAAAGAATTATCAGAAAAATAGTAAATTTTCATTAAAAAGGGGAATTTTCTGGAAATTTTTTTTTTAATCTTTAAAAAGCATTTTTAATCAAAGACCTCTTGTTCATTTTTTTCTTTAAATTCATTGTAACGTACCCTCTGTTCTTGGTGCGCTATGTTAGCGTGGGACCTATCCGCCTACTGTACTGGGGCAGGTATGTTCGATCCACGGTCACTGAGGATAATTTTCACTAATTTGAACTAATTAGTCCGGATGCTTGGACGGATAAAACAACATTTTATTTACAACATTTAAGAACAACAATAAAAGTAAATCATATATCAGTCTCAGAGCCTGACGACAATCACCACATGACTGAGAAAAATAAAGTGATAAAGTTCTCTCCCTTCAAAGCAGAGAGATGTTTCTCGGCCGCTGGCTCTATCTCGACTCACTGCCCTGAACTCCAACTGCCCTCTTGCAGATCTCTCCCTTCTTCGGGGGGAGGGGGGTGTCTGAAAACTTGAGCCCTACCGAAAAGGGCATATCCTCCTTATTTGAGGCCCTGTGAAAACAAACCATTACACCGAAACGTCCTTATCAAGCCCCCCTTTTTGCCGGCCGGCTTCTTAAAAGAAACGGAAGGGGCAAAGGGGGGGACAATCATCAAAGGCACACATTGTCATGAGTGCACATTCCTTACATTCTTATTCACTGTTTAAAGAAATGAGAAATACGAGAAAAAAAAAGAAAAAGAAAAAAAAATAAAAAAAAATAAAAGCAAAATAAAAAAATTAAAAGAAAAAGCAAAAAATATAAAAAAAAAAGAGAATCATAAAAAATATAAAAAAATAAAAAAAAAAAAGACATAAAAAGAAAGATAAAAAAAAAAAAAAACAAATTTTATTTGTTTTATTGAATGAATATTTACAGTTTTATGCAATTTTAATTATTTGTTTATATTAAGAGAAATAATTTATAGTTAAAATTGTTTATAAAGATTTAAAGAAATTTGTATTAAATAATTGCATTATTTTATAAATTTTATTCTTGTTTTTTTAAAATAATATAATAATTGGAATTTTTAATACATGTTTTTCTGACAATTTCTGTTTTGACAAATTTTTATTTGTTTATATAAATTATAATTTATAAACATTTATATAAAATTGTTTTAATAAGTTTAAGAGCTATAAAAATATTTTATGCAGAATGCTAGATACCTATATTTCAAATGCCTGGACAAGTTATAATAGATACATTTTATAAAATCTGGCTTTATAAAATATAGAATCTGTGTTTTAAAATTTAATAATTGAACTTTAACATTTCTCATGTCAGAGTACTTTTGTTGCTTCTTTAACATTCCTTCTTACCTATTTTTTAAATTTATACTATTTACATTCATATTTTTATTTTCTTTAAAGTTCTTACATTCTTTTGATTTCTTTTTATTAATTTTACTTTATTTTTATTAATATTTGCTAAACATTCCTTCTTATATAACTAAATAGTATTACAAAATATAAAAGTATATTCAGTATTAGGATATTTATATGATTATGATGTTTTTGATATACTAACATTCATTACATATAATGTATTGTGTATTAAACAACAACAATTATCTTATATGTTTGTGGAGACTTAACAACAACATATATCTATCAACTTTAAAGTGTAAGGGCTTTATATATAGTAATTTAAACTTCCAGCAAACACATGAAAGAGTGGTATTCTAATTGAACTGTCTTCTGCCGAATGGTAAAGTGTTGTAGTACCAGAGTCCGTGGGTTCGAATCCTGTTGCTGGCATGGATGTTTGTAGCTGTTCAGATTTGACTTTAAGCTGTAGGTCCAATCTCATTAGCCCTCATGTAGCAGCCCAATGATGGCCGATTGGTTAGGGTGCTGGCCTTCGGTACTGGAGTTCGTGGGTTCGAATCCCAGTATGGCATGGATATTTGTAGCCATTCGGAATCTGCTTTAAGCAGTAGGTTCCGGTCTCATTAGCCCTCGTATTGCAAAAAGTAGACCATAGCACTCCAAATAAAACAAAACAACAACAAAAAAAACCTCATGTAGCAAAAGAGTAGATTGTAGGGCTTCAAACCAAACCAACTGTCTTTTAGTTTCTACAGATTGATTTTTCTCAGGGAAATCTGGGAAGATGAAAGGGGCTGGCTTCAGGAGTTTATTAAGCAGTTACTTCTTGTGATATTTTGATAGTCACTTTTTTGGCATGCTTGACTGTAGTGACCAAAATTATAATTAAGAGGCATTTTTACCTTTTACTGTGCTGTTCACTTTCAAAAGTTTTCTAAACCATGAATCTTCAGAGAGGGAACACTTTCTCTGTGACCAAAATAAATTGCTCATTTATAGAATGAAGTAAGGGACTTATGCTCACAACTGGATAAAATATTTTCAATTCTTACCAACTTTATGGTATCCTCTATGAACTTCAAAAGTTATTTAATAATACTCATATATTCATAGTAAAGAATATCCAGGGAAACTGTTTAGTCTTTGTGTTTCAACTACCATATCTAATTTTAGTTCATAATTTCTGTGAAGGATGCAATGTTTTATTATTATTATTATTATTATAGCTTTGAAGAAACATTGGTAAATATTATAGATTTGTAATTTTATTTCTATCAAATAATATTTTATGCTTAAATAGATACCTTTATAAACTAATGTAAGAAAGTGATGTTTTTATTTTATTTTGTGAAAATTGTCATATTTAAAGTTTTTTTTTGCTCTTTATTAGATAGTAATAGCAGTTTTAAAGATATAAATAATCTACTGTAATTACATTAAGACTTAATGTAAAATAATAGTATACCTTCCAACTGTTACAAACTATCCATAGTCGTTATGGAAGAAACAAAGTAATTACTGAATTATATAATTCATTCATTCGAAGGAAATACAGATTTCAGGATTATCTGTCATTGACTCTGAGTTAAAATGAAAAATAAAGTTAAAATTGAAATTAAAGTTTAATAATTTATTATATTTTTTTATCATTACATTTAGATAATGTATTTATATACATGTATATGTGTATATATATATATATATATATATATATATATATATATATATGACACATTCCAGTAAACGACACTAGAGTCCTGAGTTCATTTTCATCCTTTATTCAAGTCTCAAACCACACTACTCGACAATAATCTTCAATGGCATCTCACATTGGTGCCCAACTTTTAACAAAGGCAGGCTTAGCTGCTTCAGGTAACTATAGCTCTGTCTGCAGAATGTGCACACTGCTCTCTGCTCAGATCACTGCGCGTGAGCCATATTTATGTGGTTAACTCCTCACGCCGCATCACTCTCAGTAAAAGAATCCCTAATTAAAAATCTTTTAAAATTAATCTACAATTTAAATCCTGATATATATATATATATATATATATATATATATATATATACATACATACACATACATTATATACATACATACATAAATATTATAATATAAATATTTTTATATATTAAAGTAATTTCATTTAGAGTCATAAATTAATGGTACAGTGTTGCTATTATGTAAATAACAATAATATTTAGACTATGCATGATGGAGCACTGTTTAAAGGCTATGGATTGGTTGGTGACCAATATTTGAGGGTATGTAATCTAAAAAAAAAATTGTTTAAATAGACTTATCCATCAAGAAATGCTTTGGTAATTGCTAATGTTATATTACACTAATTGTTTATGAAAGGTATTTTCTTTTTATTACTTTAGATTGTAATTAGTGGCAATAAAGAAGCTGAAGATACACAGAACCTTCTAAAGGAAGTTCACAAGCATTTTCTTCCATATAAAGTACTTCTACTTGCTAATAAAGATTCTGAAGCTTTACTTACAGAAAGATTAAAATCTATCGAGTCTAGGGAAGCTTCAACAGAATCTTCTGTTGCTTATGTTTGTCAGAAAAATTCCTGTTCCCTTCCAGTATCTACTCCAGAAGAACTAGAAAAGTTGTTACTAAATGTTGAAGAAGTGGCTGAAACCTAAAGAATAATATTTTGTAATATTTTAGTGTTATAATGGCCCAAAATAACGTTGTCATCATTTTCTACAAAATGTTACAAATTTAGTGAACTGTCCATCACTATACAGCGATTGAAATATTAATACTTATGAATACATTTTTAGAGATATTATTGACTGTGTCTGTTGATTTTGATATCTCCAGTAATATAAATAAAATTACTATACTTTTTTTAATGTCTAATTTATGTTTTTATATCCATTATGAAACTAGAAAATTACATTTAGCTCAGAATAACAAATAATGAGAACCATATATGTGTATATATATATGTTATTTTTATAAGTAGATAACAATTATCTGCTCTCAGTTTTTCTTTTATGTTTCAGATGGTTTGTGTAATTTGTTCACACATTTTGTGCAGTGTCATTTTAATTTCTATAATAAGTGGTTATGTATCTGAAATAAGATGTTTTCTTAGGGTAAAAAGGAAGGTTTTATTTAAGTACATTGTGATGTATAATTTGTTTGGTTTTAAAAGAAAGAAAGCTAATTTTAATGTGTTTAATATCAAACTACTGTTTTTGGATACTTTTATTAAGGACTTTTTAAGAAGGTTTGTTTTTCTCTATCTCAAGAAAATGTAATAAATTGTTAGATAGATATTGAAAGCCTGGTTCACAATAACGATTGGTATTGGGCTGAGACTTGGTCATAATGATGTTACCTGATCCATAAATATAATTTAAATTTAACCTAAATAAATTGAAATTTCATTGCAATAGTCTTATTTTAAGTGAAACACCATTACAGTAATCTAAACCTGTATATTTAAAACTGTAATATAGTTTTTAATTAGGTAAAGTGAGGAACAAATAGGATGCTGCATAATTGGCACTTGATGTCCTCTCCAACAGTCGAGGGTTAGAATATTTCCCATTTTCCCTGGAAGGAGGTAAAGCACATACAGCACCTGTTTTAAGGCTGGATTGATTGCTATTTTGACAGCTTTTAGGGTAACAAAATTAGATGGATATTGCATATAAGGAAAACTAAGAAAACTCCACTCTGTTCACCTAATTGATTTTTCTGGGTTTTACTTGTCAGCAAATAAACAGATCTACTGTGTTGAAATGCATCATCTTTACCTGCTTATTTCTGGTTGGATTATTTGAAAAGTAATCAAAAATAAAATACTTAAACATTATGTTGGAACATTTCCAAAGAATTTAATTTTTTTAAATTGAACAAATACACATTGTGCTTACTCCTGAAGTATTAAAAATAAAAATTCTTATATAGTACTGTAGTTCTGATATTCTTCTTTTAAGGTACTACAGCTCATTACATGTCAAGGCTGTTCCAATCAGTCTCTGCCATCTGGTCTATCCAAGGCAAGATACCAAGAAAAATATTTGACACAGTTGTAAAAACAGTGCTTAGAAATCTATGTTTAACTTTGAAATCTACTGAAAATATAGACAACCAGACATCAGTGAGATCGTAAGTCATAGGATTCAGTGGTTAGGACATTTATTTAAAACTGAGAATACCAACGTAGTAAGAAAGCTGACATTTACCAAAGCTATGGGAACTTGAAAGTGTGTGTGTTGGGGGGGGGGGAAGAGATCCCAGGTAGGTGTTTTGACTCTGTTGAAAGTGACTTAAAAATCTTAATAAGGAAGACTGAAGGCGCATTGCTTCGGATATGAGCACAAAAATATCTGTGTTGCATATTGAGTTTGTTTTACATGATTATCTAAAAATTTGCTTTTTGTAATATAGATTGCCTAAGAGATGGTATGGAACTAATACCCCCCCCCTTCCTGTTTTGAAATACTTACATCTGCAGGCTAATGCCTGAATATTGCTTGCTACTTTCCATTGAAAATTTTTCAAGTTTCTGAGCTGTGGTTGATCAGTGCCTATTCTATAACTTTTATATGTTTACTTATGTTATGATAAATTTAAACTTACTCATCACCAAAACTATAACTCATATGAATCAGTTATAGTTTTGATTGATTAAAATTAATCTTTTTCTACTATACTTTATTAAATTATTAGGATAAAATTATTTATATTTTTAAACCATTGTAATATTAAGGGAAGGATTATGCAATTACAATTATATGTTTTGTATAGATCTTACTGTGTACCTTTCTTTGATGATTCATGATCTAACAGAGTCCAAGTCTCCATGAGTAAGTTATTGAAAACCAGGCTATCTATATTTGGGTGGTTACTGAAGGCATAACCTGCACGATGATGCTACTAAGCCTTCTGTAATTAAGTAAACATGCAATGTCATAATTTTTTTTATAAGTTGTTACTGCAGCATTGTATTATAAGCATGTTACAATTATTTTGATTACTAAACACATTTCTGTTGCTATGAAAAGCCGTTAGTAAATTAAAAAGTGCTTAAAGTAACTTTTCTCTTTTGAATTACTTATTGTTATATCATTAATTTACTCTTTCATAACTTCTTTTATGTTTTTCAATACTAGACTGATTTCTTTGATTTTTATCCTAAATAGTTTATGAACTTTTTCTAGTATATTGAAAAATATAAGGGTATTCTATAAAAAATGTAACTTTTTACTTTAACCCCCTAACATTTTTAAGGCAGTATATCAATTCTGTTGTTAATCAGTATAATGTTTCTTATTAGACATAAATAAATTCAGATATTTTTGTTTTCTGCGTTAAAAAATAGTCCATTAAATATTATGGACTTTTCTGCTCTTATTTTAGTTTACTTTTTTCTTGTGGTACACAACAGTAATTTAATGCTATGCAAAATTCTCTGTGAAAATTTCAAAATTCTAAAATTTATTTCTATGTACATAAAATTTATTTAAATATTTAGTTTAATGAAAAAAATTAAATTCCCTATACTGATTTGTAAAAAGAAAATAAAATAAAAATTTAATCTGAAAGTAAAATATTTACATCTGATAGATCTAAATATTTGTTAATTTCAGCTTTTTTAATGTAATTAGTCAAATATTTTCATTTTTCTTAGTTAGATCTTGTATTAATATTTATTTATAAAGTAATAATTTTACTGTTCATTTCAGTAACATCTTCAAATGAATATAAATATATTGTGGGAGCAGATAATTAATCACAATTTTCTATTACTTTTTTCCTTTACTTACTATGTAGAATTAAAAACATTGTGATGATTGATCTGTATAAAAACTGCAGATATCATAGCACAAATCTGTACGAGCTCGTTGACTCATAAGATGTGATCTTCATGCCTATACTTTTAAATTTTTCTTTGTTACATTAACTATCAATGTAATTTTAGTTTCATATTTGTACTTGTAAACTGTATTACTTGTTCACATGTAACTTTAGATACCTAAATAAGTCAGCATATGTATTTTAAAAGCAAGTATTAATATTAAATTATCTTAAGTTACATTACTGTAGTGAACAAGTACCATAACCTTAAAAAAATGCCCAGATCAACAAGTGTTATATCTTAATAAAAGATTATGACTAATTTTAATATACTTTTGATTTTGTGTAAAGGAAACTAGGCCTTAGCTTCAATATTTGGTCACTTTGAATTAATTAACAAATTTAAGCATTACTTTTCAATTGAGGTTTCCTTTTTGATATTGCTCAATATTGTTTGGTTGAAGAATGTTGAGTTTTGTAAACTTTATGGGAAGCTCCATTTCATTTTTGGTTCATAGCCATTTGAACCCATAAACTCATTAACTCAGTAATAGGCAAGCCTATTTAAAATTGAGCCAAAAATTAAAAAGAAAAAGAAATGGGAGGTCAAAGTTATAGTATACTTCTAAAGCTAGTATGAATAATGAGACTTCATTTCTAAAAATTTTGCTATCTTTCAATAAAATAGTATGTTCAAACTTTCTATATATTCCTGTAGACTAATTTTATAGAAAGTAGACAAGTATGAATGCTTCTGTTATACATAGTATAAAACTGGGATCAGTAAAATCAAATTTTTCTTTCAGGATATTATTTTTACGTTTAAACATAACTAGACAATTTCATATCCGCCAACTTTTACAGATCTTCTATAAAATTCACAGTTTTTTGGTTTAATTTTGGAGACTTGCAGAGAGACTGAGAATATTTACGGTGTTTGGCAACATGAAAATGAAAATTTCATGAGAAGAACAATGTATTTTTCAGTTTTGTAATTTGTGAAAATTAAAAAATCTTTTTAATTTCTTCAGAAATTTACATAACTGATAAAGAGATGTATAAATAACTTTCTGTGACATAATTATACATTTGACATGGCTCTAGTGACCACTGAATATGACATTGTCTGGATATTGTTTGTATATTGATTGGATGTTTATCCCAGTAAGTAATTGTTAGTGATTTTAAAAAGTAAAGGACTACATATATGAAAATAAATTAATCTTATAAAATTCTGATGCATTTGATCAAAATTAGTATCAATAATCAGTATGATGATTTCTCTCTGCTGTTATCTAATATGTATTTAATCAGTTAATTTTGTGTTTTTCTAGAATCAAATTTAATTTTTAAAATTAATGTTTTATTAGATATGAATGCATAAAAATTTTATTAGGATTTTCCTACATTAAAGAAATAATTAACTTTTATTAATTACAAGTGCTTGTGCGACTAAACGTCAACCAACTAAATGAGGTTTTGGTCAAAAAGTTCTACTGATGTCAATTTTTAAAAGTCTGTAAGTATACAATTTGAATAGTATTGGGTCCTTGAATAGGCAGTTCTTTCATAAATCCATTAAGGATATCATGAATGGGATAAAGTTTTTAAGAAATTTTGCAACAAGGTGCAAATTTTTAATGACATAAAAATTTTTGAAAACAGCTTCATGGTGTTTCGGGTTTCCAAAAATTCTGAGCTTAGATACTATGGTATTGGTATCCTCCCCAAACAAAAGCCTTGGATGAACCTCCAAGTGGGTTGCATCTGGCCTTTGGGGTGTACTTTTCTCATCACTGCATTAATCTGTAAAATATTTCTTAGCATTTAAATGTTTTAAAATTTTCATTATGTGCAGAAGTTTATACAATGACTCTCAAAATTGATTACATACTGTAAAGATTTGGAGAAAATGCTATAGCTGGAATTAAATTAAAAATAAAGCCTATTTTTTTTTTAAGTAAGGCTGTTTGATCATTTCATGCATCTACAGCAACAAATTCAGCATGTTTATTGAAGTTACAAACAGCCAATTTTTTTTATATAGTCAAAGATGCTACTTGCTCTTTTTAATGTTTGCTCAGAAACCTGAGTAGATTTTTTTTTTTTTCCTTTTTTATACTTGCTTGTAATTGGCTGGAACAAAGGAACCAAAAGTTTGGCTAAGGTCTAGTTAAAAGAAATATCAAAATTAAAAAAGTAAAAATATTCTTTTATAATTTTTTTGCTGACTTAAACTTTATAACCAAATGTCCAGTAAATAGGGAACAATTTCAAAGGTAAATACAGAGGCATAGTGCCCTGTAGCTTGTAAATAAACGTGCATGTGTTTTATGCCATTTCAGTTAATATGTTATTTATATAAAGGAATTTTTTCTTTCATGATACTTAAAATCAAGTGAAGCAGAATGAAAGGAAAATTATAGTTACATTATATTTATAACCGAAAGATGTTTAAATTTGCATACATAAAAATCTGAAGAATGTAATGAAAAAATATTTTTGCATCTTATATTGTTACAACTTATACTCATGCATTACTGCTTTCATGTTTCATTATGTATAGACATATATTTAGGAAATTTGTATTTTTTAATGCTTTTAAATTTAGTATCTACTTTTGAAGCATTTGAATAAATGTATTTGCCCATGCTAGTTTGTATAATATTTTAAATTATAGGTATAAACACAGGCCTACAGAAGGTTTTACTTTTTTGATGTCTCTTTGCCAAGTATGATCCTGCCTTTTTGCCAGTTTTATTAAAAGATGTCCACCTATCATATATTCTTATGAAGTCACAAACATGACCTAATATCTAGACTCTTCTCCATTTTCAATGCAGTAAGTACAGTACTGAATGGTATGCATATAGCTGATGGAAATTAAAAATTTGTAAATTTGTTTTGATGAACAAATGCATGCTATTTATATAAAGGTAAATAAGTATGTAACTTATTAAAGGTAAACTTTTAAAAAAAAGGACAAGGTTTTTTTTTTTTTTTTTTTTGTTAACTTTCATCAAATTATATTGTCAATATTTTTTTTATATCACTAGTTGTGATGTTTATATTTTATAGTAATGGGTTATATTATTTTATTATTCAGAATGGTTAATTTACTCGTAATATCCATTGAACTGTTTTAACAGTTTTTTTAAAGTCACAATAATTTAATTACAGCACTTTTTTCTACTTGTAATTTAGTATTTATAAAATGTTTTATAAGAAAACTCAGAATCTTGTCATTTTACAGTGATAATTATACGGTAGTTTCAAGCTCACTAGCCATTCTTCAAGAAATCATAGGTCAGTAAATGTGTATTATCATTAAGAACAATATGCTGACTCATTAGACTGATTGCTATTAGTAATGCTGGTTTTGATTCTAATTAATTAAAACTTCTTTATATATCTTATATTAAACTTGGTGAATATGTATAACAGAAATGCACATGTTAAAATTTTTAAGGTCTTCCTGGTCTATTGAAAAATTATGTTATTTAGTCTTAAGGAGATGTCGTTAATTTGCTACAACATCATCATAACTTGAATATCATGACTTTTTAGTTAATATCACTAGAAGAATGATAATGCAATACACGTTTAACTGGTAGAGTGTTATTTCTGAGCTTTTAAGATAAATGTGCCATTTTGTTATTAAAAAAATTACAATAATGAAACTTCATCTCCTGAAAAACCATGATTTTCGACTTATATGGTGTTGCAGCCAATGAGTGATGTATAATTATTTTACTTATTTTTTGAGTTTTAATAACGTAAAGTATGTGATTTTCTCTGAATGACGTAATGGCTTATCCATTAGATTTGTAAACATAGACCTAAAAATTGATAAAATAATATAGATAAATGGTGCTGATCTAAATGATGTTTGTTGAATAATAATAGAAGTTAGAACTTTTTTTTTTATATCATTGAATTTTTTTGATAACAATCTTGAATGGGAGATGCCTCTGTAAAATAAATCAAGGAACAGAATTGAAGAAATGAATCCTGATAAGAGTTATAAATTAATAAATATAAATTTACTAGTTATATTATTAATTATTGATATATGATTCAAATAAGAGAAATGTATAACTAATAAATTTTTTTACAATTTTGAGAGAGATATAAATGTATATAATAGTTAATTATGAGAATAAATTATTTAAAAATATGACATTCTTTTTTAAGATGCACTGTGATTAATTTCAGTGTGAATTTAAAATACTAAAAGATGTTGCATAACAAAGGTTTCATCCATATAGTTTTTTTAGTTATAAATCTGTAAGCAATTTGAGATATAAAGAATAGGTATCTTTTAATTAGTACAGTTGTTAACTTAATTAAAATTATGGCTCAGTTTTATCGAGAAGGTGCTCTACTGTATTTCTGCTGTGTTAAGTGATAGTTGTAGAGCATATACCTTTGCTACATTTAAAAAATACTATACTGTTATTTTTTTCATATATTAAGTAGGTAGGATATATCATGTGTGATGCATGAATACATTTTTGAATAAAAAATTAGTAGCTATTTCAGGTTAATACTACTTCTCTAAATAAATGTATGATTCCACATGATAGCTATAGGAATTTATAATTTTATTCTTCTTGTAAATCAACGTAGTTCCCTTTATGAATTTAGTGGTGGATGACTGAACCAGATGTTATTCTAGTCTAAAATTTGTTGCATTTTTATGAATGTGTATTTCTGTTTAAAATACTTTATGTGAATGCTGTTGCATATATTGATGATATCTAGTGATAATACATGGCGTGAAAATGTTAATAGCATTGTTTATAGAATTACTGTGCCAAGAACATCTTTATGGAGAATGTAATTTTTAAGATACCATATAGCAATGTTTTTTTATTTGTGGTTAGAATGAAATCTACAGTGGTTTCCCAATATTGATGTAGCATTAAACTATGAAAAGAGATAAATTTAGCAACTGAAGCTGACAAGTATGTGTCAGTCTATTACTGTGGTAAAGTATAATACTTTTTGATGCCATCAGTAAATTTATCGCAGTTTAAATTATCATATTCTTTATTTCATGTGTACTAGAATAGTTATTTTGGAAATGTTACTTATGAACATTTCCATTTTCTGTTAAACATAAATTTAGAAGGGATTTAGATGGCTAAAATTGATATTTTAGTTAAACTGTTTCATGGAAGAAACAAGTGAAAATAGATGACTTTTCTTTTAGTTCTGTTGCATTAAATACCTGAAAAAGTAAATATATACATATTATTGTACTTATTGTTGAATGATACTCTATTTTATGTAACCATTTCGTTAATGTTTCAAACTATTTAACAAGTAGAGCTATACAAGTTTTTAAATATCTGAAGTTTTTTCAAGCTTATTAATTTACTTAAACAGTAATGTATTATTCTAGACAATTACATACATTTCAACCAATGTTTATTTTAAATTTTTTATAGTTTCATTGAATGTTATCTCATTTATGTTTAGCTGTAATTGAATTTTTAAATATTTCTCTTTGTAAATGGATGTTAGAAGTCAAACTAATTCAAAAGTGCATTATTAATACAGAGTTTATAGAAATTCAATACTTAGAGCTTTTAATATTTAATTAATATTTTATGAATATTTGTAATTGATTAAAAGTGAATACATTCACTTTCTTTGTTAAAATTTATAAAAGGAAGCAATACCTTTGATTATATATATTTTGTAAAAGATTGTTGATGTTTATGAAGTCTTTATTTTTGTGGTTTCTTTTTTCAAGAGTTTCAAGATTTCTAAATTATTATGCAAAAATTATTAGTTTTTGTGCTTGTTTTTATACACTTTCTTTTTTCAATATTTCTAAAGCTTATTAAAATTAAAATATTAGGCTTTAGTTACATCAGCAGTTTCCAACCTGAGAAGTGCCAAAATATGTTAACTAAAATTCATTTTTATATTATAGAATGAAATAGAGGCTAATTTTATTACACTCTTTTACCTTTTTTATTCTATCCATAAAATCGCACATCTCAGTTTATCACACTTTTAGCATGACCAAAAGAAATCCCTGACTAATGTGATGTAGAACTGTGGCTTTGACTTACAATAATGGAAATAAATTAAACTTCATGTCTTAATGGAACAGTAAAAATTCAGCTGAATTAATTATCTAGAAGGAAAAGTTTAATGTGCTATATTGATAGTGGTGAAATGAATATCTACTACCTGGCTGATTTTCAGTTATCTGGTACCCTGTCAGATATCCAGGCTGAAAACATAGATATCCAGATGTCATATTGGATATCTATAGGCAGAATTTTTTGCTGTCAGAAACTGGATTTTAATAGTTTAATCTATTATCCATTTTTGAACATTTTAAATTTAAAACAAAAAACGCTAGATAATTGAATTGAAAAAAAAATTATTTAGTAGCAAAGTGATTGATTTAAAAAAAAAATAGAGGGAGAGAAGGGGGAAAAACCCTCCATACACACATAGACCTCTTAACCTTCAAGGGAAAGGAGAGGATTAAGGGCAAAAAGGTTCTTTCCCCTTTCTGAGAATTTGTGGTTTGGAAATATTGAAACAAAACATCACTGAAAAAGCCTAGTACCCCTATTTAATAAATTTCTGTCGCTGCAAGTCAGACAGGCCTCTAAAATGGCTGCTTATCTATAACAAAACAAGGCTTCAGTATTTCAATTGGTATCCTAATGCTGGCATGGGTGTTGGTAGCTGTTCAGAATTGGCTTTAAGCAGTAGATCCCAGTCTCATTAGACCTCTCATCTAACAAAAAAGTAGACTGCAGCATTCCAAACCGAATCTAATAGTTGGTTTAAATGATTTAAAAGAATGCTTCATGAAAATACTAATGAATATACATAAATGCTATAGATGATGCTTATTATTAATCTGTTAATTATAGCTTTCAGTTTTTTGTAATTAAGTTCTTAATTATTTGAAACTTGCCTAATGTTCAGGGGTGTTTGTGCTCTGGGAAAATCCCAAAATTCTGCAGATTTCCTGAGAAATAAAGTTACTAGTTATTTCCTCTTACTCATTTCTGTTTACTTTGGTAATAAATCAAAGAATGCAGTACATTTTCTATGATTCTCTGATAATTTTTCAGCAGCTGTGACGTGGTCTACTAGACTACAAATCTTGATAACAGGTTAAAACTTGGTAAGCTACTTTGACAACACACTGCAAGATGGTACTGAAAGAGAGCAAGGATCATTTACAATTTTGAGTGTTAGAAATACTTAGGAATAATAAAAGTCATGGGATTTCTGAAATCACAAACAGCAGTTAAAGCTTAAAACTATATTCAGTCATTTTCATTCAATGTAGAAGAAAGTACAGGCAATGCTCGAGGGAGTATACTTGTTATATTAGTTACCTAAAAAAGCTTTTTTTTTTTTTAAGTAAAATTTAATCCTTTTAAACATGTTTAATGTACTTCCTTGTTTTTAAAGATGTTATTTTATTTTACTATCCTCTGGACATAATTTTATAAAACTTTCCAGGAACTTTTTTTTTGTCTTGCAAACATCACTGATTATATCTATTAAAAACTAAAAGGGGGAGAGGCACACAATTTTTTTTTTCTCTTCAGGGAGATTTAATATCATAAAGGTTGAAAACTGCTGAGTTACACTATACTTAAATGGCTCATCTACTGTTTAAGGTCATCTGTGAAATATCAGTGATTTATTTTACATGGTTATGTATAGATTATAATACTGTTAATGTCTCACCCTCTTTTAAAAAGGTAAGAAAAATATGCCTTTGTTAATAAACTATGCAAAGCAACTCCCAATTTTCATGAATATATTTTCTCAGAATAATAAATTCTTTTATGTAATAGAAGTTCAAAGAAAAAGTTAAATGTTCATGAAGGTTATCAGTTTTTAATTAAACAACATATGAGCAACTAAAAATGTAATTTTCTTTCTGTAAGATGTGCAAAATATCTTAATAGTTATATCATATATTTATTACAAAACTGTTTACTTTTTCCACTTTCTGTAGAGATCCTTGGACTGCTAAAGTCTGATATTAATAGCACCTTTTTGTTTTTTCATTTGGTAAATTAAAAAATATATATATAAGAAACATTGTATTATTTTCTATATTTTAAAACAATTCAGTTAACTGTATTTAGAAATGACAAGTCCTTCTAATTACTATAAGATAACAAATTAATTATAATAGAAATCTTAAAGTTCATTTAATAATTAATGATGGTATAAATTTTTTATTAAAATGTAGGTTATAACGGAGGCAGTTTTGTTCTGGATTATAAAAAATGTACAAAACAAAAGTGTTTCTGTTATTAATGAGGATTTGAATTCAAGGCATGAAAATTTTCAAGTAATTTTCTTATTTAAACCAAGTTATTCATTTACATGTGCAATAAAAATTTAGAAAGAAATTAAAATATATTTTTACATGCTGTTGATAAATGAATTTTATTCTGTATTAGTTCTTTTAAGTGCATATTATCTTACTTCATAATTCATTACTGTATTCTAATACTTTGCTCAATAGACAACTAATTTAGTAAATTTGACATTTTAAAGATTCTCAGTTTTCAATTCTTATTCTTTAAAGCATTTTTTCAATTTTAATTATTAGAAAAATAATTGATATGTTATAAGGCCTAGGAGAAAATTAAGGTTTCTACTTCAGAAAATTCTCTGCAAACTGTAAATTTTCTCACTGCATTTAGGCATTTTAAAACTATGAGATTACCCTTATATAATTAATGTTCTTGAAATGGCTTTAGTTTACTTCAAATTATTGCAATGTATAATTATAATTTATGGAAAAACTAGAAACCCTTTATCTGTATTCTTTTCAAGGATTGCATATCCTTGGCAGTATCAAAATGACTAGGAACATAATTTTGTTTAATTTAATTGAATTTATTAAAGAAATGTTTTTATATATTTTTAGAATTTTAGAGACATATGTTCAGGTGTTTTGCATGACCAATTTAGAATATTATATTCTAAGATATATTTATGTATGATGATACATTCATGTCAGTATACATAATTTGATCCTTTGACGAATTTTAAATGGTCTGCGTATATTTTATATTTAACGTATTTTTTAATTGTCAAAAGAAAAGTTTAACTAAACCACTTTTTGATGCTTAATGTTTCATATTATTTAAACAAAAATTAGTTTTAGTGGTAAAATAATTTAAAGTGTTTAGTATTTCTGAATTATTTATGATAAAAGCTTGCGTGTTATATAACATAACTCTTTTCACTGTACTTATTGTTTAAATAAGCTCATTTCAGCATTTCACACTATTCATTCTGCTAGTAATTTAAGGAACTTAATTTTTTTTTTAAATATATTATGTACACAAAGATTTTGTACACTGTATTATTCTTTCCTCTGAATATAAAACTTATCTTTTTCATTTTTGCTTTAATGGAATGGTATTTCGAAAACAGTGTGCACTATTGTAATGAGTTTTATTTGCAGCATTGTATATTTGCATATTTTAAGTGACATTCTCACCTATATTCACTTCAATTAAAAGAGGAATTGCTATTGATTAGAAAAGTTTACTAATTATCTCATTCAGATAAATTATATTTTTAAAAATTTCTAAATGTTAAAAAAAAAAAATAAAACATAAATTGAATTTATGATTATATTACTTTAAGAAATTATTTTGTTAGAATTTTATTTTTTCATAATTAATTGTTTTTAAATTTATAAAATTAACGAGTTAATTTTCATTACACTTTGAATTACTCAGAGCAGCTTCTATACAGGATAGTATACTTTTAATGTTGTAATACCATAATGCTAAAAAAGAAAAGAAATATTTTTTTTAGCTTGGAAAAACTATAGTATCTATAAATTCTGTTATAATTTTATACAGATATTTTATTATAATAATACTCTTTATATAAGTATGAAATTTCCTTTTGTTAATAAACTACACGCTATAATTTTCTGCAGAGTATAAATGTATTCCTCCTTTTTTAAGTTGTTCTTAATACATACTTTAGAATGTATGATAAAATCTTTCATTTTTACTATATTGTTTTGTTATATAAATATTTTCAGTGAAAACAACATTAATGTAAAGTTTATTCAATATTATTTGTGTTTAAAATATTTTTAAACACAAATGGTAAAAGGTGAAATTTATGCTTTGCAATTCATAAAATGGAGATGAAAGTGTGATATATGCTATTTATTAATATGTTTACTGTTGGCTTTTTTTGTTTGTTTCTTTGATGTTTATTTACATTCTGTTTTATGAAATAAAAGTTTATTTACATGGCACACTGAAGTAATTTATTCTACAAGTTGTAATTTTACAATAAATTTTACTGTATTCCATCTTTATTTTTAAATGAATTGAAATTCAGTAAAATGACAGAAAATATTAGTGATTAATACGTTGTATACAGAATTTTATATATACATACACACTGTGACGTCCTGAAGTAGGGGTAGGCGAAGCCGTTAATGATACAGGCTGGACATCTGTTTACTCTGAATTAAATACTTTATTCGAGTGAATAATTTATGTACAGCTATGTACAGGTTTCAGTAGATTCTAAATCTTCTGAGATCTTGTGCTGAGATAACGTAACACAAATACAATGCGTGGGTACAGTAAAGCTAGTAATTCTTGAATACTGGAACAGTTCGCTAATTAGTGCTGAAACGAAACGCTGACACTATAACCTCCGGGCTGACGATCAGTACAGTCAGCTTCCACACTAAGGTTCAAATGCTCGGAGTGCATTCACGCTGGAGTTAGTTGAGGAAACTCAGGATGCAAGATAATCCAAAATGAGAGTAAGGATCACTCTCAGTGACTTACTTCTATGCACGAAGTAGAAAAAAATATTAAGATAACAGGAATGAGATCCCAAAGTCGAAAGTCGACTTCTTAGCAAAGCATAGACACTTGTGGTCTCTAAAACAAGCAAGTTCCAGGAATCGGAGAGATACCTCTCGAGCTCCACAAAACAACTCTCAAGAAAAAGTCCCCTTCTTGGCTCAGCCAATCTTCTTTTATAGGGGTCCTTGTTCCCTTCCCGTGATTCTTCCGGAACCTTCCAGATCCAGGGTGATGCAATCTTGTGGTCAAATCTTGCCTGGATCAGCTGATCCATTTCCAAATGTGGCCGAAAGGTCATCTTTAAGTCAACCGACCCAAACAATTTATATTCCTTTTGCAGTACTGGTAATGGGGAACAAATGTGAACCATAGCATCATGAGTCTTTTCACTCAAGTAGCCCTCACAAAGGCGCAGATGTGCTGGCTCAAGCGTACTGACAGTTTTCAATTACGTCCATTTAAGCGTAAGTTGTGGGTTTGTCGACGGGACCTAATACTTAAGTGGCTATTGTTAAGATCACACTCTTCTACCTGCCGCTAACTGTAATTGTCTACTGTGAAAGATCACCTTCCATTCTTCTTTCGCTAGGGTCATGTAACGGATCGTTACAACACACACACACACACATATATATATATGTGTGTGTGTGTGTAATCAGCAAAATTATCTTCCAGGAATTATATTGGAAATAAGCTCTTATTATTGGAATTGGACGAATAGAATTCCTAACCAATTTGCAGCCGTGCCATCATCAGTAAAACAAGTCCAGCATTGTGAAACTTCACATTTATTGGGTTTTAAAGTGTACCAATAAACAGACTGTCTGTACAAGGCAAGAGCTTAACAACTTTGATCATTTAAGTTACTTCAAAAACTACACAGGCTGCAATTTAGTTATTGGAGACGTGAAACTATTTACTTGACAACAGAAAAGTGTAGCCAGTAGACAGAAAATTGACATTTATATCAGCACTAGTTTTGAGAGATGAGTAAAAAGAATTTAAATCTTTAAACACACCTTTATAAAACTAACATAATATAGCTAGGAAATCTGGTATTAAAAGTAAGAAGGGGTAAAAGGAGAATTTTAGATATTTTAGGTGTAATAATTTTGATATATTACTTATATAGTGTTTGATGAAGGGTTTACAGTCATGCCCAGTTAGTGTGGTAAAGCAAGATACCATTTCAGTTACAAAAAGCATTTAGACTAGTTTGCAAATATTCATTATAATCAGATTTCACTGTTTTTCCGTTTTCAAAATAAGATTCATATTATTGGCACCATACTGCACTATTTAGAGAGGCAGCACAGTAAAGGGGTATAAACATCAAAATGAAAGCTTTTTTTTTTTTTTTTTTTAAGAGGTGTCATTTTAAGGATGTGCATTGTATGGAGAAATCTACCTCACAGCTCTATATTTTCCATTAAAATTTGTAGAAATATTCTTGCTCATTTGAGTTTGCACTGATTAAAACTCAATTATTTTTGTAAATGTTTTACTAATTAAAAAATATTTGGTATCCATGAAAAAACTTGAGTACCTCTATTAAATAAAATAGAGGTACTCAAGTTTTTTCATAGGTACCAAATAAATTTTTTTTAATTAGTAAAACATTCACAAAAAAAAATTGAGTTTTAATCAGTGCAAACTCAAACCATGTGATTTATTATGATGAGCAAGAATATTTCTAAAAATTTTAATGGAAAATACAGAGCTGTGAGGTAGATTTCTTTTATTAGCGGACTCGCAAATCTTTGTTATATGGTTGTTTGGTGTTTTGCTTGTTATACCTCTTTATATATAGTATATACTACTCAATGTTTTTTCATAGGTACCAAATTTTTTTTTTTTTAGTAAAACATTCACAAAAAAAAATTGAGTTTTTATAATCACGTGCAAAACTCATAACCATGTGATTTATTATGATGAGCAAGTAATATTTCTTTCTAAAAATACTTTTTTTGTCTTTCTTTTTTTTTTTTTTTGAGCTGTGAGGTAGATTTCTCCATACGATGCGCGTCCTCAAAATGCCACCTCTTAAAAAAAATGCTTTGATTTTTATGTTTTTACCCCTTTACTTAGCTATTTATTATGAATCCTAGCCCAAAGAATTAGGTGAGGGCTAAATCGGCAGTATACTGCCTTCTGGTTCCACAGTCTGCAGTTCAAATCCTGCTGCTGCCACAATCGTTTGGGAGGTGGGTTATGATCATTAAAGCAGACAATCATTTTATTTTGATATGTTTGCTCACAATTTCTTGGAATAATTTCTGTCAATTAAGGGCTTACAAATTTTTAGTGTATATTTCATATTAACTGTTGTCCTAGAATTTTCACATTTATTTCTTCTCTTTTGTACTGAAGACATTTACACCCTTGGTTTAAATAATTTTATTTAAAAAAATTTAGTTTTAATGTTTTGAATCCACTGTAATACATTTTACTGTGATAGATGCCCCTTCAAATACAAAAGTTTTCATTTGGATGTTGATTAAGCAAGCTTCAAATAAATGTAATAAGACTATACTGTCACAGCCTCCTTCGGCACAGTAGATAAAGCACAAGATAAACTCAGAATTATAGAGTCTGCAGGTTCTATTCTCTGGGATGGCAGAAGTTTTGTAATGTTAAATTACCTGTGTCGGCTCCCAGATTATGGTTTTGATGATGACCCCTAAACCCTTACATGTCGAAAGTGGAGAGCGAGAATTGAACTCCAGGGTAACTGGTCTAGGTCCCCCACTTCTCTAATAAACCACAATTCTATGGTGCAGTTCTTTCACTACAGGGTTATTCCATGTGAAATCAACGCAATTTTAGAACAAATTCTACCTGACCACCTCCAATTTTGATTAAATTTGGTATAGCAAGTGACTTTATGGTTATAAAGAAAATCCTCAAATCTTATGTTCGAATAATAACTGGTTTAAGAGTTATAAGGCTTTAAAGTTTCCAGATTTGTCTAAAAAATACACTATCAGCATACATTTAAATTACATTTGCTACTCACCTAATTCAGTTAGAAATATGTGGAGGGTGTTATTTTAAACCTTTTTTAATGGGCTTTCATATGATACACATGATGACTTGAAAAGATTTTTAAAAATTTAAATTAAAATTAAAATTTAAAATTCTCAAAAAGCCAAGTTTTTAAAATTTTGAAAAAAAATCTCAAAAATTGCTCATATTATTGTTAATTAATCCCCAAAGTTTCATGTTGGGATCATAATGGGATCACAAGCTACAAAATTTTTTGTTTGATGTATTTACTATTGCAATAACGAAAATAAGAACTTGCATTCATTACTTTTAATCTAACTCAGCTGTATAGGAGGGCATTAATGTTTACACAATACATTATCGACATATACTCTAGTAAATAGTATATTTAACATTTGTGGAGATTTTAGAATAAAGAAAAATCATTAAAGTGTACTAATTTTGATGGATGGTACTAGTTATTTAATTGGAACTGGTAGAAAGCGTCATGTGTTTTGAGAATTTCTACTTCAGAAAGAATATACATTAGTCCTGTTGGAGTTAAAGGATTCACCTTACACAAAACATCTGAAATTGGAATACAAAGTACATCTGGCTTATCTAGATATAAAAAAGATGATGATGATCCATATGGGTGAAGTAATGTCACTTTCACTTCTTCAGAGTTTTTCTCTTCTTTCTGTAACATAAATGCAAGCCACCAGTTGCAATTATAAACAGCAGTAATATAGCCATTTATATCAGCAAATAGAAGCTTTTATTGTGAATCTATCGCAGTTTGCACCAATAAATCTTCTGAAAAGGAAAATGTTTTCACAAAGACTTTTGTTTTTGATTCTGTGAGAATAAAAGCATATTTCAGAGTCCCAGGAATTGTAAAAGCAGTTTTTAATTGGTTATCTAGAAATATAACTGTAGAAATGTGTTCTTCTTGTCTTGAAAAAGTAAAATGTATTAATGTTATGTTTTCCTGTGTCCAGTTAAAAAGTTGTCGTGGTGTATTTGATTTTTATATGGTCATTGTTGGCTTGCTTGAGCCACTAACCTCTTGAGTGTGCCTCCTACCCCATCACAAGGTCCTTTACCATGAGCAGTTGCCCAAAAATGCCATTCTACCTCAATGCCAAAATCTTCCTTTTGTAAGCATAAATTGGCAAAGTTTTTTTTATTTATATAATGTGCAGATGACCCATCTGAGAAATAAAATATTTTCCTTACACTTTTTAAAATTCTGTCGTCAAAAAAGTAATAAGCTTCTTTTGAAAACAGTAAACTGCTACTGTATTGTGCTCCAAACATTATGAAATTACAATGTATGTAAAGTGGTCAATTCCAAACTTTCCTTTGTATTTTTAACTTTCCTTTGTTCCTTTTTATACAACAAAAGGGTGAATTGTAGCTTGAGCATTATTCCAGTGGTAGCTCTAGGCCTCATCCTTTATAACAAATAAGTAATTTTCAGCAAAATCAAGAACTACAAACTCTGAATCTTTTAAATTTTCTTTAATATTGTTTATAAATGAACTTTGTTGTTTCACCACAAAGTCATGATAAACTAATACAGACATTTTCTCACAAAATAAGTCAATAAATTCTGATGCTGACTTTTGTATTGTATCTAAAGAGCACCTATCAACAGAAATTCACTGATTGAAAATGACCTTTTCCACCACACTAACAGAGTTCGAATAGGCATAAGAGAAAATAAGAGTGAAAAAAAAAATCGAGAAACTCAGAAAAATGACAAAAAAAAAAAGTCACAAGCATTTATTTAAGAGGCAATATTTTGAAGACATCATAACGTGAAAAACCACCACACTTTATTATGTATTCCATTATAATTTACAGAACTATTTTCGTCCGTCATAGAAAATTTATGGTACGCATTTGCACTGCTTAAAACTCTTTTAATGAACAGTTTTTTCAAAAACATTATTGTTTGGGTATCCACAAATAATTTAAATGCATCACTACTAACCTACTATTCTACTCACCCGAGTGACTAAAAGGCTTAAGACTGCCAAAGCACATGGGAGAGAGGCACTTAATTATTTATTATGTATCTCAGCCTAAATTTCTAGGCAAAGTCCAAATAGGTAAGCACATTCTGATTCCACAGTCTGTGGGTTCAAATCCCTCTGCTAATAGAATCGCTTTAATTGAACATATCATATTTGTAGCCATTAAGAATCGTCTTTAAGTTGTTTTTCCTGCTTAATTAATCATTTTGTTATAACAAAATTATCATAAACCAAAACCTAATGAAAATAAAGGCAAAACAGAACAAAGTTAATAACACAAATATAACAAGTTATTGGGTTGAAATTTATATTTACAATTATTTTTAAAATAGTGTTTTTAATCATAAAAGTAGGCAGAATCACAATCATATTACTTAATGTTTGTTCAAACTTTTTAGTGAAAATATTACTGTTAATTAAAAACATTAATTTTTCTTTTGTTTTCTTCATAAACTTAATACTATATATGTGGCGATTTATCTTTCAACTTAGCTACAGGAAAAGAAACTACATTCCTTGTGTGTTTATTATTTAAAAAGATATTAATTACATATACAAATAAAGTTTTAGGTCCGATATCACTGAAGATAATCAAAATTTTGCAAGATTTGAATAGGAAAGAATTGCTGATTGATTCAAATTGATTTTCGTAAGATAGGTCCTAATTGAAAGAAAAAATAAAATGTTGAATATTTTTAATTTTCAAAACAGTCTTGCTAAAACAACAAAATAGATTTTCATTTGAAAAAAAAAAAATGACAAAATTGAAGTTAAAGAGATAAGTATATTTAAAATTAAAAAGTAAATTGTTAATACCTAATGTATACCCCTTTAAAGCATATTATCTCATGACTTATAAGATTTAAATTATTTTAGCATTAAATAAATAAATATATATATATATGCATTAGTCTAAAAATTGGATAAATAAAAATTCCTTAACCTAATTTAAAATTAAGTATTCCAAATCAAAATTGGTAATATTAAATAAGTCAAGTAAACATGGTCAAAAAGCACAGTCAGTTGTATCTGAAAACACATTTTATTAAACGATATCATGTGAATTAAGTTATTTAAAAGATTTTGTTTTAAATATAAAAAATGAAATTTATATCCACATCTTAGACTTCTACTTAATACCATCGCTGTCTTGACCTGAATCACTATTAAGTTAACAAATGAGTTTACTGATACAGGTGCTTACTTAGTCATATAGGAGTTCAAAACTTCTAAATTTTTATTGCTTTAAAATAAACCTCTTAATATTCCTATAGTTTCTTTTGGGAGAATGTTTTTAGTTTTCATTCATATTTTCCTGCCCATTTATTGGTAAAAATGTGCTTTGGGGTAGGCATTCTACAACTTATAGTGTTTGGAATATGTTAGACGTATTGATATTAGGCCAAAACTAGTCAAAATGGGTATTTCCATTGAAATCTGAGCACTAAGTTTTTTATGTTTACAATACTTTGAATTCAGTGTTTCTGTATAACAATACACATTTAAAAAGATTGTGTACATGAGAAAAAAACATAAGGAACTTACTATCTTCTCTTCGTTTTCTTATTTAAACCCACGTTATAAGTTTTAATAAAATTAGTAAGTTAAAGCATCTACGATAGATATTGCTTAGTATTTATAGTTCACATTAAGGTTAAAATTACAATCAAATTTTATTAAAAGTTTCTTAAAAGAGCTTTGTGACACTTCTCAGGTGCAGCATGAAGTAACGTAAAAACCCCTCTGCTGTACCTAGGAAAGAATTATTCAACTCCAAGACCCAGACACTGGAATTTTAAATGTCCTCTGGTTCCCAACCCAGTAATTTAAATTTTACAAGTTTTCCTTCCACCCAGTTTTGTTTTGTTTTGGTGTGCTACAGTCTACTTTTTGCAACACAAGAAATAATGAGACTCGGACCTACTGCTTAAAACCGATTCCAAACATCCATGCCATAGTGGGATTTGAACCCATGAACTGCAATTCCAAAGGCCAGCACCCTAATCAATCGGCCCCACCCAGTTTGTTCATTTATCATTCTAGGGAAATGTGTTGCACCCCATCTGTTGAGATAGAATGACCACTGTATTCTTCGTTTTGATACTCTTTCTTGATTAGCTACAACTTTATCTGTGATTGCTCTGGGTTGTTGAATGAGATGATACCAACGTATAATTTTTAAATGCTTGACTGGAATACTGATAATAAACTGCCATTTTATAATAAAAGCAAAAAATGTGTTTTATGTACATAAAATGTTTCATATCAAATAGCAGCAAGCAGTTTTTTTTTTGCTATGTTTAAAAACCTGAGGGAAATGGGAGTCGTTCCACCTCAGGTGTTTACAATACAGTCTCCTATGAATTAATATAAGCATAACCTGTAGACATCAGAATTCATGTCTCTAGGGAAGAAAGTAAGTTTTCTTGGATGGCCTTGGCTAATCTAATCAGAGGTCTCGGCTATTGAGGGTCACTGTGGGATTCAGAGGTCTTTTGTAAGATACAAAGGGGTAAGCATACACACACACTAAATCTTTTGATAAATTAAATGTTTGAACACAAAAAAATAACCCATAGTAGAAATCAAAACAGAACTTTTATTATTTACCAAAGAATAAGCCTTTAATGCTACCATAAAAACATTTAAAATAAATTATTTTAGTCATATTAACGAAATATTTTTTTCTGGCATAGTTGAAAATAAGCACAAAAGTTAATAGTTAGTTGAAATATCAGATTAAACCAAAATGTTTCACAATTTTTAAATTACATTTCATAAAAACAACAAAATTGATTTAAACATTACTGATAATTATAAATCAATTTAAAAACCAGCTGGTGAAATTTTTTCTTTTGTCAATTTCACCAATACAGTAAAACTTCCAACCAATTATAATAAATGGCAGATCTACATGCACAAAATGAAATACTGCTTTAGCAATAGCTTTCAATGTCTGATAAATTTCTATGGTAAGTAAAAGTTCTTCATAATATGAAACAGTTGAATTTGAAAGCCTTTTATGTACAACTCCCAATCCTAATACATCATAAGTTAAATAGTTCTCACACCAGCTTCTTAGCTTGGAAGAAACTTTTCAAATGCCTCATTTGCCAGAAGCCCATTAATAGTAAGATAACAGTTTGGATGATGGACCACCATAACACTCTCTGGTTAGTGCTTTCACTGGTCTGACGAAATCGTTCCTCTCGGTATCTCTGGTAATTCTGTTCTTTAGTGATCTGCTCAACCTGATCTAGCAGCTGCCTCACTCTAAGCTGCAATTCTGTGAGCTTCTCTTTTTGAGCAACATTTCCATAATCAACAGCATGTTCTCCAACCTGAATGTCTAGATGAACACGCTGAAAAAGAAGACATCCATTAATCAAACCCTTTCAGTTCTAAAATTTGTTTTTAGTTTAAAAGTTTTCTGATACATTAAAACATACAAGAATGCTTTATTTACTAAAACAATTAACTGCACTTTTTTAAATTAAAAAAATTTCAATGTCAAAGCATTTGATTGACACCTAATTGCATATATTCATAAAATGTTTTTATAATAATAAGTGTTTTTATACAATAAGTTTTAACACCACTAAATGACAATTTTTTTTCTAGCCATTGAATAATAAATAATTTATTTTAGAAGCTAATCTGAATAGCTAAATACTCGAATGTAAATCATAATAAAAATTTATAGATAAATCAATAAGACCGTAAGTACAGCTACCAATGAAGACGTTTATAGTACTGATAAACATATTTAAACAAAGCAATAATACTTATATGTGTACCAGTGACAAAACATTTATAGATTTTTTTTGCTAAGTTTTTTTTTATAAAAAATATATATAATAATTTATATTTTATTATAATAATAACATTCTAACACTTGCTAAATTGATTTTTTTCCCTTTCTAATGAAGTTTGCCATACAGACATATTTTAATGCTAAAAATGGCTATGAAGCTGCTAATCATTTAACATTACCCAGGGCACATGTGCAGCTTAGGGAACACTGCAGATACAAGTTACATTGTCCCTGCTGGATAACTGCAATTTAAAAGCAGGGACTGGCAGAGCAGAAGACCTCCCAGACCTGGCATAGTCATTTGGCCATTTTAGGTAAATAATTATGATGAGATAATGTCCTTACTGTCTTCCTAGACCAGGGATGGACAAACTTTTTCAGCCGCGGGCCAATAATTGAAAGAAAATAAATTTTGGTGAGCCAACAAAATTTTTTCTAAAATTTTAAAAACAATATACAAGTACCTAATGGTTTAAATACGTTAATGAGATGAATGAAATTGCGATTTCATTTTTAAAAGTTCCTTATACTGAGGTTCGAAGCGAGATGTACTGATTTTAAGGAACGATGCTAAATGCTCATCTGTCAGTCTACTTCTGAAATTATTCTTTCTAAGGTTCAAAGTTGAAAACCCTTGTTCACATATAAGAAGCAAATATACTGCTGATCTTCCGGGCGTGAGATAATAAATTTGGGATATAATATTTAAGCAAAGTAGAAAAGGAGATGGATATATTATGTATAAATATATATTTCTTTTAATTTGCCTCGAACCGGCAACTTAAAATTCTACCCGTGGGCCAGATAAAACCTTCCAGTGGGCCGCAGTTGACCCATCCATGTCCTAGACCCTTTTTGTTTTTTTTAACGTTATGAGTTTTTGGTAACAGTGTGAAAGCATTAATTTAGGTGAGAGAGTGCTATGGTCATGAATAACAGTTTATCTTCATTTGAATGGTTGTGGAAAATTTTAATAATTTCCGACCACATATGTTACAATAAGGGATTTTTTCCTTCCAAATTAATGAAAATTGGGAAAAATCCTGAAAATCCATATATGTGCTGTCACATATTTGTGCCAGTGTTGTGGAACGTTTTAAAAACTATAACTCTTGACACAAGATGGCATTGTATGACTTTATGGTTTTAGATACATGTAGATTTGACCTTTTACTCAATATGAGAATAGCATGATACCATACACATGGTTTTTGATTATATAAATATCAGGGGAAAGGAATGATTTTGAATGGCAAGGTTTATGACGGCTCTTTAAATTTGCATGTGGTGTTTGTTTATAGTAAGAAGAGAAGTTTTATTTTTTTTTTACAGCATTGTGTATTTCAGTTTGCAGTCCAGTTTTTAGTGGAGAATTAGATCTGATAGACTTTATTTTCCCTCCCTCTTTTTACTGTTAGAATGTTGAAGCGTCGAAAGTGTTTAACTGAGCTTGAAATAGCTGAAATGATGCAAAACATTTCAGATATTTAATCTGAAACAGATTAGGATAGTAGAATACTGAAAATATAATATATTGATTATTCTGTTCATATTAAATCTAGGGAATTTAATGATGATGAGGAAATTTCTGACGATGATGACGATGCTTTGTTTGTTCACATTCCTGAAAAATCCTTCAAAATGGAAAATGAGTTATTATGAGTGCAAGGACTGTGTGTAGATCCGTGTTTCCAAATTTTTCATATGAAAAAAGAATTTTAAATAACATAATATTCAGTTTTATAATGTTAAAAGTCATTAAATAATAAGTAAATAATGAAAAGAGGTGTATATTAAAGGTCTTATTTAAAATACATATTTAAATAAGAAATAACTTATGTAAATAAAGTAACTTATAACATGTAATATAAATCATATGCCATTTAAATACTTTACATAACATCATCAAACAATGTGTTGATACTTCGTTAATTTCATGAATTTAGGCTTTAATAGCAAAAAACCCTCCAGCTCAGGACACATTTAATAAAAAGGAAACTTTTTACTAAATAAAAGGCCACTTTTTAGAATGAAAAGGCATGTTTTACATAAAAAGGCACTTTCTCAGTTTTCAATTGATTTCAGAATTTATATGCATTTTAAAAAGAAAAAAAGGGCAGGGCAAAGTGCCCTTAAAAAACTACAAAATGTGAACACTACTCTTAAGCACTTACAGATTTAACAATTTTCACAGAGTGAAAAATATTTCATGATTAAAAAGTACAGAAGAAAAAAAAAAATTTGAGACCATATAAAATTTTATGACATTTTTCAACATTTTGAGTAATAAATTTTTTTCTAAACAATTAATGTAATATCAAACTTAGTTGCAAATTAGTTATGGATGTGCTATTCTAGAGCTGAATTCCTACCTATGTTAATCACATATTCATAGTAAATGAATAGCATGAAGCAAACAATTGTGGTTAACACAAAAGAAAAATATCAAATATAGCAAACACTCAAAATTGTGTAGAAAAAAAAAAAAAGGTTTGGGCATAAAAATAGGCAATATGTTTATGTATTCAAATTAAAAATTTTTAATTTCACACCTAAGAACTGATTAAAGTTCAAATACAAATCTGACCACATGTTTACCCCCTCTTTTTTTATAATATCAAGCTTTAATTCTGTAAAAATATACAAGACAAGAAATGCTAGCCATTTCTCTTTTATACATAAATGAAAAACAAAGCATGCTACAAGAGGATCTTCTAATTGATATAAAAACCTGTTTTAATTATAATACTGATTAAAATGAATGATAAATAGGATTTAATATTCCTATTTCAATACTTACCAACTGGCTTCCGCTAAACCATTTTGTAGTGTTTGAATACAGACATATTACATGTTCCCCAGGTATAGTAGAAGTAAATGAAAATTTGCCTTCTGAGCTGTATACTTTAGATAATATAATTTTTTCTTCTGGATCACGAATTTCAACGTGCATTCCAATGCCAGGACTAGATGGCATAAATCCACCAGTCTTTGGATCATGAAGTTCACATTTGTAGCTTCCTGAAAA
Source organism: Pardosa pseudoannulata (assembly GCA_032207245.1). Classification (NCBI taxonomy): domain Eukaryota; kingdom Metazoa; phylum Arthropoda; class Arachnida; order Araneae; family Lycosidae; genus Pardosa; species Pardosa pseudoannulata. The sequence continues at coordinate 109,423,585 of CM063500.1, read as the reverse complement.
GAATAAAAAAAAAATTGATGGTATAAAAATGTATTTTCAAAGATATGAATTAAAACCCAAATTTATTAATGGAAAAACTGATGTATCTCATTATGACAGAGTAAGTCATCTTTTTGAAAAATGTTCCTTAGCCTTGAGTATATAGTAAATTATTTAATACTTTGCACCTTTCAGAACAGGTGTATAACACTTGCTGAGATAGATAATTTACTTTCCTCATTTAACTAACAATAAACAATATTTATAACTGAAAGCAATAAGCAAACTCATTAATAACTAAAAAGGACCTACTTGAAATGCACTACATAACGATATAAACCCTATTTCCTAAGGAACATATTTTAATTATGAACAAAATAAGGCATGTTCTATAAATGCCCTATAATATTTCAGAATTAAGTTTTTAAAAATACCTAAAAATTAATATAAGATAAACCTATTTGACAAAGACATTTTGAAAAATGTACATCTAAAGTTTTTTGAGATCAAATTAAAAATAAATTGTGAATAAAATATAATATTATAAACAGTACTTTCTGAGTGTTTAAAAATGACATATATATGTGTGTGTATACTAGCTGATTATACCCAACGTTGCCTGGGAAAGAAGAGAGTTTTAGACTTCTATTGCATTTAATGCAAAGAAAATTAAACTTCCAAAAGTAACTGAAATATCTACAAAACCCCCACCCCCTCCATGCTTCATTTAATTAAACGTTGCATAAATGTTAGCTATTAGAAAAAGGCAGCTGACTTTATAAAACCTTTTCAGTATGCGAAAGATTATTTGCCAAAAGAGTTTTCTAGCTTGTGACCATAAAAAGTACTAATAAACTAAGAGTATTTTCCTAATATTTTAAGGATATAAAGGAAAGGAATTTTCAATTACTACAGAAATACACTGTAAACATGTATTTGAGGATTTTCTTTATTATTAATACTGCATTTTGGCTAGAAAATGTAAAAGATGGTTAAGAACATTGCCATACAAGCCTACTATTATGTTTAGATGGTTAGATTTAAAGCGATACGGTTAACTTTTGTACAACAGGGCTAATGATACCAGGATCTACTGCTTAAAGTTGATACCAAATTGCTATAATCATTCTTGCCATAGTGAGATTCAAACCCATAAACTCTGGTACTGATGGTCAGCGCTCTAACCATTTGGCCATTGTTTGGCTATGTTTATATGAGTATTTCATATTGTCTAAGGATAAAAAAAGTTTTAATACTATATACATCATATATTTATTTAAAGCAGGGTTGGAAAAAAAAATATCATGATTAAAAAAAAAAAAAATCAGATTTTGATTTTTTTTAATACTAATTTTAATTGTTGTTTTTGTAATATACATAGAATAGTTTGTTATAAGAAGTAACATCTTATCTATCTAGTACATTCTACACACTGACTACCTAAAATTAATTATATAAATTTTAATCTAAATACATTCCATCATTTTGTAATTTGATAGTACAAACTAAATAAGATGTAAATTTAAAGAACAAATTAAATATTCTTTTAATGCAAACTATTTACTTAAAAAAAAAAAATCACATTTCAATATTTTTTAAGCACCGAATTATGGATTTAATTGTTTCAATAAAAACACTAGCTTTGATGCTTTATCCACTCCTAATTGGTTATGAAGGCTAGAATGAACAATACCAAAAGAAGAAAACTGTCTTTCCATTCCAGCAGACGAAGCCACGGCTGTTGTTATTGGTAGACAAATTGAATTTCAAGTTCTGTAATACTCTCTTTACCTCCCACTACATAAAATGAATTCCACTAGTCATAATCAATCATTGTACTACCTTACTACATTCTTTCTAATAACAACCTCTTAATTCTTAGAAAGCACATGCTATCAATTTACACTTATTTACTTATTGGTATTACTGTACTGACTCCTGTCTTTGGAATATAGGTTTTAAAAGAAGTGGGGAAAAAAAATGATTTAAATCATTGATTTTTTCACATAAAATCGATGTAAATTTAAACGTAATGTTAATATTAATATGTAGCAAATCAATCTTTTTATAAATAACAATATATATGAAGTATTCATTAAAAAATAACCCAATCTTATGATCATTATACCAAGAAGCAAAAAGGCAAAGAAAAAAAGAAATAGCCTTCTGTACTACATATTTTCAATCAAGTCCTCTTTAAATATAGATATTTATATTTGTACTTATACACACACACACACACACACACACACATATATATATATATATATATATATTTGTCTCAGAACATTTAACATTATTTAATCCATCAGCCACTCTAGAAATTTGGTTGCCTCAGGGTATGCACGCTCTGCACACTTACTAGCCCCGGTACTGTATGTATATGTATGTATAAATATATTTATAAACCGTTTAAATACGCAATCGACATGAGTAAAATACATTCTAATGAATAAATACTATATAGGATAAAAAATCAATACCAATAAGCATGAAACTAAGAAAGGTGTTTTATAATTGGGTGCCTTGGCAATTTTCGTGAAATTCTACGATTTTAGGTCTAAAGGATAGCAATGATTATTTAACGTAACTCAGTAAGAAATCTTTTAACTTACAGAAGGTACACGCAAAATTTTCGGCTTCTTTTACTTTTTTACATTTATATTTACAATGTAAACCTGAAATAGTTTCGCTTAAGGGTAATACATTATTCAAACCATGAATTAAACTATTAGAAAATTATGGTGAAAATCTGATTGTGTAACATTTTAATAATTGGTTTTAAATAAAATGTAACTTCATGAGTCAGAAACAGTCTCACCTATAACAACAGTTTCGTCTGGTATTTCTTCTATGAAACATTTTCGTTCCGTTTCAGATATATGAAAGTATAATGCAGATGAAAGTGGTATGAATAAGGCTATTAATAATAAAGAAAGCGCTAAGTCTTTTCGGTAATCGGAACTCATCTTTTTAGCTATAAAACTATTACAAAAACAAACACCCGGGTAACATAAGTTTTTCCAAAATAACACGAATGACGTTTTTCTAACGCCACGTAATGAAGACAACACAGTTACAGTAATTTAAAAAGCACCATGGAAGTGGTACATATTTGTATGAAATTAATTCAAGGATTCATTTGGAATTATATTGATGCAAATAGAAATTTATCAAAATAAATTTAAATTCCATTGAACTGAATTGAAGTTTAGAGACACAAGAGGCATTCTTTAATATATAAGATCATCTGCTCAAAATTTCTTTAAAAGGCCGTTTTCAAGATTACAACTATATTTCCAAAATTAAAGATTGTAATCAATTTTAATTTCCCAGTGTAAAATTCATTATAAATGAAAACTGATATGCAGGCGATGCAGACATTATCCTAAGGCCTTAACTAGGCTGCGAACATCTTACTCATTTAGCACCATCAGAGGATCACGCGTAGCTTAAGGTATGCTAAGGAAGCGAGTAACATTACCCCCATTGGATCCTCATAATGTAGAAACAGGGAAGAAGCTGAAGACCCCCTCTTGGCCTGCCACCCCTAGAGGTATCGTTTGAGATCTTGGAGGATTTTATGATCACGAACCTATTTTACGTGCTCCAGTCACCTTTAGCGAACATGGTGGTTCTTATCCAGCTCCAGCCCCAAACCCGCAACCTTCCAGTTACGAGATAGCTGTCTTTGCCGACTGAGCTACCGCGGCTCACTCTTCGAAAAGTATACTCTCCAATTCCGAACACCTATTGAAAACACTGGTCTGGTTGCAAAGCATTGTCCCATATATGCCCAATTGAATTTAAGTTAGGAGGGCACGGTGACTTATCCATACGTTTTATTATTTGCTTTTAAAACATGTTCTTAATAAGTCGAGCTAAAAGAGGTTGGTTATTATTATGCATTGAAAGGAATGAATCGCTGAGTATAGCTTACGGGATGACATGAGGTCTCAATATCTTGTCTGGATACATTTGAGCGGTCAAAGTGCTACTCTAAATAAGATGCAGATTCATACGTTAATCTATCCTGACTCCGATCCATACCCTCAATCCATTTCATTTATAATGCAATCTTTCCTAACAAATGGGGAATGTTATTTTGAGTTTTCTATACGGACCATAACTTATCAGATCTCAATTAAAATTGGGATCCGTAAGTAAACAGACTCCACTCATGTTGTGTTCAATTTCGATGTTCAGCTGACCTATGTCTTCGGAATCCACGGTGTTTTGAGGTAGAAGGAATGCACACCTCAATTTAAATCGGAATCCGTCAGTAAACAGACTCCATTCATGTTGTATTCAATTTCGATGTTCAGCAGTCCGATATCTTGGGAACCCATGGTGTTTTGAAGTCAAAGGAATACACACCAATGGCCTACGTGCATAGAAGGCAACCTTGGCTAAGCCCTTTGAAGACTTTTTGGCCCGACACTCTCTGTCGGGTTCCGTTTCTGCTGCACTCCTTTGCATCTGGCCAAACGATGGCCGAATCGATGACATCATGTCCGAATGGTACAACATTGCTCTTCGGTACCGGAGATCGTGGGTTCGAATTTGGCTGCTGACATGAATATTCGTAGTCATTTACAAGTGGCTTCAAGCAGTAGGCTCCAGTCTCATTAACTTTCGTGAGCAAAACAGTTGACTGTAACGCTCAAAATCAATCTAAACCCAAAACTTTGCATCTGACCAGATTCCAATTTCCTGTCAATTCGCCAAGAAAGAGAATATCTATACATACACACACACACACATATATATATATATACACCGACATTCTTGGCAATATCAAGTAGCCAACTTTCGGGCGCTCTTGGGCTAAAAGAAGAAAGTAAAATGGGGAAAATACTATTGGATAAAAGTATTTCTGTTGTAAGTCTCTAGTAATCTTTAACTTTATACTAATTGGTAATACTTAGCTATGCTGCAGAGGATCTGAAAATCATCATGTTTTTAAAATGGGAATTAAAGAAAAGATCACACTGACGAAAAAAAAATCGATTTTTTTAAAATGTTTATTATGAATACAATGAAATGTAACAAATTCACCCCAAAAAGAGTTCTTCAATTATAACAAAAGTTAAAACTGAATCTTCATTCTTTTAACATATAATTTTCTAGTTAAAATTTAAGGGGATGTGAACAACAAAGCCTTTTTATAAATTATTAATTCCAAATTTCGAAAACTTTTTCGCATATAAATCAATACATAAGTAAATTAATCACATAATTTTTTTCATAACATCAATAAACATTTTTGTTTAGTTCAGTTTTAATAGAAATTTGGTTCATTTTTAAAAATCTCCTTGCGATTTCATTTTCAATAGATCTTTACAAAATGTTTACTAAACGGATTTAATATATAAAAATTTGGTTTTATATATAAACGTTTTTAATATATAAAAGCAAACCGTTAAACGACTTTAGTTTTTTTCCTTAACGCCGCTGGCAACGTAGGTGTTATACACCTTTATAAATGACTTTGGTGAGATCGTCTCTTACTAACGCTCCTATTAGTGTACAGAAAAAAATCACATATAATATCGATGAAGAAAAGTTTCAATGTATGATTCGGAAATTTACCAAAAGTAAGAATTGTAAAACAATAAAGAAACGGGAACCTTTATAGAGGACTTTGAAATCGAGAATTAAAAAAAATTTTATCTCTCTACTTATTAAAAAATTCTAAATTTATTAAGTTTAAACTTAAGGATTTCACCACAAAATAAATGTTGTAAATTAAGGCTTCATTTCTTAATTAGCGACCAGAGCTAATCGAAGATTAAATTCTCTGTAATTGAACTAGGGCCGATCCCACCAAAGTCGTTTAACGGCTAACTACGATTAGCCACGATTAACCCTGGCGTCAACCAATGAGGGAACGCAATTCTCCGTTTAAACCGAGATTAATCTCGCTTAGCGTTAAACGACTTTGGTGGGATCGGTCCCTAGAGAGTTAAGGCTGGTTTCACCAAAATCGTTTAACGGCTAACTGTGATTAATCTCTGTTTAAACGGAGAATTGTGTTCCATGGGTTAACCGCGGTTAGCCGTTAAGTGACTTGGAGTTAGGTGAGGCCGGCCCCGAGGCCCTTTCTCTGGACGTTGCGGTTCGTTTCGAACCTCCGTTCTGACGTCAGCTTGAGGACATTATGTGAGCAAATGATCAAGCTGACATCAGATGTCATAACGAACGTTTGACCCAACTCGCAGCGTTCAGAGTAAGCCCCTGAATCTCTGTGAGGAACATTGACTTTACGATTACTTCAAATTTCGCTGTAATCGAGTGCGTAGTCAATCTCTGGGGAGTTTTAACGACAAGTGCCGGCCATTGTTAAATTTTTAACAACGTGAAAATGGTTTTTATAGAGTGCTTTTCACTTTTGTTAATTTTGGTTACCTCTAAATTTTGTTGAAAAGGGGCATATACTTGTGCAAATTTTCAAAAAAATCTAATTTATTGCCACAACTCTCGACATTTGAAATCTGTTCTCAACCTTGCAGCAATGAACTGAAAATGGTACAGAAAGTGTGGTATTAACAGTTTTAAATAGATATTAACTGGTGTAAGATTTAATTTAACATTTTATTATCTAATTATTGAATGGTAGTGCGGTGTGTTAATAGTATTTTTTGTCATGTTTTTTCTACCCTCCCGAGTTCGTCGAGTGTCATTCAGAGCTACGGGGTTCTCGTTCTTGGATACACGAGTTTCTGATGCCGTCTATTAAATGGACATAAGGTAAATACACATTAATTCTTTTAACAAGTTGGTGAATTCTTACAATGTTTTCCCCGTTTCGCACGATTGAGCCGCTGAGGATGTTAATTTTAAAAGTATCGATTTGTTTAAATTGGCTCATGGTGGAAACATAAATGGGAAATTTGATATCTGTATATCCGATATTTTAAATTTATACATATTTTATTTATAGGAGCTTTTTTTAAATAAATGTGCACTGTAATTGGCTTTTTTCCCATGTTTCTTTTCCTCCAAATTCCATGCAGTCATAATCCTAAAGTTATTCTATTTATTTTGTGTTAAAGATACAAGCTTTAAGTTTTATATAAAGTTTTTTTTTTATAATATATAGGATAACATTGTGAATAAACAAAAAGTTCTTTACGTTATGCACTGATATAAAAAATAGGTAAAATGCTTGGTTTCACTGTATTAGTAATGTTTTAATAAAATATATAGAAATATCTAAAAATTCATTTACAGACTTATAGGGAGCTTTAATAGATCTTAAAGAGGACTTTGAAGCAAAAGTATTAATGCTTGAGATTTTAAAAATCGTTTTACAGATAAAAGAAAAACGCTTGATTTCAGTAGACTTTGTTTTCTTGACCTTCTTTAAATTGAACCCTAAAATACAAAACTATTCCAATATTTACTGTAATACTTCGAATAAACTTGTTTTCTTTTAAAAGAGTAACATGTCCCTTTAAAATTGAACGGGTGTTGGGTGCATATAATTTTATGCTTGACAGCATGTTTTTTCCAAGCTATTTTAACTGAGCAATTAACGACTGTTACACCAGTGTCTATAAATGAAATATTCATAATGTTTTTCTTGCTTTATATTCTGCCACGCTAGTTTGAAAAGGCTTTATTTTAATGAGCTCAATTTCAGAAATCTTAATAGCATTATGTAAATATGTGATATTGTGAATGCGGCATCGGGAATACTCATCTATTGCATTTTTATCTTTTTTAATGCAAGTAATTTCTGTTCTTAAAAAAAGTAAAGTGTGGATTTTTAACATTTTTTTTTCATTTTTGAGAATTTATTATTTTTACCTATCAAGAGATTGGAAACACTATACATCCTTCATGTAATTCCCTTTTCTTTAAATAAAAATTTAGTTTTAAAATGTTCTATATGTGTTGGAAGCTTTTATAAATATCACCAGCGATGCATGTATAATAATTCTAGTTTCATATTAATAGACATTTCGTATTTATATGACGATACATTTTAGCTTTATTACAAGGTTAAATGTTTGTATTCTGTAGATGAATATAACAGGTTTTCATTTGGAATTTATTAAGTTAATATGGGTATAAGACTTTTTTTAGATTTGTGTCGATTAACAAACTTAAGATTTGCTAGCTTTATACTTGTGTTAAAACACGTGATCTGAATGGATCATTGTGTCTTTTAGCCATTTCTTTTCAATGATCGTAAATCTATAAACCTGTAGCCTTTGAAAATTTAAAGAGCCTCCAGATTTTATTTTCAGCATGGAACCAAAAATGAACTTTTAAGGTAACAGCATTTAAGAACTACGATGCAACAGATTTAGCAAGAAAAGTTGGTAATGCCAACAACAACATACATCAACTTTTCATTAATCTGATCGACATCGTCTGCTTAAAGTCACATGAAATCTCGACAGTGTTCAATATAATATTTATCCTCATAGAATTCGGTAATAAATAACGAATTGCTCATTTTCAAAAAAATTTCTTCATATACATTACATTTTGTTTCGCAATTTATCTTTTTTACTGTAATTTTTTGCCCGTTTTTAAAAATGCATAATCACAACTATTAATAATCATTGGATTTTCTTAATCAACTGATTGAATCCATTGTATCGTTATTTTGAAATGTGTTTTTATTTATTGGTAATGATATCCGTTAGAAGTGACGAACAGTTTCTTAACTCTTCCATGGGTAACAATATCACACCTGCTTACCCTTCTGAAGTAATTGTTTATCTGAAGAAACTCAAAAAGAATAAAGCTCCTGGTGTCGATAATATTACTGCTAATATGTTTATACATCTTCCAGCTAATTTTATTATATCACTTACCTTCATCCTTAATAGCTTACTCAATTTAAATTACTTTCCTAGCGTCTGGAAGAAAGCGGCGGTGGTACCCCTGCCGAAGCCAGGACTCGACCCCACCGTCCCCTCTAATTTTCGCCCAATTAGTCTCTTATCTGTGCTTTCCAAGGTCTACGAATACATTCTTGCTTGTCGCATGAATGTTTTCTGCAACGATAATGATCCGGAACAATTTGGTTTCAGAGCGAAACACTCCACTCAACATCAGCTTTGGAGGATTGCAGAACATATCCATGCCGCCTATGCTAAAAATCAGGTTACTGCAGCTGTGTTCGTGGACATTGCGAAAGCATTTGATAAGATCTGGTTGGAAGGGCTTATTTACAAGCTCATTATTCTAAATTTTCCTCCCCAGCTTATTAAAATTTTTACCTGTTATCTTCATAATCGTGAGTTCGTTGTCAGAGTTAACAACACTCTCTCGAAACCTCGACCTATTCTTTCTGGGGTTCCTCAAGGTAGTTTAGTTGGCCCGAAACTGTTCAATATTTATATTAACGATATGCCATCTGATCCCTGTATTGAATTTTGCCTCTATGCAGATGACACTGCCATCCTTGCCCGTAACATTCAAACACGTCGTGCCTTTGCTGCTATTCGAAATTACCTCAAAATTTATGAACTTTGGCTCATTTCTCGGCGCATTAAGGTAAATCCAGCAAAATGTGCTGCCCTTATCTTCACCCATAGAAATGTTTCTAACTTTATCGATAATTTACAATTATTAAAGGAAACATTCCCTGGGAAAATTCTTACAAGTACCTAGGTATTACCCTAGATTCCAAATTAACTTGGAGGCTTCACATAGAGAACGTTGTTCGTAAAGTGAAGGCTGCAATTGCTACTCTTCGCCTATATCTTAACTATCGAAGATCGTTATTTTTAATCATTCAGCGCGTTGTTTTTCACATATACGTTATGTGAACGATTTTCCCACCTTATAGCATTTTTCTTTCGATTTTTTCGGAAGCCGCTATAAGAGTATTAAATTTTTGTTTGGCTTTCTCGTTTTTATTGATGCAATAAATTATGTTTTTGATCATTATTCGTTCGGAGGTTGAAGTAGTGCTTTTATTCACTGCTAGGTACTCCGTAAAAACCAATGACCTTGACCTTGTTAGAAGTGACCTATTTGCTTATTGTATGATTTTTAGAACTGATTGGCCATCTGAAACCTTCCATGCCCTTAACGTGTGGGCCAAAATGTTTTTAATAGAAAATTCAAATTTCAATCAGGGCCTGTGGCCGAATGGTTAGGGCACTGACCTTCGGATCCGGAGTTCGTGGGTTCGAGTCCCACTGGGGCATGGATGTTCGTAGCCGTTCGGAATCGGCTTTAAGCAGTAGGTCCCGGTCTCATTAGCCCTCGTGTTGCAAAAAAGTAGACCGTAGTGCTCCCAACCAACCAACCAACCAACCATCAATCAGGGCCTGATTATCGCACGGGCACTTGGGGCACGTGACCTGAGGACGAATATTTTAGAGGGCACAAAAATTTAGTCGAATGCTTGAAACACATATTAAGTGAGGAAAAACTGCAAACATACGCTACCATCGTTAAGTTTTAATAAATTATTGTACGAAGTAATTGTGTTTGTCATGAACTCTATTGTTTCCTATTTACTTTAACTTTACTGTTATTTACCTGATAATTCCCTCAATGAACCTGGTGCTCTTTTTATCCTGTGGGTTATTGTATATTTATAAGACAGATTATTAGCAACGTACCACTATAAACCATTAAATCATCTCATGAACTTAAATTATTTTTAATTCTATTATTTATTTTCTGCACCACAGAGCTTGTGAGCGTGACAAGGTAAAAATAAAAAAAAGTGGGTCACCCTAGGTCTTTAAAAGTCCTTAATTTTTAGCATGGCTAAACAGAGATAATGATTACGTAAAATGAAAATTGGGTGTTTTTGATTTTGAATAGTACTTTAATGCTAATTTCTTAAATCAGTTTGCTAATTCAATGTTATAGTTTTTATATGACTGTAATTATGACAACTTGTCGCTATAAATTTGCATGGGGTGGAGGGCACAAAAATTGGATTGTGCCCTGGGCACACAAGTATCTTAGTCGGGCCCTGATTTCAATAACTTTCTAGTGTAATTCACTCGTTAGACTAATCCAGGCTTGCAATTCCGTCACTTTTCTCACCTTTAGTCACTTTTTTTACAATTGATCACTTTTAGTTACTTTTTTTAAGCAAACAATCACTTTTAGTCACTTTTTTAAGTAAACAATCACTTTTTTCATGGTATATCACAGCAAAAGTCTGTTGTTGAAAAAAGAAAATCTGAATAACAAAATATTTTAATAAAAGACCAAAAATGGGAGACTCTAATCTTATTTTTCTTATTAAAATGTAATTAGTCATATGGTTTCCAGAATTTAATAATTTTAAAAAGTCGTAAAGAAGTTTCCGAAGTCTACATTTGTACTGAAATGTACATTTAATACATTAAAGTAACTTACGTCAAAGCACACATTTCTCTTTTTCTTCACAATTTTTGTTTAGATACTCTAATCTAGCTATGTTCATATTTCAAAACATCATTAATATGTGCAGAAAATTGTGATTATGAAATTAATGTATTGTATGTATTCAAATCTAATTTATAGATTTTCTTGATGAAAAAGTAGTGTTGAGTTGTGTTAAAATTTTTAACCTCTTTTGTATTTGACGCTAAAATCATGTCTTGCATGAATCATTTGATTTATAGTTAAAATAAATAGAAAAACCTTAATAATAGCGTCTGTAATCAAGAGGAGAAAAAAAAATCGCTTTTTTTTCAATGTTTAGTCACTTATTCTGTATTATTTGTTACTTTTCTCACCTTTTTGAAAGTACCTCAGCAGTTTCAAGCCTTCTAACCCTAAAAGTTTTTACGAGCATACATTCAGAAGTATCCTTTCTTCCTCAGTGGCATGACAGCCCAGGATGGGCCTTAGCCTTCTCCAGAATTCCATACCAGGCAGTCCTATCTTTGGCTTTGGATTTCCAATTTGAAATTTTCAAGGATCTTATGTCTTTCTCAATGCAGTCTAACCATCTAAGTTTTGGTCGTCCTCTCATTCGGGTTCCTATTGGTTTGGCCGTAAAAACCTTTTTTTTTTTGGATCTATTGTCAATAAGTCGAACTAGGTGTCCGGCCCATTTTAATCTTTGTAAGCTAATAAAATTAATTATATCTGGGTTTTTATGTTCTGTATAATTCAGTATTTGTTCTTCTTCTTCATATACCATTTACATTAATTCCCCCAAAAATACTTCTCAATATTTTTATCTCAAAAACTGCTAGGGTTTCCTTGTCTCTTTCTGTCAATGCCCAGGTTTCAGCTGAGTAAGTCAAAACAGGTCTTATTAGGCATTTAGACAATGTTATTTTAGTCAATCTTTTAATGTACTTAGACTTTAAATATTTCTTAAAAAAAAATCGATTAGCAGCAGTAATTCTGCTACGAATTTCAACAGATATATTATTTTGTGACATTCAGAAGTATGATGCTATTAATTTGTCAACTTCATATTTAGAAGAATTAATTTTTTCTTTTATAATTGAACTATTGTATATTTTATTTCGATGTTTTTGAAAACATTTAGAGTCCAATTTTACCCAATGGAGATTTATTAGTATATGTGTGTCGAGTTCAAATGCACATATCTAACAAATCTCTTTTCGGTTGGATCAATTTTAGAGCTGTTCTGTATTTCGAAAGGTAAGTACTAGATATTTTAATACTGATTTCTTCACTAACATTTGATACTAGCATATAGCCTGTCATATGACAGGATCAGTAAAATTTTTAATTTTCCAGCATTGTAAAGTACCCCATGAAGTAGGTATAAAAATGGTTTGTGTTTTGGCTGAGAATTATCTAGTACATGCTCAATAATGTGTTTATCTTCATACTCCTCTAAAGTCTCCCTACATTGTGAATGCAGTTTAGAATCACGCTGAATTCATTTAGTCAAACCGTGTGGTTATGTATAAAAAACAAACACACAAGCAAACAAAATTTTTAATTTTCAAAGATATATAACTTAAACGCTAGATGTTTATTAGTCCGTGAAATAGACTCCTAGACTTTTATGGAAAGAATTTCTTGTTAATACCGGTGATAAAATTTTCATTGCAATAAAAAATAATCGATGATTCAATTTAAAATTATCACTTAGGTACTTAATTTATTATTTAATACAAATATAAAAGAAAATTATTTGCTTAATATGTAAGTTCAGTGATAAATCGTATGAAAATAATGCACGAAATATTTAAATCATTTAAAATAAGAAATGATTCAACGAGATGGTGAAAGGAATGACGTCATAATGCTAGAAAAATTGTAATTTTTCTAGCACTTATGTGGATAAATTGATAAATTTAATCGCCTGCCTTTAGCTGGGGAATCCATTCCGGGTCCAACCACTTCATAAATTGGTGGACAGACGGACAGATAACTTAGGCTATTATTATATAGGGGATTTATGTACGCTTTATTGCAAATTCGATCAAGTAAGGGTCGACCGTTTTTGGAGTAAAGTACCGAATTCTCATGTATCAACTTCAGACGTCCTGTAGACAGCAATAAAGTACCACTTTTGAGCTGATATTTATTAATGATATCGTCTAAAAACTCCAAGATTGTTCCAATATAGCAGAGTATGAATCAAATCTATTCTATAAGATCCAGAAAAATCAGTGAAAGAATGTTCCCTATTTAAGGATACTTATTTTATGCTTTCAACCCTACCTACATTGTGTAGTGGTTAACATATTGTGCTCGGGTCTGATTCTCGAGTAAGGCTTAGATGTATTTTTGCCGTTCCCTCATATGGAATAATGTTGTCCACTCCCATAATAAAACGTTCAACAAAATCTGAAGCTTTGTAGAGGACAATGTTAACAAAGGTTGTAAATTGTAAATAAAGCTTTATACTTTTCTGGTAGCTACTATTTTATTAACTGTTTTTTTCACTAAACCTGGCAATGCAGAGAGATATACAAGGCGCATCCAGAAAGTAAATTTCCCGATGTTTTCTCCTTTAAAGTAAATGTATTTAGCAGTGTCAATTGCGCATGCGTAACATATATATCTATAACGTTTCAATCATATGCCAGCTGGACAGGTCCCGACTCCTGCCAGTAGCGTGGTAACAGTGGTCCGAAATGGAAATTCTAATTCCTTCTCCCGCCGCCTGCAAGGTTCGGTCGATGATCTTGAATGCACAAAGCATTAAGCCAATTGAAATTCATCGTCATGTCTATGAGGCGAAACGGACACCCGAACACAAAATTCAACGCTTAGGAGCAGCACTGATATTTCTGCTACTGTATCACGATGACGGCGACGAGTTCTTCGACTGGATCGTCACGGGCAATGAGACTTGGATTTCGCATTTCTATCCATAATCGTTACCAGAATCTATAGTTTGCTATGCAACAGCTAGGTGGCGCTGCTTTGGTTTATTTGTTGCCCGCTAGAGGTCTCTGTAACACAGAAAATCTATAAAGGTAACTACACCTAGAAGGGAGGGAGGGTTGGGAACTCTCTTGGTACCCAGTTGTTTCAACTTCCTAGTTGTATTCTACCTTGCTATGTAACAACTAGGTGGCGTTGTTTAGGATTTTTTTTGTTGCCCGCTAGAGGGCTTGCGACACAGAAAATCTATAAAAGTAACTACACCTAGAAGGGCGGGTGGGTTGGGAACTCTCTCGGTACGCAGTTGCTTCAGCTGTACTAGTTTGCTATGTAACAGCTAGGTGGCGTTGTTTAGGATTTTTTTGTTGCCCGCTAGAGGGCTTGTATCACAGAAAATCTATAAAAGTAACTACACCTAGAAGGGAGGGCGGGTTGGGAACTTTCTTGGTGCCCAGTTGCTTCAACTTTCTAGTTACATTCTAGCTTGCAATGCAACAGCTAGATGGCGTTGTTTAGGATTTTTTGTTGACCGCTAGAGGTCTCTGTAACACAGAAAATCTATAAAAGTAACTACACCTGGGAGGGCGGGCGGGTTAGGAACATTCTTGGTACCCAGTTGCTTCAGCTTTCTTCTTGCATTCTAGCTTACTATGGTTGCACGGGATCTCTCTCAGGATCCTATATATTTCGTCCATACTTTTATCCCCTTTAAACACAATTCTTGTAAAGGGCGTTAGAACTTTATTCATAATTGGAATACTGACCACCAGGGCAAAGAACGCGTCTTACTAAGGGAGTAACCACTGTCTGCCTCTCTATATGGTGAATGATTTAACGGTTGTCAATATTTATAATTATTCTTACTGTGACTTTAGAGAGCAATGTATGTAGACGATAGAATGTTCGCCATATTTGCAAGACAGAAATCCATTATGGCCGTCATTTCAGAAATCAGGAAAGAATACACGCGCAATCTAAACGTTTCATAAAAACTGAGAATTTATTTCAAAAGTACTACAGAGTTATTTCCCAGTACAATAGCTAAGGATTTAACACAGTTCTGGAGATCAAACACAATCCTTGTTTTCTAGGTTTTCAATCAGAATCAAAGAATTAAAAAAAAAACAAAGGTTCATAACACGGCATACAAACTTCATTTTACACTCTATGATGGCCTTTCGTGGGTCCAAATCCAGTGTCTGGCTTCGAAACCTTTTGGAGTCTTACTACCCCAAAGGTAGAGTGTAGAGCTCAAAACAGGCCCAGTTATTCGATGCGGAGCTCTACTAATTGATAAAAAACACCGATTAACATTAGGAAGAAATAAAGTACTAAATTTCAAATGGTAGGAAGCAATAGAAAGTTTGCAGCGCTACAGTCTACTGGTTTGCTACAAGAGACCTGTTGCCGTTGGAGAGGGGGGTAACAAGAAGTGACATCACATATTGATTTACAAAGTTTTAAAATTACCAAAATTTGGAGGCATTTTCTTAATTGCGGCAAATATCTTCATTGTATACATTTTTCGATTAGTGCTTAGAAGGTAAAATTGAAGAGCATTTCCTTTTGATGTAGAAACTTTTCCACAAATCGGTTTTGGATATACCGAATATACCAAAATGTTTTAAAACATTCCGAAGTATAACATAAAAATTTATATAATGACTTGCAATAACAACTCGACATAAAAATAATAAAGATTCTTCTTACTTACCTTTCGAAATATAGAAAAGTGATCCAACCGAAAAGAGATTTGTTAGATATGTGCATTTGGAGCAGGCACATATACTAATAAATCTCCATTAAGTATAATTGGATTCGAAATAAACATTAGCTCAATTACAACAAATTCAATAACAAATTATGACTAAGAAACGATTTATAACGATTAATTCACCCGTTAATGAAATACAGTTCACAAAAAATATTTACACAATTTAAAATAAATGGTTTCTAAAAATGTTCCCAATAAATAAAAGATTTATAGAAAACCAGATTTATAGAAAAGGTTTGTTGGTTGGTTGGTTAAAGATTTACGGTGCAAGGTTCTATTTAGGACATAAGCGCCAAGCACAAGGTGTTTTTCCATAAATACAACAAGGCATAACAGACATAAGTGCCCTAATCCGAAAACAGAACAAGCTAAAACCAGCAACGGTAAAACCGTACCAATTTAAAAAAATTATAGAAATGTCTACTGTATATTACACAAGTACACAGGATAGGTACGTAAAAGGCAAAGGTTTGGTTTGGAGTGCTACGGTCTACTTTTTGCAACACAAGGGCTAATGAGACCGGGACTACAGCTTAAAGCAGATTCCGAACGGCTACGAACATCCATGCCATAGTGGGATTTGAACCCACGAACTCGGGTACCGAAGGCCAGCACCCTGACCAATCGGCCATAAAAGGTAAAATGATGAAACATTAGAAAGTAAAAGCTAAAAGCATAAAGCATAATAAGTTTTAATTAAAAGATGGAAAAAGTACTAAAACAATTCATAAAAAACAAGTTAAATTGACCAAAGTAAGCCTGTAAAACGGAGAAAAGAGGGATGCGGGGTTTCAAGTAAATTTCTTAAGTTAGGATGTCGTGTGCCAAAAAATACGGCATAGACAGGCTGTAAGTGGCTACGAGAGGTAAGTATATGTAAAATAGAGATAACTGACAAAAAGAACATCGGGGTGGGAGTTCGTTTGAAAGATAATAACTATGTGTGAGGCGAGTGTCCAATACGCAAGCGAGTAAGTAAAACGTCATGCTTACGATTAACATTATCCGGGAAAAAGCGAATGTCCCCAGTAATGTTGTGAAGCTTATTGCTGACATTTAAGTCCCACTTATTCTTCCACATAATATGCAACTGGCGTTTAATTGCATATTTCAAGACTGAAATGGGGATTTTCATAGGCATTAAGGTAATGGCATGATTTATAGAAAAGGAAAATAAAATAATTCTAATTTTTTAGTCTTAATTCATGAAATTGACAGAACCTCAAATTTCTAAATGTATAAAGATTTCTAGGATTGTCCAAAGAGTGAAATACACTCGAAAGTATTAAATTTGCATAAAAAAATGACAACCATTTATTCAAGATATGGAAGAGTTGCCAATCAGTTTAAAAAATCATACAGTAAGCAAATAAACTACTATCAACAGATAGCATTAATAAATAAAAATATATTATTTTAAAATAACAATACAATGGTTTCAATAACGCGATTTCCCGCAGTAGGGCAAATTCTCAACTTATGACAATTCTGGCTTTAGTTTCAAACGGAAGGGCAGTTTATTGTTTGTCTATTGGCTGTTGTAAACATGAAAATGATTGGGAAGGGCTTTATAGTAGTTCGTGACGTTGCGACAAATTGCCTTATCAGTTAATTATGGAAATTCTAAGATCATTAATATTTCTACAGCTACTTATTTACAAATGCACAGATAATTAGTCAAGTAAAAAGATAAATCGCCAAATAAAACGTAACGTATATGAAGAAAA
>CM063500.1:109330807-109393307 GCA_032207245.1 Pardosa pseudoannulata | reverse complement strand
GTATAATAAATCCATTTTTAAAACAAAAACTATGTAGATTTGTTTGAACTACTGTTACTCGAATTATTCTAGAAAGATGTTTTACCAGTTCTCCTGATCAGCAAAGTTTTTCCGAAAGAAAATTCCTAAAGCATTTAAGATTCGAATAATTGTCCAAGGAGGCTAAAGCTACAGCTTGGGTGTTGCAGGACCTCGTATTTCCACTGTGTGATCCATGCTTTAGTTTGATGAAACGTGTAGAGTACGTGTAACGTAAGATACCAATTTGAGTGGACTTATTGCACTTAATATTTTTATAAAATTATAGTACAATTTTATTATTAGTATTATTCGTTTAAATAAGTTTTAAAAAGTGCAAAGTTGGGATTGAAATAAATAAAGTTTAAATAAATTATTATCCAAAAATCATACCAAGCCATCGACGTCTGTGATACTGTATTGGAGTAGTTTAACACACTGTATGAGGGACACGTACTAGTACGTTCTCTGACGATTGATACTTGAGCACGGGTGACTTACTAGTACGGGTTAGTGTAATAACATGGTTGGTTTGTGGGTACAAAAATAACAGTATATACAGGAAAACGAAGCCGAATTTTCTTACATAGATTCACATAGATTCACCTGCATAGATTCTGGAAAAATTTAGACAAATTAAAACTAGCTTTTATATCAGTCGCATCGACTGATGCAAAATTAAATAATTTTCGATCTATTGAGATTTAACTGAATAATTAAATTTATGCGCAAAAGACCGGCTCCCGGTACAGTTTCGCTGCAAAACACAATGTGTTAAGTAAGAGATACAAGACTGTTATAGCTATCTTCCATTAGAAAAATTATCTGGGATAGTAGTCCGGCAGATGTGGTATTTCTCCGTTTCTTACTTTGTAAAATTTTCTAAAATATTTCAAAGCAAATATCGTGAAGAATGTTCTAAATGGATCCATTTTGATATCACAATATTGATTCATTGGTATGATACCAGGGAGCACTGCGAATGGACCTAAGTGTTTTGTTTTGCACTGTTTACAGCTTTTGAGTAGTAGTGTTTACCACCGATCCCGAAATTACGACAGCTTAGAGACGTATGTGCCATAGGAGAGTCTTGTACCTGGAAGGTAGACAAGACGCCTGTAAGAAGTAAATGTAAGGTTGTTTGACTCGTGCATTTTGCCAGGTGTTTGGTGCCTCGCGAAACAGGATTTCTTCACCTGCCTCAGACCTACGGATTGCCAGAAACTTTTCTGGATTTGTAGCATATATTGGTATTAAATGACAAAAATAGCATTTTAAAAGTTCACTTATCCAAAGCTCAACTTTACTGAAATGTGTAGTATTGGAATCGATGGCTTTCTTTTGTGTAACAACTTCTTCAGATGATGCTATGCATTTCTTTTCGTAGACATTTAATGCTATTTTGGGGTTACAAAAATGTGTAAAATAACATAGATTGTATTGAAACTGATTGATATATGTGAAAGCAAACTTATAATATACGCTCAAATCGCATGTCACCATTCGCTACTGACCAATTATTTTTTGGGTGATTCACCGAATTGCAGGTCGAAACTCTATTGGTCGTTTGGTTTGGTTTGGAGTGCTATGGTCTACTATTATGCAACACGAGGTGTTTTGTAGCGATTCCTGAGTTGCATATCAGCGAATTTCTCCCTTCTTAGCAACCAGCCTTTCTCACCTTTTGTTGTCGCATGACCCATTGTCAAGGTCGCACTTGAAGGGGTTATAGCGCGGGAAAAAGACCAGCACTCATGTGAACTTCTAACGATGATGTAGTATGTGCATGGCGTCCTCCCAATAAAGGTTCTCTGATGGAATAAATTTTTTCGTGTTAATTTTTTCATACAGTCCACTTTGATTTCCTGAGTTACGGCGCTCCACGAGGACTAACCTCTATTGGTCGTAAGTTAAGCCGTTAAGCGGATAAGTCATAAAGTGAGGAGTACCTTATATATACTAAAATAAAAAGTCCAAAGAGGTTTCCGAAGATCTACCTCTTATTACTTCCATTGGATTCATATGTTCTGTATTATGTTCGTTTAGTAAAATTTTTAAAAAATTATTGTGTTTCTAATTTGTAATATAAATATATATATGAATAAAAAATAGTGTAACGATTTGTGTCAACTAATAATTCTTTCATTTTTAGGGTAATAACACATTGACGGACAATAGGAACAAGTGAAATTCGAAAATGAACACTATAGGTTTTTGTAATTTTTAAGAATATTAGAAATATAGTTTTACTCTCTCTGCTTAAATAAACTTAATGTTGATTAATTCAGCACCTTTAACCCTTTGACAGTTTCATCTTTTTCCAAAATTCGATAAAAAAAATGTCACATTTTTTATTGCATTTTTTTGTTTACATTTTTAAGTAAAGATATGTTATTAAAATTAATATTTCTAATATTTTTAAGCTTTTATTACAATTTTTTTTCTTTTTATGAAAGCATCATAGAACTGAAGTTCACATTTCGTCTCATCAATATCCAAATTAATTTTTGGAATTCCAGTAAAGGCAAATCTACGAGGCGGATCCGAAGGATTATTACAATTAATTTAAAAAAATTGTCTTGATTGACAGATTCCATCTGTACTACTATCAGAGTCACTACTATCCAGGTCATCTAGTAAACTTTCGCTACTATCATTTACAGATAATTCAGTTTCTGATTCCGAGTCACAGTTCGAATCACAAGAAATTAGCTCCATACGCTTTGAATTATCCATTATTTAAAAGTAAAAATATATTATTCAACTCTTACATCAATAAAATTATCAGGCGGTTAGTAAAATATAACCAGAAAGCTATACACTGAAAGATAACAATTTGTCTTCTGATACAAAACAGGCCAAAAAAACCCGCGCTTTTGAACCAATCAGAGTAGAAAGAACAATAGACTGCAAACTATCATTTACTGGACATCTATACTAATCTATACGAATAATTTGTTACTAAAATTGGAAAAAATACGGCCGAAACAGTGCAAGCGAAATAGAAATCAGATTGCCCGGGCGCCGTACGGGCAAATCAGTAAAGGCCCGAAAGCTGTGCCCGTACGGCGTACGGGCAAAACAGGGAAGGGGTTAATTAGGTTACGGCTATAACCATCATGGCGCTAGCGGACTCTAAGACACTAAGTAATGGGACGATGGCGGCTATAACAGCAAAAATTAAAAAAAGTAAATGACAGGTTTAATGACTCAAAAGAGCAATTTTTTGTGTGAAACAAAGTATTTTTGGGAGTTTTACACGGAATCAATAATAACTATAAAAGTAAGGTTTGATTTGGTTTGGAGTGCTACGGCCTACTTTTTGCAACATGAGGGCTAATGAGATCGGGACCTACAGCTTAAAGCTGATTCCGAACGGCTACGAACATCCATGCCACTGTGGGATTTATAAATGTAAGAGAAAACACGATCGCACTACTTCCTTCACACCCACGTACATACTGAAGCTGCAAGTCGTGTAACAGGTGGAAAACGAAATTCAACCCAAAAAATTGTTTTTAAACTTGACACTAGGCTTCTACTTGTACGCCGGTAAATGCACTTTTGTTCCGCTATAGCTGTAAGATCTAAAAAAATTAAAAAAAAAATGACCGTTTCGTTTTTGGACGGCTATTGTCGTCATACCACATATTGACTTCGCTTTGACCTCTATAGATGCAAGTGTCCGTCAGCGTGTTAATTTTCCTGTATCATTTCGATCACAAGGTGTCCCACCAGTCCTCACGAATTCTACCATCTTACCTCCTTATGATCAGCACTTTTAAAATTTACTTCTCAAAATTGTCAACTTTAATTCCACTCAAAGATCTTACCTTAATTACTTTTTACCTCCAGGATCGGGGACAAAGCCGTCTGGCTTATGATCCCCATAATTGACTGTTTATTGACAGGCCTCTCTTCAGCAAGGTCCGATGTCCCTCCTCCCAAAACAAAATCTACTCACCCTCGGCATGCCTGTAGTGGTGCGACAAGCATGCATTTATAGGGGAGGTACGGAGAGGTTAGGATTCTTTCCCGAAATATTTTCAATGTCTTGCATTATAAGATTTTTTAAACCTATTAAAATTTGTGCACATTACTGCTTCCTTCTACCAGTATTCAGTGGACCTCCCTAAAATATCTTCAATGTATTGCTTTACAAGATTTTTAAAACTTATTAAACTTTGTGTGCATCATTGCTTTCCACTTCAAGTATTCAGTGGACTCCCCCTGAAATATTTTCAATGTATGTCTTACAAGAGTTTTTAACCCTCCGAGTGGAACACATCTAGGAAATATTTCTCCAAAATATGCTAATGTAAGTGGCCAAATAGTTCTACGATTTTTACCTTCACCCTTTGTAGACTAGAATGGAATATGGAAAAACCAACCTCGTTACTGTCCCTTTAATTCCGGTTATAAATAGATATATAAATAGATATTACAGATTGTTAATTTTTAATATACTTAAAGCACGTCAAGTCTCGAATATTATCCTTTAAGAAATAATGGATTCTAAAAGTAAAAATAAATATATCCTTCGAGAGACTTATTTATATTTATTTTTACGAAACTCATCCAAGATATTTAAGGGGTGCATGAAAACTAACAGCGTCTATGTGTCTCGGGGGGGGGTAGGGTTGCATCCCTCAAGAAATGTCAGTGAAAGAGGGGTGCAGTCCTTAAACAATAGACCTGATCCTCCTACCTCAAAACTCCATGGGGGAAAGCCCTGGCAAAAAAGTACATTACATCCATTTTCGGAGCGTTTTTGGAGGTCGAAAATTGTACGTTTTGAAGTCATCATCCGTTTGGCGGAATTGTACGTGCGAACCGCTTAGAGGGTTAAACTTATTGAAGTTTGTGTACAATACTGGTTTGCACTGCAAGTATCCAGTGGACTCTACCTTAAAATATTTTCAATGTATGCATTACAAGATTTTTTAAGCTAATTAAAATTCGAGTACATCGCTGCTTTCTCTTAGAAGTATTCAGTGGACTCTCCCTAAAATATTTTCAGTATCTTGCATTATAAGATTTTTTAAACTAATTAAAATTTGTGTATATCACTGCTTTCCCCTATAGGTATCCAGATGACTCTTCCCAAAATATTTTCAATGTATGGCTTACAAGATTTTTTTAAACTTATTGAAGTTTGTGTACATCACTGGTTTCTACTGCAAATATCCAGTGGGCTCTCCCCGAAATATTTTCAATGTATTGCATTACAAAAATTTTAAACTTATTAAAATTTGTGTACACCACTGCTTTCCGCAGCAACAACTGTAAAATATTTTTCCATCATGAAAATAGTAAAATTATTTCTTTTCAATAGAACTGGTTTGTCACAACAGATTAATAAATTCAGCATTACTTTCAGAGCATGATTATAAATCAGATGGAAATTTGTACAAACTGGCCTTAAAATCTAGAAGAACTAATTTGCTGCTATAAAATGATAGTTTGTAAATTACTAATTATGCTATGCTGTTTTCAAATTTTGCTGTCAAAATTGGTATATATGTTTATAAAGAAAGGATATGATTTCTCAAGTATATATATATATATATATATATATATATATATATATATATATATATATATATATATATATATATATATATATATATATATATTAGTTATTCATAAAATTAGTTTAAATTCGTCTGGCAAATACTGGAGCGTAAACAAAACATGTTTCATATTTACCAGGCAAATTTAAACTTCGTTAAGTAAAAAAAAATGTGGTTGCAAATGTATTATTCAAGATATAATAAAATAACGTACAGTGTTATTAACTTGTTTTAGAACTAATTATCTATGCATTCAAAACTATAGATGTAAATATAAGACTTATGTATGTATGTATTTTGTATGTATGTGTGTGGAATTAATTTTTTCATGAGATTGAAAGTTCACTGTATTTTGGATTTAACCCTTTGCACTTCGAATTTTATTTCAATTTTGTTATCAGCAGCTCTCAACGTTTTTAAGCATTTTTAAAAATTTATTTCAACTAAAAAGAAAGGCAATTTAAGTAAATAAAAGGCAAGAACAAATTTGATTAAAATTAACTAGAAGAAGTTAATGTGAAGATCTGCGTCAGTAATGTGTACGTGATATATTTTGATTTGGACTTTGATAAAAATGTCGAGTGAGACTCGACAAAGGAACTCCTGAGATAGAAACTGAGGTCGAGTCACACTCGACGTAGGAGTGCAAAGGGTTCAAGACTTTGTAATTTCTTGAAACATAACTGTGGCTAGGTGACTGGTGTGAGAGAAGGAAAGAAAAACAAACAAACAAACGAGTGAGATAGTATGTATAGTTTTTAATGTTTTTGTCTACTGTACAGGGATCAATGTACAAAATTTGATCTTGGGCTTCAAATGATAGCCACAGGAAGAGGACTTTGTGCATGTCTAGGATGAACGCGTGAAGCCAATCGCGCGAACAGCTCCCGTTGAGTTCACGAGGTTCTGCTCCCGTGAGGCGAGGTCCAGTTCACGTTGCTTTCGAGTTGCCTTCAGAGCCCAGGTTCATCCAGAAGAGGAACAGTAATAGAAGATACTTAAGAGTTCTCATCTTTTAGTTATTTCACCACATACATATTTTCCAGCAAGATTTTAGTCTTAAGAAAACCCCGTGGGCAGTGCTCACAGAGATAAGAGACGGGTTTAAGGGGTTGCCTAATGGTAACTCTAGTAAAACCTGTTGAAATTAATTGAGCAGTCGTTTATTTGGCGCGAAAAACCTTCGCTAGAGACTTTGATTTACAGCGGTGGTAACGTATGATTACTTTTTGTTAAAACTTCGTATAAAAAATTTGTTTACACTAGACCTAGGGATTTAATTAAAATTAAAATCTAAACACACGAAAAGACCGAATCGACGTATCAATTTAAAACACTGATGAAGCGCTTCGGAAAAAAAAATAAGTTAATGAACAATGATTGCTCGCGTTGACTCATTCAGTTGTTAATCACAACTAATTAAACTCCGACAGACGAAATACTCACCTTCGCTTTCCACAGAAAATTAAAATGACCTTTTTTTTTTTTGTTTAAATTCGAATTATTTTACAGACTTGTTGACACAAACTAAACTAGGCTCTAAAAATGCCAAGGAAATTAAATTGATTCTACTAACATTCTTTAAACATCACTGTACAATGAGTCTTTTTTATTTTTCTTAAAAAAATTACTCAACCCTGAAAGTCTAGCTAAATATGCTCTAGGAAAAAGAAAACACTCAAATTTGAGAGAATATCTCTCCGTTTTTCATCTTTGACCAGATAATACTCAGAGAAAATATGTATCATTCTTTAGTACTTTTTTCTTATTTTTTACAATTTTTTGGCGATTCGTTGGCTTTTTTTTTCCCTTGGATGTTGTCGAGGCTCGGTTTCGTCGCCGTAATCTGGTATCACAATCCAATAAAGTCCTGGACTACAAGGCTCCAGAGTTGGGCTCCGTTACGGCATCGACAAGCTCCAAGACAAAACACCATCCAAGAAATTCATTTTCAAGGCAACGGGGGGTTTAAAAGCCACTGAGTCTTGTAGCAGCAATTCAAGGCGATGCTTCTTTCGTTTAAAGTGGACTCAATAAATTAACATACTCAATTTAATTCTTTTCAGTCCCCAGGAAATGGAGGCTGGAACTTAAAAAAGGATGGCACAACACTTGTGAACTTTATATATTTGAAATATTTTCTCTCGTTTGGATATTTATGTGTATGAATACAGGGACATCAGCTAGAAAATGAATTGAACTGGTGGTACACGAACTTTCTTTACTTCTTCATCATCTGGCTAGGTGGTGGGCTAACTGTAAACGAAACGAAAAAGAAAAATTCCGTGTCAGACGTTTGATAATACATACGTCGTATTGTTGTGCCCAACAAGATAGATTGGAATAGGCTTTATTGTGTTTGGAAGAAAATAGAGGAGATGGTACAGATGACACAAAAAAGAGAAGGATATCGGATATTAATAGAAGTATTCTTCGGTTAGAACATATGTGACTGACCAACTTGAGTTTATTAAAGAAGGAATGCTCTATAGAAAATTTTGCAAAGTATGGTAAACAAACTTTTATGCCAAAAATGCTAGCCTTACTTTGTTCTATCACAGCTGTCTAGATACTTGAAAAAATATCTGGATTGTAGGCAAAAACTCAAGAAAACTTTTCAAAAAATTTTTTAATAGCTCAGCAAAATGTTTAGCGATGTCTCATTAGTCTACCAAAAATACTACTTAGCAGATAAAATTGGTTACAGAAAAAAAAAAATTAGTCGTAAGTGCTTAGCAAGTAATCTGCAAAAACAGTCTATTTTTTTTTCTAATTTCAGCAGACATCACTACGTAGTTCTTTTTCAAAAATAACTTTTGTTAATGTGGCACATGATGGGGTGCAGTATAGATGAGAGCAGACAAAAGACAGTGAAAAAAATTATAAAGTTAACAAACACTGACACACAGAGACAAATTTTTGGGCACAACTAAAAAAATTTTTAACTACAGCACTATTTGGCACAGCAAAACTTCTTAACATTTTCAACCACCAGTCAAATAAATAAATTATGAACATAAAAATTCAACCAAATGACACCGAAAAAAAAATTAAAAGTGCACATGTTTAGAAGTTTCACTGTTGTGTTATGAAAAAAAAATTACTAACAGACAAATTCTAAAATGTAAAAATACTAGAAAAAAAAATCACAAATACAATAAAAGCAACTAAAATAATTACTTAAAGATATTAAATAATTAAACTTTAACATACATGTACCTTATAAAAATTAGCATGCACACTTGTTGTGGAGCTAACAGCCGCCTGTGAATGGAGAAAAGCATACACATGCAATTAATCATTGAGGCATGCAAATTATTTAAACAACAACATTAACGATTATTAAATTGAACAAACATTTGATTAAAAAGTTTTCTCTCATACTTTGAACAATAGTTTCAAGTTACGACAAGGCAAGGATTTTTCCCCGTAAAATTCCTAACATGGAAATTTCGAAGTTTATTGTTTCCAACGGAACGTTGAAAACCTCCTCCTCATGCAGTTTGCACTTTCTAGTTTTATTACATGTTTTTCGTTAGTGAATATTGTAAGGTTCTTTTTTTTTCGTATTGCATCTGGCAAGGACTGGGATAAAAAACATACTCAAAATCGAACTAGCAAATATGTTTCCAAAATGCTGGAAAAATAAGATTTTTTTTATATAGGAGAGAGGGAAGGCTTTTGGTACATAACCACTTAATCGTAGAATTATTGCTTAAAATTAAAATTATTGATTATTAAAAATATTACTTGATGTTTTTTGTATTTGATTAATATTTCCAAACTATTTAATAGAAAAATAAAATTAATTTCTTATATTATCGGTTAATATAACTGTACATTTCAAGATTCAATCCAAAAAATGTTTTGGTAAAATAAAAATAAAATATCTCCGTAATAATAAATTATTATTTAAAAAAATTGAACACTATGTTTCGTTAATTTGGCACTTGTCAGTTATCAAAAAGTAACTGGTTGTCAAATATTGCCATCTGCTTCTGCTTCACATATGGATTAAGTGGTTTGTAAAGGGTGGGAGGGTATTAATATGTTACATAGTCGTGGATCAATGAAATCGGAATCAGCCATCGACATCTGCGAGTGCAGTTCAGTTTGAGGTTGGGTAAAAGGTGATTTTAAACTTCAGGTAGGTAGATTTGAGCTTCCACATTCACCACAAGCATAAACGTTTCGCTTCAGTTTTGGCTTCTCTATCGTGCACGTCCTTAGAAGCCAGAATACCACATGAATGCAAAATAAATAACCCAGGCTACAATAACAGCTTGGGCGTTATCTTCTGTACTACCATCAATGTATTTCCTGGCGACGAACTTCAGGATTTCATCAAGCAGAACCACAGGAATAGACATCTTCATGACAGCGAACCATTCTTCACCGTTCAGAGGAGTGACAGAGAATACAGACTGGAAAAGAAAAAAGAAATGGTTGCAGTTAGTTTCACATAACCGAGTCCAGCAAATCTTTTCCCGTTTATTAGAATCCCAGACGATAATGGTAAATAAAAGAAATATTTTCCTGCTTATTATTATTAGAATTTGAGAAGATTATGATTAAAAACAGTCTTTTCCCAATTTTTTAGAGTATGAGAAGACAATGGTAAATTAAATCAATCTTTTCCTGTTAATTAGAGTTGAGAAGATAATGATCGATAAAAATAAGGTAAAGTAGAATAGAAAACAGTTAATGTTCTAAAGTAAATATTTATAGAGAAATGTTGAAAAAAAAACGTTATTTAAATTCAAATACAAATTCAAGAGTAGATTATGCTTTACAGGTTTATGGAATTCAACTTATAAATTGGGAAAAATATGCATCGAAAGATGTCATAATTAAAGAAACTCGTTAAGTAGTAAATATCTTTGATTCTATACTTCTTTAAATGAAGATGTTACTCATGAGTTTTCTCTGTTATTCTTTGAGTAATAAAGATTTTTCCTAAAGAAAAAAGAGTAAGATTGAAGTGTAAAAAAGTGTAAGTGTACTTACAGACAAGATGTCGATGTACAAAATGACGAAGTGAAGAGTCATGGACAGAGCCATGGCGGCCAACAGCCAAATGTTGATCCATGGTGGCATGACAGTGAGAGACTGGTTTTCAGACAAGCTGTGAGAAGAGAGCAATACTTTGTTAATTTCAGGAAAGAACTTAAAAAAAAATACAACTAAGTCATTCACACTCTGTGATAATTAGTTCTACAGAATATAAACAAGAAAGCCGTTGAAAAAAACATTTGAAAACTCATTCCATTCAAAGATTCTACGGTAATATTTATTCCTTTTAGATTATTGCATCCACTGCAAAATGGCGAAATTAACGAAACATTTGAAAACTCTTTCTATTCAAAAACGAAAGATTCTATGGTAATATTTTTTTTTAGATTATTGCATCTAGTGAAAAATGGCGTAATTTATAAACCATTTTAGAAATTTTATTCCGAAAATAAAAGATGTGCCATTTGCAAAGCTGGAAGTATAACTAACAGACATAAAGTTACAAAAATAAAGTTGATTAAAATATTTGCAAAAAATAGTTAAAGATTATAGAAAAATTGATGTTGAATGTAACTATCAAGATACAATAACACTTGTATACTACTTCAAAACTGTTGTAAAGTCAGATTATTATCTGAGGTTTGAAGAATAAGATTCTTGAAGAGATTATTGAATATTTATGATATCAACGTTTTAGAAATGAATTTCAAAGCCAAATAACTTATTTAATTTTCAAAAAGAGCCTGTAAAGATTATAATTTTGTTCAATCCTAAGAGTACAACAATTTTCTAAGATAGCAAACTAAATGTATTCCAATAGATTAAAGTTGTTAGAATATGTTATTAAGAATTTATTTTTGAAAAATTCTAAGTCTCAAATATAATCTAATTTTAAAGACTATTATTAGTATGAGAATAAGTACCATATTTGAAGAATTATGAAGAATTTTAGTACCTGTTCATGGCGTTCAACATCTCAATGGTTACCAGTACAGACAAAGCCATGGTCATGGGGTGAGGGTCCTTGAAGATTGAGCAATCGTATCCAGAGAATTTCTCGGGCTCAGTGAAGCAGGCCAAGTGGTGAGTCAATTGCCAGTAAGTAAGATGGGGGCCGTCAGGGGCAACCATGAACCACCAGGTAGAAGCACCGACAGTGGCAGCACCGACGTAACCTAGTGTGTTCAGCTCATATAATATTCGAATAATAGAATTTCAATTTGTTTAAAAAAATGGAACCTCATTTACGGAGGCTTTTACCTTAGGAAGCACTTTTTTCTAGTTTAAAATTATTATTTATATCAACTATAATCAAAATTAGATTTGATATTTCAATTTTATTTATTTTCATATTATTACGAACAAAAATCATGCATTTAACTTAAAAAATTAAGAATTGATATTGGTTCTACAAGCCTACTTATGTATTAGGGGATAGTTTAAAAATTTAAGTTTACATTAAGGGAGAAATTGTACTTCTTGTAGTTGAGAATGATTACCTCCAATGGCCATGTAACGGAAGAACAACCATCCAGTGATAAGACCCTCATCGGCTTTCCTTGGTGGCCTGTCCATGATGTCAAGATCAGGTGGGTTGAAGCCCAAAGCTGTGGCAGGGAGACCATCAGTTACCAAGTTGACCCACAACAGCTGTACTGGAATGAGAGCCTCTGGAAGACCAAGAGCGGCAGTAAGGAAAATACTGACGACCTCACCAACGTTGGAAGAGATCAAGTAGCGGATAAACTGTTTCATGTTGTTGTAGATAGCACGGCCCTCTTCAACGGCAGCGACAATGGTGGAGAAGTTGTCGTCAGCCAACACCATCTCAGATGCGGACTTAGCGACAGCGGTTCCGGAGCCCATGGCAATACCGATCTCAGCCTTCTTCAGAGCGGGGGCATCATTTACACCATCACCAGTCTAGGAAAGATTAGGATATTATTGTAGATGTGTTAAACTTGTGGGAGAAGTTTTGGTACTCATAGAGTCAAGGAAATATTCCCAAAAGATATATAAAATTCTCACCATGGCAGAAATTTCACCATCAGCCTGCAAGAACTCAACGATCTTGCTCTTGTGAGATGGCTCTACGCGGGAGAACAATCGGGACTTCTGGACAGCACGCCTTTGCTCACTAACTGGGAGATCATCAAATTCCCTGCCAGAGTAAGACATACCTGCAAAATAGAAAACATGAATTAATTTTTGAAAACACATTTTTCGTTGAAATGACACCTTTAATTAAAAGATTGTATATATAGATGTATGTTTTTCTACGTATATCTGCGACTGTTTAAAAGGAATTTTAGGATCAAAATTGGCTTAAAAAGATTTTTGAGGACAAATAAAAAGCATTAAAGCCAGAGAATATCGAGTTTTACAGTTTTTGTAGTTGTGAAATAATTATTTTATTCACTGTAATGAATTCTTTAGGCATATTTTGAGAATGTCATCCAAGAAAAATTCATGATAATTGGATAAAAATGTGACGTTCTTCGAATCTGATATTTTTCAGCTTCACCATCTTTATTTAAATAAAAAGGGGACGATATTCTAGTTTTTTTTTATTTTATATGTTTCAGTAAGTTTTTTTTCTTCAGGCAAAGCATCTTAATATATGAGGTTAAAGCCACAATTAACTTGCGAATTATACGTATTGTAAGGGATATTTTGTGTTTGGGCTTTGATGTGCATTAATATTTATCTTCTATACATACCAGTGGTATCTTCATCCTCTTCGAATACACCAATCCTGCGGCAGATAGCCTCAGCGGTGGCCTAGAAAAGGAGAGAAAAAATGTAAATTAAGATAATTTATTTGTATATAGAAACAATTATTTGGTCACTCCCTCAACAGTTTTTGTATGAATTAGATTTGTTTTTAATTTCAAGTGAAAAATAATGTAGATTTAAAGTTAGTTTTTAATGACAGTTGCCATTTTGAACTTAATGTATTTTAATTAATATTAAAAAAAAAATCCAAAAGTAACAATCGATTTCGAAAATTAATTTTATGACTCTAAATTGAATTTTATTTCCTCTCGCTTCCTCAAATTAAAAGTTGTTTAATCACTCTTCTTTTCATATTAAGGCAATTGGTCCATTTGTTTATATGCCCCATATAGTTATTTTAGGTAAGAGCGAAGTATTTTCTTAAGTAAACTTTGTTTAGAAGGAAAAACAACTTTACTTTAGCTTTGAACAGACTCCGTAACTGATACAAATTGAAATATATTATTACATTTTGATTTTGTATAACAAATAAATTCAATTTGATCTTTACTCTTACTAATTTGAACGCAAAAATCACAGGCAGACGACTTTTCTAAACTACGAGTTGTAGAAGCAAAGATTTAGTTTAAAATATCTTCGTGATTAGTGTGATGAACTGATATTAATTATAGTTTGGTGGAAAGAAAGAAAAAGTTTGATAACTAAGGGATTGGTTGCTGTTTGTCGCCAATTTTAGGGCAATTACCTTGTTGTCGCCAGTGATGACAATGACACGAATACCAGCAGCGCGGCAACGTTTGATTGAGTCCAAGACCTCCTTCCTTGGTGGATCCAACATGCCGACGACTCCAACGAAAGTCATGTTAACCTGAAAGACAGAAATACCAACTTAGATTTCGAACACAGCGGGGAAAGGATCTCAGATAAACAATAGGATATTCCTGACAGCGGTAGAATCCTACGTAACCAATAGAATCATATAAAACTTACACGTTGTAATTTATTAGTCAGGATATAGGTTGCATATTTTAATAATAGAAACTAAACGTTTTTGAGAATTCTACCTGATTTTGACCAAAAAAAGTTTGGTTTGGAGAGTGCTATGGTCTACTTTTTTTTTTTTTGCTACACCAGGCCTTATCAGATCGGGATCTACTGCTTAACCCTTAATTTGACAAGATGTTTTTTCAAATATTTTTTAATTTTAATTTCTGTTATTTTCCCATGTCTGTATAGACATTAGGATCTCTGTAAAATAAACAACAAAAAAATATATTATTTTCCATTTTTGAGATAATGTCTGCTGTAGGGAACACTGACAATTATGTTATATAGTAGATATAAAT
Source organism: Pardosa pseudoannulata (assembly GCA_032207245.1). Lineage (NCBI taxonomy): Eukaryota > Metazoa > Arthropoda > Arachnida > Araneae > Lycosidae > Pardosa > Pardosa pseudoannulata. The sequence continues at coordinate 109,378,621 of CM063500.1, read as the reverse complement.
ATACATGTCCGGTGTAGCGGACTTAGCCAAATTAAGGGTTATAGCCAATTTTAGAAAAGGGATACATATTACTTACGTAATTATAGAATTATGATATAGTTGTTGAGATTTTATCGATAATGTATGGGCAAGAGTCACTGGTAAGAAACAAACTCAGAAGGGGGCTGTTCTGAGGCTTGAAGTTGGCTTGGTGAAAGTCCTGAGTCATTCACATTAAACTTAAATCATCATTAAAATTATTTTAAATACATATTATCGTATTAACTACTATCAAACTTGACGAATATTGACGAATACTTGACGGTATTATTATTTACGAGGGATATCCAGACTTAGTGTAGTTTTGACGTCTCACTGCATTAAGGGAAAAGGGGATGGTTTGTCCGTTAGATTTAGTTTTTGAAGATTCCGCAAGGTAAGCTAACAAAGTTAAATTATGAAACAAAACTAATTAAAAATTTGAAAAATAAGTGACTATAAAGTGAAAGGGTAATTTTTCAAGTTATGGAAAAGGAGAAAAAATATACCTCATATTGAGCGAATTTGGTAGAATCAGCAAGTTCCATTTCTTCGGGTTTGGGTGGGTTGTCAATGGTGGCAAGAGCCAAGCACCTCAAGGTGTCGCGTCCAGTACCATAAATCTTGGTGACTTCGAAGATCTTGTTCATCATGGCAGAAGTCATGGGAACCTTGGTATTTCCAACACGGACGTGGCTGCACCTATCCAAAACACCTTCAGGGGCACCCTACAATTGACAGAAAGATATTTTTTTTATAAAATACTGGATATTAGGATATATTTCAGTAGCACTGAGTCATTTATTTTGCTTTTCAAACCAAGTGAACAATTTCGTACCTTGACGAACATCTTTGGTCCAGATCCCAAACGAGAAACCTTGGTTGGAACGCAGTAGCTGCTCATGGATTTACGATCCCTGGAGAATTCAAGAGTGAATTCCTTCTTCCACATGCTTCCGATTCCGTGGTTGACAACCAAGGCAGCATCACGGCGAGACTTGCCGGCCTTGTCGAAGTTCCATGGGTTCAATTTCTCAGCAAGGACAATCAAGGCGGTCTCAGTGGCTTCACCGACCTTCTCAAAGGCTTGTTTGTACTGGGGAGGAGAGAAACGGAAAACATTAACGAAAACTTTAAGAGTCTATTTTCATCAATTTATCTAAATTATACAATCCCAAATTATTTAGCTATGGTATATTAAATTTATTCCTATCTAGTATTTACATATGATACCGTAGATTCAGTATGACGGTAGCAATAATTCTAGTACAGTTTTCAGTCATAGCAGCATCTATTTGTGTTGTACTCCGAATCAAATGTTTTAAAAACTTGATATTTTAGAATATTAATTTAAAGGTAAAAATATATTATGGCAAGAATTATATGAAATTTTTATAAAAATAACCAATTCACTCTCTCTAAAATATAAACGCCATCAAGACAATCTGATGTATTTATTTAATTACTAATATATAATTAATGCAATAGAATCTATTAGTATCATTTTATCTAAATTTTAGAATCACAAATTATATATTTAACTACGGTTTATTCAATTCGGAATTAATTTCTAGTATTTCCGTAAGACATGAGTGTTGTCTTACGATAGTAATAATTCTAGTGCCTTTTTAGTCGTAACAATATGTATTTCTACTGAGGTTTGAATTAAATGTTTTGAAAACTTGATTGAGTTTTCATAAAGGTGATCCAAAGTTAAAAATATTTTACGGCAAGAATCGTGCAAAATTCCCGAGAAAATAATAACTATCTCACTCTCTCGAAAATATAAACGTCATTAATATAACAATCCGGATAAGAAAAACATTTAATAAAACCTATAATTAATGCTTATTGTAGTGTGGTGACTATTAACAATTTGGTTGACAGACTTATTCAATTAAAGTCTTCAAATTAATTTTTCATCCCTTATATAATAATAGCCTAAGTTATCTGTCCGTCTGTCCTCGAATTTATGAAGCGGTTGGACCTGGAATGGATAGAGGCATCCATTGGATTCTTGAAGAGTTAGGGTTAGCAAAATTCAAAGCGAGTAAAGTTTATCTTCTCCTAAATTATCGATCCGATTCTAAAATAAATTGGTATAAATAGGCTTCATATCACAGCGAACAATACTCTCGTCTTCAAAACGTTCGAGTTCCACCCCTTCCCCCCTTTACGAGTGTTTAATATCATTATTTTAAGCCTTATTTTCCCTGGTTAAGAGCAGGCGATTAAATTTATCCATTTATCATATTATAAGTAGATGAAAATAACCCTTTTTTTCTAGCATTACGACGTCATTCTTTTAACCATCTCATTTAATAATTTCTTATTTTAAATTATTTAAATATCATCCGCATTATTTTCATAAGTTTTATCACTGAACTTAGATATTAAATAATTTTCTTTTATATTTATATTAAATAATAGATTAGGTACATTTGTAATAATTTTGAATTGAACTATCGATTATTTTTTGTTGTAATGAAAATTTTATCACCGGTATTAACAGCAAAGTCTAGGAGTCTGTTTCATGGAGAAATATATATCTAAGCGTTTAAGTTTATATATCTTTGAAAATTAAGAAGTTTGTTCGTTTGGGTGTTTGTTTTTTATACATAGCCACACGGTTTGCGATCGATTCGCTAAATTTTGACATCCTTCATATATACTGCAAGATAATCACTGTCAATATTAAAACTTCTGCAGTTCCTAATATGACAAGATAAAATAACGTTGGCAACTAACATGCGGTCAGTAAAGATAATGAAATTATGGAGCGTGTACCAAATAATTCTCAGCCCAAATCAAACCATTTTATTACCTGCCTCATAGGGTACTTTACAATTCTGGAAAATTAAAAATTTTACTGATCCCGTCATATGACGGGCTATATGCTCGTAACTAAAGATTTACTGAAAATTGTACTGGGTATTATTTAGTACTCTTCTCGCCAGTACCAGTGTTTTAATGCAGAATGTGCCGGTAAAAATTGTAGGGGAAAAACCTACAAGTGGAGATTTATTTAATGTTAACAATGTGTAACTGTTGCTAGGGGGGGGGAATACACACCTCGTTGAAGTCAATGCTGGAATCATTGCACATAGCGCAAATGGTAGCCAACTCATACAGGGCTTCATAGTCAGAGGTCTTGGCCTTAGCTCCATTGATGAAACTGTAATGAACAATTGACAATTAACTGGGATTCACAACAGTAAAAGTAAAATTAAAAGTAAAGTATGCACAGTAAAAGTTTCGTATCTTTATTGAAAACATTTCTCCACTTACATTTCTCCAATGGGTTCATAGGTAGATCCAGTAGCCTCGAATTCAAAGAACTTGGGCTCATCAACCTTTTCAACAATGAAGAACTAAGTATGGGAAGAAAAAGATAAAGACGTTACTAAAAGAATACAGTTCAATTTTGTTACAAGAGCATTTCCTTTATTTTTTCACTTACGGCATTATAACAAATTCAATGATATAACAAAAATCCATCCTTTTATTTTCAACTTTATTAAAATAAAACGAGATTCAAAAGGACTTATTGAAACAGCCCAATCAATTTTTTTACTGAATATTTTCGCACTTTAGGATGTGTAACCGGCATTATGCATGGTTCAAGTGCTTTGTTTTGTATTTACTACAATAAATTCAACAAAAGATTAATTTTTTTTATGAAAAAAATATGTTTAAGTAGGCATTTAAATTTTGCGCATGAGTTATTAGAAAATTAAAAGTATTGAATTTATCTGGCTAGGTTTTTCAGAGACATTTTTTTTTCTAAGCCCTGGAAGGTTGTTTATTTTGCCAGCCAATCGTAAAGAAATAGATTAAATTTCGCATTTATTGTAGAAACTTCAAAAGTTAAAAATTATATGTGAGGTGTAAATAAATGAACATAATTTAAGTGATAAAGTGTCGAGGTGGTAAAATTTTGAAACTATCTATATTATATTTGAACACATATTTAGATTCATTTTATATCAATAAGAATCTTTCTTAGGTTTACTATATGATGAAGAGAAATATTCTAAAGTTTATTTTATATTGAATAAATTTATATTTAAATATATACTTCATACGAAAAAGGTTTTTAACATATATAAAATAGAGTTTGTTAGTTGGGAGGGATACGGTCTATTGCTATGCTACGTGAGGGCTATTGAGATCGGAACCTACTGCCAATTCTGAATGGCTACTAACATCCATGCCTAAAGAGGGACTCAAATCCACGAACTCTGGTGCCCTACCCATTGTTTGGCCAGATATAAAACGTGATAATTTTTAACTTCTTCATCAGCTGTATAGCTACCATTAATGACCAACACGATTATAATACAATGATTTGTATTATAATCGATGTCATCTGATTATAATACAAATATTAGAGAGCAATTTTAATTGTTGACAAACTGAGTATTTATTGAGTTTTAGGATATGTACTTACCCTGCTGACAGACATCTGGTTGGTGGTGAGTGTGCCGGTCTTGTCAGAGCAAATGACAGATGTGCAACCTAAGGTTTCTACAGAGGGGAGAGACCTCACAATGGCATTCTTCTTGGCCATACGTCTGGTACCTGAAGACGGAAGAAACGTACATTAATATATATCTCGTTAAGGAAACATAAATCATGGGTCAAAATTGAACTTTAAAAGATAATGGATTTCTATCAACTTTTCTAAACGGCTTTAGGTAATCAGTTGGACATAACAGTTCAAAAAGTTAAAAAATGACCAAACTTCTAATTTAGAAAGAATTTTTTTCAACATTCCTTCCTCCCCCCCCAAAAAAAAATTTCGACATGGGTTAATTTTCTAGATTTCAGCAATATTATTCAATAGTTTTAGTAATTCTTACTAATCAGCTAGAATTAATATCGAATTTCCGGACTGATTCTGTGTTATCGAAAAGTTAAAAAATGACCAAATTTCTAATATAGAAAGAACTTTTTTCAATAATCTTTCCTCCCCCTCCCAAAAAAAAATGTCGACATGGATTAATTTTCTACATTTCAGTATTATTAAATAGTTTTAGTAATTCTTATTAATCAGCTAGAATTAATATCGAATTTCCTGATTGATTCTGTATTATCGAAAAGTTAAAAAAATGACCAAACTTCTAATTTAGAAAGAACTTTTTTCAACAATCTTTCCTCCCCCCCCCAAAAAAATGTCAATATAGATTAATTTTTTATATTTGAGTAATATTATTCAATAGTTTTAGTAATTCTTATTAATCAGCTAGAATTAATATCGAATTTCAAGATTGATTCTGTATTATTGAAAAGTTAAAAAATGACCAAACTTCTAATTTAGATAGAACTTTAAAAAAAAAAATCTTTAATCCCCCCTCCTCCAAAAAATGTCGACATGAATTCATTTTCTACATTTCAGTAATATTATTCAATAGTTTTAGCAATTCTTATTAATCTGCTAGAATCAATATCGAATTTTCTGATTGATTCTGTATTATCAAATCCTTCTCAGAGCGTTCTGGAAACAAAAATTTTGAAAGGGAAAAAGCCTAAGTTTTAGTTAGAAATACATGGAATGCGAAAAACTAAAAAGACCTAATGCTTTTATTCTAGAAAAAAAAACTTTCAACAATTCTCCCTTAGGAATATCGATGTTGATTAATATTCTAGATTTCATTGTATTATTGAACAAGTTTTAGTCATTCTTATTTAGCAGTCAGAATTATGCTGATCTATTCTGTATTATCAAATACATTATTATCAAAGAGTTTAGGACACAAAAATTGAGAGGGAATTTAATATTTAAAATCGTCAATCTTAACAATTAATTCAAAATTACTTATCAACCCTCTATGTAATCTTCAATTTAATATCTGTAATTTTATGGAGATTTGATGCGATTATCATCAAGTTATGATATCCTTAAACAAAAATTCGTCTTTTAATGTATGTTATGGTGTAACTTTGTTTTTGTATGATGCGCGGATGCTTTTAAGTATGATATTTGGTATGAACTGGAGAGGTAGGTCGATTGTTTGGCAACACGAGGGCTAATGAGACCGGGAGCTACTGCTTAAAGCCGATTCCGAACGGCTACGAACATCCATGCCAAAGTGGGATTCGAACCTACGAACTCCGGTACCGACGATTAGCGCCCTAACCAATCGGCCAGCGTTCAGCTAGATTTGGTATGGAATAGAACGCTAGTTCGATTGTTTTGCAACAAGAAGGGTAATGTGCTACTGCTTAAAGTCGATTTCCAACGGCTACGAACATCCATGCTACACTGGGATTCGAACCCACTAACTCAGCGTCCTACCATTCGACCACAGTTCAGCTTTAAGTATGATATAATATATTTATCTCATTGTATTGGAATTGTATATTTGTTCAGGCACGGCTCATGAAAAAGTGGGAGGTGACTTTTCCCCATGTAAGGCTTCAAAAATTTTGCTTCATGTCTGGTATGTATGAGTGGCACAAGTACACAATAAAGATTTCTGTAAGAAGCACGAGGCAATTGTCAGTGTTCCCTTTGACTTTTCATGTTTACTTACCCAAGGCAAGACAGGTAGTGATTACAGCTGGAAGACCCTCAGGAATGGCGGCTACAGCCAAGGCGACGGCGATCTTGAAGTAATAGACGGCACCCTGCAGGTCAAGAAGACGCCAAACGTGAGTTAAAATTGCACATATTTCTACAGCACAAAACAGACTACATACAAAACTACACAGATACGATGGTCTTAACAATCACTTTAAAGGCAGTTACAGTTTAGAAGAATTATGGGAAGCTAACAGTTGCTTTCATTTTGGATTCTTAACTACGTCCCGGTTTTTCCCGAGCTGAACTCGGGCAAGCAAAATATACCATCCTGGCTCATCCCGAGTGTCGCTCGGGCACTGTGAAATTTTACACTGATCAATCAGTCTTTCCCGAATTATCTCACATGTGTTTTTTATGCTTTCGAATGCTTTTGCTTACTTTTCTGGCTGCTATATTATTTGTTGCTCTAAGAGAGACAGCAGAGAGAAGAAGGTAAGGAGAGAAACAAGGTTCTACTTTTGAGATTGCGATGTTGGACTCTGTGCAGTACCGTGTTTCCGATTGTATAATACACGATCAAATTTTGATTAATAATTTCATAATCATTTATGTATATGCAAAGGATATAAATAAAATTTAATTCAAGATAAAAGCTAGGTATTCTAAGCTTTATATTTATAGTTAGTGTGGATTGACTCCAAAGTCTAATGATTTCTGAAAGACAACTATACAGGTAAATTATTCATTTATTTAAATTGATTTTTTACATTAATTTTTAGGAAATTTTGTATGCGAATGATGCTATTATGTTCATAAAAGCTACTTATGTATGAAAATAAGCATAAAAATTTGACATTTTTTGACCCATAATCCCGAAATAAAATGAACCTGGAAGGGGTTAATAAAAAGCTAGTAGATGTCTTTTTGTACAGTTTTGGTTTTTTAAGGTAAGAAATAAGTACCGTAAAGCATTTAAGAATAGATGTTTTGATTTGATATGCATACTTTTAAGAAGTTCATTAGAAAAACAATACAGATAATTCGAATTATTATTCATTTAAAATGTATAAGCATTGTTCCTCATGTATTAACGAACTTATTGATGCCTAGCGTCTCTGGACAGCTGAAAAAGAATTTAGAATTTTTGGATATGAGTTTTCCTTCCCAGGTAAGGTAGAAGGCAATATTATAAACAATCCTCACTTTCTAATTTTCAAGCTTTTGTTATTTAAAAATTCAGACATTTGGATCGACATTTTGTAGGTGTCAGAAGCATTGCACATTAAGACCTACTCGTGAGCGAAACCGTCAATTTCTTCACTTATACTACAATATATTATTGCTGTAATGTACTATTATTATTGTACTGTATTATTACATTTTTACATTGTGTCTTTATTTTCAGATACATTGTGTAAAAACAGATGGTAATTGTAAAATTATTTTAATAAGTTAAAGGCTAAAATTGCTAAAACTTTGTCGATCTTTGGTGAAGGATCCGAGACACCAATGGGAGTGTCGCAACCCATAGTTTAAAAAACTGTGGTATAAGCATGATGTGTATATGATATGTGATGTACAGGACAGGCAAAGGGTTAAGAGCCGACTGGTGTCGCTAGAAGTGGAAGTGTGGGGACAAGTTCTTCCCATCTCACCTTGATCCATGATCCACCGTGGGCAGGGTCGTTGAAGTGTCCGATGTTGATGGCCCAGACAGCAACGCAGATGATGGAAATGACCTTAGACAGCTGCTCACCGAACTCATCCAACTTCTGTTGCAAGGGGGTCTTGACCTCCTCGGTCTCAGTCATCTCAGTACGGATCTTACCTGTAGCAAAAAGTTATCCGTTTTAAAGCCGAAAGACACAAAGCAACATAAAAATATTTACGGTAGACACCACAAAAAAAAGTGGTAGGTTTCTACAGACACAATCCATCCACCGGAGAAGGTACTTTCTACTACTCTTATCACTAAGCTTATTTTGGAGACTTTTAAAGATTTTTAATGGATGACTATCAAGAACATTTAGTAGAAAAACTTATAGGTTGTGCATCTAAATATTCTTGATAGTCAGAACTTATTGGATACTTTTAGGAATTTTACTGACGAAATTTACGTTTCCCCAATGTTTTTTTTAAATTATTACCTTCATGAAAAAGTCATTGTCTTTAGTGAAAATTAAAATAAGGGTTTCCTTTTTTTAAACTAGAACAATTGGGAAAAATTTATAAAAAATTTAAATTTCGAAAACGTCATTGTCTTTAGTGAAGATTAAAATATGGGTTTCCTTTTTTTAAACTAGAACAATTGGGAAAAATTTATAAAAAATTTAAATTTCGAAAACGTCATTGTCTTTAGTGAAGATTAAAATATGGGTTTCCTTTTTTTTAAACTAGAACAATTGGGTAAAATTTATAAAAAATTTAAATTTTGAAAAAGTCATTGTCTTTAGTGAAGATTAAAATATGGGTTTCCTTTTTTAAACTAGAACAATTGGGTAAAATTTATAAAAAATTTAAAATTTTGAAAACGTATTCTTTAGTGAAGATTAATATGGTCCTTTTTTAAACTAGACAATTGTAAAATGTATAAAAAATTAAAATTTTGAAAAAGTATTGTCTGTAGTGAGATTAAAATATGGGTTTCCTTAATTAAACTAGAAAATGGGAAAATATAAAAATAAATTTTGAAAAAGTTTAGAGAAGATTAAAATAATTCCTAACTAGAACAATGGGTAAAATTTATAAAAATAAATGAAAAAGAGTCTTTAAAATATGGGTTTCCTTTTTTAAACTAGAACAATTGGGTAAAATTTATAAAAAATTTAAAATTTTGAAAGTTTTTTAATTCTTATTTTTGTTTTGAAAAATAGTATAAAAATCGACTACAATCAAAGCTGATACACTATCAGTCAAAATGTAAAATTTAATATTTAAGCTTAATTTTGCTTTAAATTTGCGTACACTGACGGAATTTTATGCAAAGGGAACCCCTTAATTAAAAAAAAAAATAGAGTGAATAATAAATACATAAAATGCTTACCAATAGCAGTTTCCAAGCCAGTGCCAATTACAATACCACGAGCCTTGCCAGCAGCAATGTTGGTACCCTAAAGAGGACAAAAATACCACCAGGTCAGAAATGAAAAAGAGTAAATAAGTATTAAAGCATTAACTATGATAACTCTCTAACTAAACTGGAAAACCACAACTATCTTTTCTAAATAAATACTGGAGATTTCGTAGTTCAAAGGATAAATTAATAGTTAATTTATAAGTAACAATTTTATAAGCTTCTGTTTGTAAAATCCCGCTGAAGAGCTACGAATTTTTAAATAAATTTCCTTTCCCACACTCACATATATCTATATCTATATATATATATAAGGAAAATTCTCAGGGGTTTTCAAAACTTAAATCAAGGGCTAAAAATTACCTCGTCCTTTTAACCCCTAACCTAAATTGACCACTGGGGCTACAGTTTAAGCCCTCAGAGAAGAGGCCTGATCAACTCTACATGGCTCTAGTGGACAATTTAGGAAATTTCCAAATAAAAAGGAGATGTTGACCCAGGTGTTACGGGTCTTGTACATAGAACTTCATGCTAGCTGACCCTTCAGTTTGTCCTGTTCCTATGATGAAGTGGGGACCCGTCCTTCAACGTTATCTTAATAAAGGTCTTTAGCTAAAAAGGTGTCATTTTTATGGCCATGACTGCAACCCCCCATCGAGAAGTCCATCTCATTACATATATCTATATATATATATCTATATATATATATATCTATATATCTATATATATATCTATATATATCTATATATGTATATATCTATATATATATATATATATATATCTATATATATCTATCTATAAATATATCTATATCTATATCTATATCTATATCTATATAATAATATATTATATATATATATATATATATATATATATATACATTCATACCCAGTGTAAATAAGTCTCCAGCCATTTCTAGTGTTAAGTATTCATATTAAGTAAACGTTTTTAGGGTATGTTAGCTATTAAAAGTTATAAATGACTAATTATAAAATTAGTCATTTATAACTTGTAATTTAGTTTAAATTTTTATAAAAGAAATTTGACTAATTTATTGACATTTGGAGGAACTTAACTTGATAGAAAACTGTTACAGAATATTTGATTTCAATCTTAAAGAAGTGAGTATAAGGACTTTTAAGTCTGATTATTTTTAGAGTTTAGATAAATCTTTAATACAATTATAGGAAAAAAATATATTTTATAATTACTAGACAGAAGCTAGAAAACAAACGAGTTTTGCTTCACCAATTCAAAATATTCTTTTTAACAAACATCCCTGTATCACGATCTATGGCGACAGCAACTACGGCTGTCGCATATTTCCTTTTCGAAAAAAAATCGTAGTACAGAGCGCGAGAGAGACAATAAGCTCGTAATTCGCTAATGAAGCACGTCAAGGCCTCAAATTACTGAGCAGATAGAGGATGGGAAACTTACTGAGAACAGAATGTTTTTCTTGTCCTGGTTAACAGCCCTTGGGTCTGGAATGGGATCTGTGTGCTTGATAACAGAGACGGATTCACCTGAAGAGGGGAAAAAACGATTTCATTTAGAATAATTTCAAGTTTCACAATGGCAGAAAAGACGATAAAAAGATGAAAGTATAAAGAAAGGGTGTTCAAAAGTCAGCTAGTTAACTTACCAGTCAAGATAGACTGATCAACCCTCAAAGTTGTGGAAAAGATTTTCATCAACCTGATGTCAGCTGGAACTTTGTCTCCAACTAGGGTGGATAAAAAGGTAAATCAGTAACAAGGTAGATCATACACAAAAAAAAGTTCACTGAAAGTAAATCATTTTTAATATACGGAATTAACTGTAAATAGTGTGTTTATTCTAGTCTGAGTTTTATTATTATTGGCGAACAATACAAAATAAAATAAACTCATATATATCTTCATGCTTGTTATAATGAAAATATATTCTGTACGAGATATACAGATATGTAACATGGATGTTGCGGCTTTCGCGTCGGTGTGACGTCATTCATTTTTGGGGACTTGAGCTGTTGAATATTGTCACTGAATTTCCCCATCCTTTTACATCGTGAACCAGTTTTAGCATCTTTAATTTACATTTTATATTTTCACCTGAATTTATATCATGTCACGTGGTGAAATGAAGTGAATGTAAGTGACGTAATATGTGCTATAAAAGAGCAGTAGTGTATATGTTGATATGCTTTTTGAGTTGAATTAAGGTTGTTATTTCGATAATATCAGTGAGATTTATTGCGTACTTGTTCAAACACTGACAATCGTTAAGCATCGGGTAGATGTACCGAGCGCCTATTATAAGAAAAGAGTTTATTTAAATGTATTTTCAACACTGTAAATGAAAATGTACTGTATATGTATATGCTCAGGCGTGTATATAAAGCATGATCTCTTCCTAATTCAAGACAGTGTTTAAACAAAAATAAATTTCAAATTAAGACTGCGTAAGTTTAAAAGGCCTATTTTTTCTTCGTATAAATCTACACGGTTTGAAGTTGATTTAGGAAATTTGCACAGCCATCTTTAGTACTGTAAAAAAATGCTGTCTTTAAAAACCTTCTCTGTACAGAAAACTAACAAAAAAAACACCTATCGAGTCATTGAGTAAATTTAAAAACTCTTTTGTTAATATATATATATATATATATATATATATATATATATATATATATATACTTTTTAAATTAACACAAAATTCTGATCAATTCTTTTGATTGATCTCATTTTGGAAAAGTGTTTGAAATTTTATTAATAATTTTGATGATATTTAATTTCTGAATTTAATATATGGTTTTGTTTATGCAATCAATTTAAAGCTCTAATTTTAAAAAGAAATATTGATTTTTCAAATTTATTTGATAATTTGATAAATTTTTTGAAAGATTGCATAGCCTATCACGGGATACGATTCTTGACTATCTATCACAGATGGTATAACAGTGATATTTTAATGCTTAATAATGGGAAATATTTTTAGCAATGCTGGGGGGGTGCATATATATATATATATATATATATATATATGTGTGTGTGTGTGTGTGTGTGTGTGTATGAATATACACATGGAGTATCCAGACAATGCCTGGTGCTCCGTCTATATAAATATGATATGTGTGTATATATGCATATATATATATATATATATATATATATATATATATATGTGTGTGTGTGTGTGTGTGTGTGTGTGTGTGAATATACACATGGAGTATCCAGACAATCCCTGGTGCTCCGTATATATAAATATGATATATATATGTATATATATATGTAAATATATATGTATATATATGTATATGTATATATATATGTATATATATATATATATATATATATATATATATATATATATATATATGTATATATATATATATATATATATATATATATATATATATATATATATATATATATATATGTATGTGTGTGTGTGTGTATGAATATACACGTGATGGATTATCTAGACAAAGCATTGTGCTCCGTCTATATAAATATGATATATATAGATATATATATATATATATGTGTGTGTGTGCGTGTGTATACATACATGTTAGAGTATACAGGCAATGCGGGATGCTTCGTCTTGTATGATAAAAGCGAATGAGTGTTGGGTATAGATCAAAATTCTTTGAATTCGAAAGGGAAGGGTGATATCTTACCGGAAACCTCAACGATGTCACCAGGGACGATTTCCCTGGCCTTGATTTTCTGGACACCAGCTTTATCTGATCGTACAACTTTGCCCATCTCTGGTTCGTATTCTTTTAAAGCTTCAATCGCACTCTCGGCATTCCTTTCCTGTGAAATACATAAAAGTCAGAACTTAGTAACGGCAACGTACGGATACTCAACAAATAAGCCAATCAGACAGAATTAATAAATCTATAATAACGAATAGAGAAATAAAACTTAGCCCTAGAACGTTGTCCTAGTTTAGTCGAATTTTGTTACTATTGTTACGTCTATAACAAGAATAACAAGCTTTCCCTCTTAAGAATAATTGTAATAAAAGAAACTTGTTCTGGACACCATACTGGAATCCAAATTTACTTTTCCTAACACAAAACATCGTTTTAGCTTTGGTAAGCTCTTTGGCTAGCTTTAACCTCTTTATTTTCTATATACTGGTTTATTTACATTAATACCACAAATGGCTATCTCAGAACCTTCCTTCTTCCAGTAATTTAATTTTATTTCAAAAAACCAACATCAACCAATAATGGGTTATCAGTATCTTCCCTTAGTTTTTTTTGCGCCATTTTGATTTAAAGCTTATTGAGGAATGAAATATTTCGTAGTATTTTAAAGCCTAATCCTTAGCGGATTGTTGATTGCCACCAAGGGTCATCAAGACATAACATTTTTTTTTATTCCACAGATATTTTTAATATGATAAGAAGTGACCCTTCGTTTTTTTCACCTTTTTGGATTAAATCTTTTTGGAGTTAGCTATTTTGTAGTAAATATTTTAAAGCCTAATCTTCAGGGGAATGTTGATTGCCACCAAGGGTCATCGAGACATCCTTATTTCTTTCATTCCGCAGAAAATGTTATTGTAATCATTAGTTTACTTTCGTTTCCTTACACCATTTTGATTTAAAGCTATTGTTGCGGAATGAACTATTTCATAGTGCCTATTTTAAAGTCTAATCTTTAGAGGATTGTTGTTAGCCACCAAGGGTCATCAAGACATAACATTTTTTTTTTTATTTCACAGACATTTTTAATGTGATCAGAAATGGCCTTTCGTTATTTGCACCTTTTTGGTTTAAAGCTTTTGTTGGAGTTAGCTATTTCGTAGTAAATATTTCAAAGCCTAATCTTCAGGAGAATGTTGTTTGCCACCAAGGGTCATCAAAACATAACATTTTTTTATTTCACAGACATTTTTAATGTGATCAGAAATGGCCTTTCGTTATTTACACCTTTTTGGTTTAAAGCTATTATTGCGGAGTGAGCTATTTTGTAGTAAATTTTGCAAAACCTAATTTTTAGGGAATGTTGTTTGCCACCAAGGGTCATCAAGTCATCCCCATTTCTTGTAGTCCACAGAAATTGTAAATGTGATCAGAAGTAGCCTTCAGTTTTTTACACCTTTTTGGTTTAAAGCTATTGTAGCGGAGCGAGCTATTTTGTCGTAAATATTTCCTAACCTAATTTTTAAGGAATGTTGTTTGCCACCAAGGGTCACTAAGACATCCCCATTTCTTGTATTCCACAGAAATTGCAATTTTGATCAGTAGTCTTTAGACAATAAAATAAGTCTTATTGAAAATTCTTAGCATAAGTGTTAGATACATCTTAAACGGGTCTAATACTCCTAGTTTACCACGGTTCACAGTTATTCTTTTCAGATTGCTTGCATATGGGAAAGCCAACAGACTCAAAGGAAGATAAGTATATGTCCAAAGCAAAAAATAAAACTAGCATTTATCCATTAGCTGAAAATAACCCTCGAAACTTTGAACAATTAACTCTGTTAGATAAAAAGCAGTTGTTTATGATTTTAGAAAGTGATGATGAATTGCCGAAATTTCTCTTTTAACAAACGACGCTGCTTTGTTTCAAAGAATGAAAGGGATTTTAACGCTCTCGGGCTAAAAAAAGAGAATTCTTATAATGGAGATAGAAAACAAGGATTTTATTTTTTTTCACCCCAAAGAGAAATTTTTTTCTTCTTATACATAGAGGGAGAAAAACTGTGTGTTTTAAAACCACAGTGTTAAAAGATGGAGACTAGGGTAAATTTTGGGGAATAAGAGAAGAAATCTTTTGATGTAACTGCTCTTTACCAGTCAGCCAAAAAGGAGACTGTTCAATTTTAACTACATTTATAATGGGAAATTGCTTATTAAAAAAGTGTTTTTGTTAAAAATTCTTAGAATCATTCTTTTTTATTATTTCTATCCAATTTTCTTGTAGGATGCAGATTTGTCCTTCTTATTTTTCTTAATACTTTTCCACTTTCGCTATGATTTGTAGTTACTTTAAAATAAATCTCACAATTCTCTAAATTGTCACAGTTTTTTTGGTGTTTATATTTTCTATCATAAGCGTATTATAACATTTCAGTTTTATAATCGACCTACTGCTTAAAAATTTGCTCAAACATGTAAAATATAAGCTTACCCTAAATTGCATTACTGTATTACTACTGTACGTTGATTAGCGTTAACGATCTTTTATTACGTGATAAATTAGGAAGCACATATTTTGAGAAGTTAAATTGTTGGTAGTAATAAATGTTTTCCAAAATTAAGGAAATTTATGAAACCACATAGTTATTGTATGAAACAAAACACATTCATATCGACAACACATGAATTAAAAGATAACTATATAAAATGATAGGTATTTATTTGAAAAAACTGAAATTTGTACTTTTTGTACTTAGAATATTTTTGATATGCATTTCATTTAACGTTAAAAATACCAAGAATTTAAATTTAAAATTAGTCTCAATAAAAATGCTATAATTTGCGTCACATAGAAATGAATACATTTATATTAAAAATTTCAGTTAAATCGAATAGATACTAAGCAGACGATTTTAAATAATATAAAATAAGAAATGAATAAATGAAATATTTAAAGAAATCATAATAAGAAAAATATCATTTTTTATTTATTATGTGATGAATTGAACATTTATCCCTGCTTTAACCGTGGAAAAGAAAAAAACTGGGATGACGTCACATTGCTAGAAATATTGCTTCTTTCCTTAGAAGATGCGAAATTAAAAACTTAATCGTTTGCGTTTAACCGGGGAAAATAATGCTTGGAATAATGACATGAAATGCTCGAGAAAGGGGAAGGGGAATTTCGAACGTTGAAAATTTAAAAAACCTTCCCAGGATATACCTAAACATTTCCCAAATCACGGCGATTGGATGATAGTTTTTGAGTCTATTGAGACATACATACAGACAGACAGACAGACACACACAAATTCAAAATATAGAAAAAATTAACTTCACCAGGATTTGTAGTTGTAAAAATAAATCTCACAAGTTTATGCGTTTTTATTTGGAGTATTAAAATTCAATTCATATTTTGAAAGTTTAAATTGTTCATGAAAATTCTACGCACAGACGTAAAAACGGATTCTATAAATTCACTATTTAGCCTATACACAAAACAACAAACAGATGGGTTCAAAAAATACTTTTAAGTAAGGATATAAAAATAAAAGAAAAAAAAATTGAAAATTAGCTCTCTTGGAAAATTTTAAAAATTGACAAATTTATAGTTAAAAATACCTGATATTTAAAACATTTATAAATGAAATTAAAAAAAAAATTAATTCTGATATTTTATTATAATTATACTATTTCATTTACAATTATTTTTAATTTTTTTATTGTATCTGTATACGAATTTACAAAAATTTATACTAATAATTTTCATAAATGTATCGTAATCTCCATTGTTCCCTTAAAAGAAATCATATAAGAAATCATATGAGTGATTTAATTTTCACTATTTAACCAAGTGCTGCGGTTGAATGTATTTATCCAGGTACAGGTGAGACCGAAAAAGAAAAAAAAAATGGTTGGCCTCAGTCCTAAATCCAATACGTGAAATTCAAAGCAAGAAAAAAAAATCTCTCTACTTTGCTTTTTTGTTTTGGATCAAAATCTTCCAAGGTTCACGAAGAATTAAAGCTGGGAGGGGAAAAAAATTAAAAGTCCCTAATTTCGGCGGCTGCAAACATCCTGCAACAAACACCAAAGGATTCTTTGGCAGAGGGACAGCAAACTTGCTTCAAGGACATGAAGGGTACGGAATCCTCAAAAAGTCAGTCAGGAATGTAGGACTTCGAGAGAGCCCGGGAACAGATGTATAAATAGATAGAGGAAGGTACAAGCATTAATTGTTGTCCTTGTATCAGGACGTCAGCAATATTTTGCACAGTCGCCAAAGGCGTATGGCAGTGGGGGGTTGGTCTAAATATGGGCATGGGGAGAAGGTGAGCAACGAAATCCGAGCATTGACGGCACAAAGGGATTCTAAAACAAATACTACTTCTACCAAGAACAAGTGTGAGAGAAAAAAAATACATTCTGACACTGAAGGGAAGACAAAGGGTTATAAATTAAACGAAATTTAGCCTTGAACAAAAGAAAATGGATGTTTTTTTTAATTTGTAACCCAGATTCCCTTGCCCAATTTTTTTTTCATTCTCACTGTAGAAAATACAAAGAGTGAAACTTTAAATTCCCTTTCAGATGTGTTACATTGGATGTACTTTCACTGGTTGGAGAAGTTTGGCAGTGATAACTTGGTATTTAAGACAAATATTCATCAAAGACTAATATATCAACAATTATTTAAACAATACAAGGTAAAGAGTTTTTGGTAAAACTGATACCCTAATATTTCCAGTCTATAATCGAAATTTGGAATATCGATTATCGTTAAACTATTAAAATATAAGTAGCAGCCGTGGTGGCCCTGTCGACAAAGGAGTCGAACTCATAACTGAAGGTTTGTGGGTGTGGGCCAAGCCATTCTCATTAATGGTGGCCGCGGCATGTGTAAAATAGGTTCGTCGCAATATCCTCCAAGTTCCTAAACGATAGTCTAGGGATGACAGGCCAAGCCTGAAGTCCTTCTGCTTGGTACCTCCTTGTAAATTATGAAGACCAACTTTGAGCACAAAGTTATTTTTTAACCCTAGTCGTGCTTTTCAAACAAAATGCGCTAATTTTCGCCCTAGTTCGTGTAGCACGTTCTGTGCTTGTTTAAGTGGCATTAGAAAAACAACACTGGATATACTTTTGGTAGATTATTGGAGAACACGACAGTGATAACTTGGAACTGCTTGGTGGCAATAGATATTCCCCAATGGACTAATGGATTAACATTTGAACAGAAACTAACTTCAGAACTTTTGGTAAAACCTGTCGACAACATAATGGGCATCTAAATTTGGAGTAATGGATGTCATTTGACTGCTACAATTTAAGTGGATGTTAATTTGCTTTAATTCAAAGAGCAGAATTTATCGCTATGTAGTTAAAAAATGATTTGTTAGGATTATAAGTAAGCGGAATTTGTTTGCAATTTATATCAGAATTTTTTTTAAAAGGGCGACACGAGATTTTAACAGCATTCGAGAAAACAAAATGGTTTAGACAGAAGGATTTATAATAATTTGACACACAAGGCAAATTACTAGAAAATATTATCAGAAGGACTATGTAATATTTCTCTTTCAACTATGGCAACGGTTGTGAGTATTTCTTACCTGCCAGACACCGACGATGGCGTTAGCAATGAGAATGAGAAGAATGACGAAGGGTTCGACGAAGGCAGTGACCTGTGAGCTTTCATCTTCATGTTCCTCAAACAACGCTAAGACCTAGAGAAAATGAAACGTGTAAGAATATGTTGGAGCAGGAAACAGGACATTATTGTAAAAGTATAGTTAAAATAAATGGTTACAATGATGTTAATGTAATTTTGCAGATTTATTGAATTTATGTGGTAGTTCAAATGGTATTCTAACGAAAGGTGCTTTAAGCACCTCTCGTTAGAAATCTAATTGAACTGCCACATGAATTTCTTTCATAGATTTGTGTAGCTTTTGATTTAACATTTAATTTTCATTAGTTCTAAAATTATTTCACAGTATCACACATTAGATCACATTTGATTGTCTGATATTGCTTCTAAATAGCAAATCAACTAATTAACGGCTGAATTTATTTAAAAAAGTCTCTTACATTTTACTTAATCAAAATCAAGCAATTAGGTGTATTTAAGCAATGGCATATCAAACACAATGCCAATTTAAAAGTAATAAATTTTACTAAACAAATCAAAGTAAACGGAAGAAGATTTTATATTTAGTAGATAAAAAATTAACAACTGATTGTTAAAAAAAAAGGTATCGCTACTGCAATTTTTTAAAGTCACCAAAAAATAATAAAATTCATAAGCAGAAAAAATTAAAGATAAGAAATTTAGATAATTTTAAATGTGGTAGTTTTTAAAGCAATTTACTACGCAAAGTGGTACATTACAGGCCAAGTAGCTTTAAAGTACAGAGGATGCCTCATGCAATGCGGAAAATAATTTAACTCGTTTTGTAAAAAGCGATACATTGTATGAAAAAATAAAAAAAAATTCTAGAAAGGAATAAAAAAGTTATAGAAAAAATTATAGCTATATATCTTTTATTTAAATTTATTTATATATAATTTATTACAGCCATTATAAACAAAATATACCAGTTCATGATATTTTGAGTTTTGTATCGAACGGTAATTTTTTTTACAAGACGTGTATATACGTCGATCGCATTAAAATGAAGATTTAAATTGACGGGTATATACGTTCGATGCAATTAACTAGTTAATTCGTATGTGGAAAAATAATTTAATTGTATTTCATACATTTAAATTTATTAGTCCTCATTTGATAGTCTAATATTACAAAGAAAAGTTAAATAATTTTCATATTTAATATTAATGGTAAGTTAGTGAAATATTTATATATGGTCTTTTATTATAGTTATAAGATAAATAGTGCTAATATTTTTTTATCGCTTTCTTTTTGCATGTAGTAAATTTAACTTCAAAATAAGTAATAATTATAAAAGTAAAGGAATGATACTTACAAATGAAATAATGGCGGCTAAAAGTAAAATTTTGACTAAGAGATCATCGAACTGTTCTATGATAAGCTGTAATAAGGACTTTCCTGGAATGGAAGATCAAGAGTTAGTTAAGGGAATTTAGATCAAAACAAGTACTTAATGTACGATAATTTAAAGATCAAAATATAATATTTAGGATATTTTAAAAGAAATTTCTTTACGATTAAAAAACTTTGATTCTCGGTTATTCGTTAGAAATTAAATATTATACCCTCAAACAATTGGTTAGTCTAATTAGAGATAATTAGATAAAGAGATAATTTTCCTTCATTAGTCAGGATTTTTGAGAAATTTAAAAAAAGACATACTTATACTTTTCAATTTACGTTATCAGTATTACACGTTTGGTTAAGCTAATTATGTGTATATATATATTATAATATTAATAATATATATATATAATATATATATATATATATATATATATATATATATATATATATATATATTATATATATATATATATATATATATATATATATATATATATATGGATGATGAGATAGTTTTCCTTTAGTGCTTAGGATTCTTACAGGAATTTAAAAAAAAACATACTTATACTTTTCAATTTATGTTATCAGCATTACACGTTTGGTTAAGCTAATTATGTGTATATATATATATATATATTATAATATTAATACTATACGAATTATATATATATATATATATATATATATATATATATATATATATATATATATATATATATATATGAGGAGATAGTTTTCCTTTAGTGCTTAGGATTCTTACAGGAATTTAAAAAAACATACTGATACTTCACAATTTAATTTACCAATAAAACACTATTGGTTAGAATAATTATTATGTATATTTGGATAAGGAGACAATTTTTTTTTAGTGTTCAGTAATTTTAGAGAAATTTGAAAAGGCATACTTAATTACAATTAATTTACAATTTAACATTGTAATTGTTAACTACATTAACAATTAACTTTGTTAATATTGTTAATTACAATTGTTAATTGTTAATTACATTAAAATTAATTACTATTACATTGTAGTTGTTCATTTACAATTTAACTTATCACTAATGAATTTTTGGTTAGACTAATTATATATTTAATATAAATAAATATACATTTATATACGTATTTGGATAAGGAGAAAATTTTTCTACAGGGCTCAGGATTTTTAGAAATTTAAAAAGACATACTAATACTTTATAAATTTTCTCCTGAATTAAAACATCGCATATGTAATTAAAACTGCATTGCGATATTTATTCACACTGCCTGAAGTTTTTACTTTTGATTCACTTAAGAGCAACTTGTTACGATATCTTTAATATTTACATTACAAATTATTTGTCTTGAATGTTTTGAAACGTTTCCAAATTGCAAATTTACTGTCTACCATAATAAAGCAATTGCATCTTGCCATTTACATTTTGTTTAATGTTCCTCTAAAGTATCTAGAAATGGCTGAATGAAAACAAAAGACTATTTTGAGGTTTTTGCTGTAATTACCGGAAATAACTATCAATAATTTAAGTCAGGGAAGATTTAAGATATGAAACACACCGACATTTTGGTTATTAAATAAAGAACGGGGAGTTTATTTGAAACAGAAACCCAGGCAGATAATAAAAAAAATCTCATATTAAGAAATGATATTTTATAGTGAAAATAATGTTAACTTACCTTCCTCAGCGGGAAGCTCTGAAATGGAAAAAAGAATGTTTTATTAGTATTTTCAAGCATAGTATTTAGCACTTAAACATAATATAACATAAACTAGTAAAATTTGATTTCTCTATTTTTTTTATTCACATTGTATTAGAAAAGGTTTTAAAATTAATGACAATATAAAGTGCACTATAAACAAAATTTATAAATGAATTAAAACTAGAATATATCAGTCACCTTTTCAGAAAATCCTTAATTTCTAGACTAAATATTAATTACATGAAACAGCAATCATGCATTCCATAAAGTTTAATAAACTTATGTTCTTAAAGCCAGCATACATTAAAACAGCCTAACGTTCTTGTTAAACTCTCTACTAACATACTACAGTGCAAGATATATTAGGATATCTTGTTACATTTTGAAAAGCTTTATTGCATATATTGCATGAAAAATTTCTTTTAGGGGAACAGGGAAACCCTCTATGCTCTTATAAAAGCCAGCATACATTAAAAAAGCTTAACGTTATCGTTTAACTCTCTACTAACAAACGAAAGTCCTAATATACCTTGTTACACTCTACACAATTTTATTGATTTTACATTGCATGATAATTTCTTTAAAGAGGATAAGAAAATTTTGAAATGATAGAATTTGATATGAAAAATATGAAATGATTTTTTGTTTTGAAAAAAAAAATCAGGTTATGTATATGCTTCAGTATGAAGACAATTTTCGAATAAAACGACTATTTTATTGTAAAAAAACTGCTTTTCTTATTTTAAACTTTAAAAATTATTTTGAAGT
This sequence comes from Pardosa pseudoannulata, assembly GCA_032207245.1. Lineage (NCBI taxonomy): Eukaryota > Metazoa > Arthropoda > Arachnida > Araneae > Lycosidae > Pardosa > Pardosa pseudoannulata. Next base: position 109,355,883 of record CM063500.1, on the reverse strand, counting down.
TTTTGTATCGGATTAGTAATGTCAAAAATTTCAGGTGCATGACTTATGTATTTTTTATTCTAAATTTTAGAGACTGTCTATTAATGAGTTTGACATAAAACTGAGTATGTTTTTGGAAATCGTAAGGTATTTTCCTGAGTTACATAGAGGATTTAATACAGTGAAATGGTAGACACAGTTACTAAAAAATTGTGTAACTTGAAATAATTGTTTTATATAAATAGTATATAACACAAAAACTATCATTTTGACGGTTTTTCAATTTTATGCTTAAAAATTTGATATAATTTATGTATTGTATATTATTCTAAAATTTTATGACATGACTTTTAATGAAATATAAGAACAGTAAAATTGATGGGAAGCAGTTAAATAAACAGTCAATTTGACGGGTATGGTCAAAGTAGGCATATATATTTGACATCGGTATTTTGTGTTAAAGTACGTAAAATCGATACCCAGTTTTGTTCTTATATAAATTATAAACATCAAATGATAAAATAAAAGCTATTGGTTTGCATGCTTTGCACTAAGAGCATTTTTAAAGAATATCATAAACACATTTTAATCCAAATTTATTTTCTAATAGATTTTAGTGTCTTATATGCTTCATGTAAGAACATTATATATTCTTATTATAAGAATATCGTTAAAAATTTTTAAATTTAAAAACTGATGTTCAACGTCCTTTGCACACTTAATATTGTCGTCTGTCAGCATTTTCTAATAAAATTTTGCAGCCAATGGCGAACAAACAAGATTGATGAAATTGTGGAGTGAATAAAAAGATATATCGTCAGTAAATAAAATGTTGAACATTCGTTATACAGTTTATATTTAATATTAAGTATATAGTGCTATTATATCTTACAATTATTAGATCAGAAATTCGATATAATTACTGCTAAAATATGCCTCAATAAAGAAAATAGAGCAATTTGAAATAAGCCGTATATTATTAATAAGGTTATATATTACTAAGAACATGATTTAATACATAAGATTGTATTAGGAATTAAAGTTATTTTCAGATTTTCACAGTTTATTACTTTAATTAAAAATGGTTCCTATGTACTAGCATAGTGTTATAGGGTTAAAAATTAGGAACCTATGGACAGCCTATCGTACAAATCAGAAGCTGTGTAAAAGATATCAGATGTGAATATCGGAGTGTTGAATACATCTGCTATCACCAAAGATTTATTATTAAGATTATCTACTGAGTCAAGCTGGAGTGCATTAGAATGCATTGACAAAAAAGTAATATTAAAGTACTAAATTACAAGAACAAGCAAAGGAATTCAACATACCATTAGGGCCATATTTATCCTGGTATTTCTTGACTTGGTCGAGTGAGAGACCTTTCTCGCCGTCTGTGTTAAAGAAGTCGAGAGTCTCCTGATATGTTTTAGTGTGGGCCAAATCCATGGCTGCTGTTTGGAGTTTCAGTTGCTACTGCGGCGACTTCAGGCAATTGAAGTCAGTTCTGTGAAAGAAGAACAAGACGGTCAACTATTTGCAGCAATAAACAGAAATAACACATAAAACAGAGAAAAAGACAATGGCTGATACTGATTAGCCACTTTGTTTTGGATATACCTGCCTCTGACTCAAAGAAACAGACTGCAGTTTAATCCGAATTGGATTCCATGATGATTGGAATCCAAGACAAGATTGCTAAAAGCAAGTCCAGCTCTTTGAATCAACGACAGATATAACTAAAATCAAAGTGGTACAGGGAAAAGTTCAAGTATCGAATAAACATACTTTAGAGTTTAGTGGTTTTTCGAATGGGCGATTCAATAAAATGCAAGCACTGGTAAGATCATTCTTACAGGCACTGGAATAAGAGTGCTCGAAGCTAACCGTTGTTCTCTTTTTATATAAAGGTCCCTGCAGAAAATTACGCTTTCGTTCGTTGTTTCTAATTAAAAACGACCGCCACTTCTGCTCACCTGCCTTGGAATTTACTGGGCAGGAAGGTTTATTTTTGTTTCTCCAACGAAATAAATCGGAGGGTAGATCTAAACTACGACCTGGTGCATCCCTCTCAGGAAATCGTCACCCAACTTACGGATCTTTCATTCTTCAAATACTAGTCTTGCAGGAAAAACTTAGGATTTTCGAGTGAAATTTTGTACGGAGTATTTAATCATAGAAACCTTTAGGATTTTTACAAGGATGAATTTTTAGTATTGAGTATATAAGAATAGAACACCAAGTATGACAAAACTACTAATTAATACAATGTGACTTTATAATTTAGTGTTTGTTCCTTCATTGGCAGATCCCATACGGTTCTTAACAACGAGTTTCGTTTGAAAGTCTACCAGAAGATGATTCATATTTAGCACATAGATTGGTTTAGTATGCACATTGCGAATCAAATTGCAAATTTGCGCTATAACAATACAGCTTGTGCCAAAATCAGCCGAGAAAAGGAATTTAATTAAAGTTAGTTTGATTATTATTATTTAAAATGAAAGGCTCATATATACATCCCTAGTCTACGGCAATATTGAAAAAGATTAATGAATTTTAGCTTTTTGGGATTGTAAACAATGAATTAATCAACGTATGAAAAAGAGTTAACTTTGAAAAAATCCAAACAAAAAGATGTATATTAAAGTTTTATAGGAATTATAAAGTTTTTTTTATATATTTAATTTTATACTATTTAATATAATTGCGTACTTAAAAAGCTGCAGTTTGGCAAGACGTACTAATTCGCTTTTATGGTAAAAATAATAAAAGATTTATATATTTGTATTAAGATTTTACAAGTGTTATTTTGCGAAAACTTTTAATAGAATAGATTAAAGGTAGCCTCTAGCCATTTTTAAAATATACTACAATCGCTAACACTGTAATTTCACGTTTAAGCTACAATACGTATGTAATATCACAAGCCACGACGTTACAGAAAAGTAGTTTAGAATTTTCTCGCGTTATTTCTATGCCTAAAATAATTTTTATGCAATCCATTAAAAGGAAATAAATAAACTAAGAGTTTGTAAACTGCATTTCCTAATTTTTAGCATTATATACACATATAAACATATATATATATATATATATATATATAATATTAAAATTAATACATAATAGTAATCTGAATGAAATGCAATAATTAGAAAAAAAAAAAGTAAAATCATTCGAAAGTTACTTCTGAGAAGCTGTGAAGATAATTCCAAATGTAAACACATATCGTCATAGTTTCCGCACAAAAGTGTTATAAGCATCCTCAAAAATATTTATGGAAACGGATCAAACAGATGAAGAAAATTCCTATTCGAGAACTTTTATTACATTTCACTTGTTATTATTTGCGTAGCTAACAGAACAAACCGGAAGCTTCGGCTTCCTAGTTCAAATCGGGGAAGCGGATGCGAAAGAGCGGTGAGGAAATTTTTGCATTCTTTAGCAATACCACTTGGAACGACAATTTTAAACGGTTCTCAGTTTCGAATGAAATTGTGGTATCAAACGCATTTTGTAACAATTACTGTAAACTTAGTATTTTGGTCGTTAAAGAAACAAAACAGTAGCTACATGCAAAAATGTTTGCTTTCTTAATTCCATGATACATGTTTATTGATATATCAGGTTAAAAACATACTCTTTGGCGTAATTAGAAACTTTACAATATGAAGAGCGAATATAGAAAAAAAGGTGTAGAAGTAACCATATATTAAAAAAGAAGTGGATATTTCTATCCTCCCCCCTTCCCATAAAATGTAGTTAGTACAATTTCCGGAAGTTACAAGCGCTTTATATAAAAATTGAAATATCCGAGTAAAAATCTTTGACCTTCGCTATGTTATTATTTAACTCGGATTTTACTTCCTGGATTAGATCAATATAACTTTGAAAATATGAAAAATATCCTTAAATATTCGCACTTTAAATGTTTAATAGTTTATTTATGGAAAATGTTTCACATTTTAAATGCATTTGTTATTTTATTATTTCGAGATGAATCAGCTAAAAAAGGAAAAACCAGACTTCTCAATTTCTATCAACAAACAAGTAAAGAAAAGGATATTTAATCTGTATAGTTAGCTGACATATAAGCAAATTTTTACTGTCAAATTCACAAACTTTTATAGCTAAAACTTAAAAAAAATTAAATTCAAATGCGTCAGTTGTACTTCTTAACCCATTAACCCTTTAAAGGTCACCTATATAAACTCTTCGGAATTTAATGAAATTAGTTTATAAATATTACCTAGGAACCTTATAAATGCAAAATGTATTAACATTTTTCTTTACATTCCTTAGGTTTGCATTAGAGAATACTTTAGGAGGGATTGAGGGAGGTTAACTTACAACCCCCCCCCTTGTACAGCGTGAACATAATACTTTTTAAAATTTTAATTAGATTGGAAAAACAATAAATAAGTGTTTTTAAAAAGTATAAGAAATAAATAGTTTAACAATTTATAAGGGTTGTTTGAATAGATATTTTTGTTTGGGGTCATGAGTGAAAAAAAAAATCGAATTATTAACTTTCCAGGTACATCAAGTTTAAATATATATATTTCAATATAAATAAATTAAATGTAGTAATATAATTTATTGTAATTTTTAAATGTCAAAACATATAAAACCGAAAAAACCATTCATATTTAAAAAAAAAAAAAATGTTTAACAAGAGGTTTCCCTGCGAAACCACTGAAATTTAAAGGGTTAAAGCCTATCCCAAGCTAATCCCAAAAGTAAATATGAGTGATAGTCAAATCAGTTAAAATTGCAAAAAAAAAAAAAACAATTGTATCTACATGTTTAAAAAATGGACACCTAAAACGAGGCTAGTTTCCCAGTCTTGTCGTAAAAATACTCTAAACCTTCAGAAAAAGAAAAAAAAAACTCTTTTTCCTTGAAATAAGTTCGACTTCTGCTTCGTTTTAAAACTTCCAGAACTGCAATAACGAGGCTGATACCATTTAAATATATTTTGTTTACGGTGGTACAGTAGTGCTCATTAACAAAATATTTCTACAGCTGGAGTATTTTAAGGTGGTTTTTTCCCCCCCACCGTTGACAAAAATAGGGCGCCTATACCATCCAATGCCACACAGACTTGTGTTTGTGATGGATTTGATTCTAAATAAAGGTCTTTTCGCCTACGTGGTAAGGGGTACAAGTTTCAGTGTTTTATTCGTTTCCCTCCCGAGCGGGAAACACTGTTTTTCTAAGTCTAAACGTTGTCATACAGGATGAGTTAAATTTCGTGTCTGTGTTGATGTAGCACACATGTGTTCCAAGCAGTTCTTCAAAATTAATGCTGTTTTAATATCCTTAAACTCTGTTCTCTCGCTGCCGTTTTACACACTGTTCTCAAAAAGAGTAAAGTGTTGTATTTTGAAACCGGATTTATCTAGTTGTATGTGCTTGATTGTCTATTCTAAGCTACTAACGAAAAGAGGCTTTAAAATTTAAATGTAATATACACCTCATACTTTATAAGCAATGCACCTTTGATCAGCGTTGCAACTAATTACCAATTTAAACTAATTTTAATCTTGTTAATCCTTAGTTTGGCTAAGTCTGGTCGCTACATCGGACATGTAAATATATAACTACTGTATACCATAATTGTCAGTGTTCGCTACAGCGGACATTAATTATCTCAAAAATAAGAAAATGATATATTTTTGTTTATTTTACAGAGATCCTAATGTCTATACAGACATGGGAAAATAACAGAAATTAAAAAATATTTGAAAAAATATCTTGTCAAATTAAGGGTTAAAATGATCGACTGAAAAGTTTAAAAATTAGGAAATATTTTTTCTAGGTAATCGATCTAGGCTCTGGAATGAATCGGTGTTTTAGTTTTTCATAATTTTTCTAGAAAAAATTATGTTTGATCTTGGAATCCTAAGTAATAACTAGCTGTATTTGGTTTGGTTTGATTTGGAGTGCTACGGTCTACTTTTTGCAACACGAGGGCTAATCAGACTGGGACCTACAGCTTAAAGCCGATTCCGAAGGGCTACGAACATCCATGCCACTGCGGATAACTAGCTGTAAATTTTAAGTGTAGTTATGATAATTGCATTCTAAGCGATGGGTTTTGCTATGAGCACTACGCCCTAATGTTTTGCAACACGTGGCTAATGAGATCGGAACCTACTAAACATTCATGCCTGCAGTGGGATCCGAACCCATGATTTTCGGTACGGAAGAGGAGAGCTTTGCTCATTCGGGCATCCCTCGGCCTTAATCGAAGAGAATTTGATGATAAAAACCCTTAGGTACTTATCAAATAAAAGGTTTATAAAACTATGTTTTTGCAATAGTGTCATATTTAAAAAAAATAATAGACACTAAGCAAATGCTTGATATTTCTAGAAGGATCTAGAACAGCTAAAATATACAAACTTAGTATTTATATATATCTAAAAGAAAATAGAATAAATCTAGTTATTTCACTTGATAAGTAATAAGATTAACTTTCAATTTACTACTGAAAAGAAAAAAAATAGCGGAGCATCATGGCTGTCGATTTTCCACAATGTTATCAAACTTTCAAATAATCCAAGCTGACAAATATTAAGTCAAACAGAATGGCAAACATCAAAACAATTAGCACACATCATATAATTGGGTTGACATCCGAATTTTATGTGTCCTTCATGCAGGTATATTAAACCAAGATATCGAGGTCGACCCGAAATACGGAAGTAACTGACACTCAAATTTTGTTTTTAGATGTATGCATCACAGAAAGCACCACGATGAAATTCGCGTTCATAAAAAAAGTCACTTGCATTAATTACTCACATCATACATGTCGCATGGGAAAAAAAAAATTACTCACACACTGGAAGTATTTTTGCCCGCATCAATATGATTGGAATATCGACCTAGCCGTACCGCATGCAGCAAGTGCGCATAGAAAGTAAACAAACCGAAGTGTGGACCGGCTTTATGTTTTGTGTGCGGTTGAGGTGTTCTACATCCTGGGCCAAAAACAAAAGAGAAATGTTTTTTCTCCTTCGCATGGGGTGTGAAATGAAGCAAAAGCAAACGGATTTGGGGATAAAACACGCGCAGCATGCCTGGGATCTGTGCAGATTACAGGTGGAGGGAAGGGTTACCGCATTATCCGAATCGCGGATTCAGCCAAATGCCTCGCCAAAGTTTGCTCTTGAGAGTCTCTGAACTTCCGCTATCGTAAAGTGTTATTTACTGTATACGGCATTCTACGAAGTGGCGCTAATCGCGTACTAATTAATATTTAATTATTTTTCCATGCTTCGTTGTTCAAGAACATTATCAGAGAGAAAAAATTATTTTGAATATCTATAACCCAAACTTATTTTATTTTTTAATTGACAGTTTAATTATTTCATTTTACAAAATGTGTTAAAGAAACTGCAATTTCAAAATAAAACTAACCTAAATAAGAAAAAATAATGAATATAAATGGAATAAATTTATAAAAAAAATAACTTGACACCTAATTTGAAAAGAGTTATTCTTTTCTGACATTTTCACCTTGAGGATTTAAAGAATAAACAATTTATTTTCAGTTTAGGTATTCTAAAGCAAACGATTTAAATTAATTATTTTTTATGGTATTTGAAGGTTCTACAGTAGGTAAATTAAACTTATTAATACTGATGTATACGCTTCAAATTTTCTGATTTGCAGTCTTCAATTCTTTATACTGATGTTCTTAAGTTAAAAAAGCTCATTAAAAATTTTAGGACTCAGGAGAAGAAAATAATAAAAGTAGAAAACTAAAACTTATTTTAAATTGCAGTCTTAAGTCAAAACTACCGCAGTAAATGTAAATTAATAATTATTTAGAACAAATGGATAAGTTGGACAGTTTTCTGAAGTTATGTTAAAATATATGGCAATTACTATTTATTTACGAGGTAAACTATTAAGAGACAAAGAACAGATATATTGAAAAAATTTATAAGTCACTTGTACCGAATTTATGTAGTTGTAATAAACGAAACATTATGTAAATAATTTTAATTTTTGAATGGGAACCATTTATGAAATACTAACTCCTTAATACAGACAGTTTTCATGTAAAAAAATGTCATGCATCGTATGACATTCTATGTTCATTGTTTCCCGCCTTTTATGTTCTCAGATATTTGAGGCTATATAGATGGTGATTATAAAAGTCAACGATTGCTATGTTAGAATAAGAAAATGACAAGTCCAAATTTGTTGAAAATAATGTGTATTAATGTTTTTAGGATTATACATTAGGGATTTCATATTCTCAGGAATTGACATGCTCTCGCGACCTTTAGGAATTTCATTTCGGCGACATTTCGCCAAATGTGTCCCCTACGACACAGAGCATAGAGAAACACAACCATACCCGGAGCTGCCACTGACGTCACTATGATGCATTTCCGGCGAATTTGCAAAAGCATGTGTTGTGAGCCCGGTAGAAGAGGGAAAAAAAAGAAGATAAAATAATAAATAAATAAATAAAAAAATAATAAAAATAAACGTCACCGCTATCCAGAAGGAAACTGCCGTTGTTCATTGTAACGAATGTTTTTGATAGCCTAACAGAAACCGAGAAAGAAAAATCACGTGAAAAATGTTTTAGAGATTTTTACCGATCGTGGAAGTGGTATTATTCTAAGTTATGAATGACGACATTTCTAGCGATGTTTTTTCCCTCTGACCTCGTAGCAAACCTCTCAAAGCAGTTTTCGTTTTGAGAACGTATTTGAATGTAATTAAAGTTGCGTAGCGTAATTAGTATTATATAAACCTTGAGATTTTGCCGAACAAAATGAAAAGTCTAGTTTCTAATAAAAAATTAATGTATTGGTAATTTATCTGGCATTATTTTTTAAAATAAGTTTATTACTCATACATAAAAATAGGTAGTGAAAACATAGAAGCCGTTTCAGATTACCTAAAGTACAATCATTAAAATTTGTTTGAACACAATGTCATTCCTTTGCATTGAAGGATTTTTGAAAATTTATTACACCTTCTCAAACTGATATTTTTATTGATATTTTTTTGCCTTCAAATTCTACAGTTTGATACGATGTGGCAACATGTGCAAGTCTTCGTAATTGTCCATTGAAAAAAGTTATAACTGTGAAAAATTACACACAAATTACAAATATTAGGTAAGAGCATTAGATTCCTTGATATTTATTCAAAGTAAAAGATGGACAAAATGTATAAAATTCTGTTAATACCAACTCAATAGTATTTGTGGATACTCAAACATAATTTTTATTCTTTTATCAAGTTTATATAATTCCTAACCTAGTTCTTTATATTCTTACAAACTTAAAAAAATCAAATTTGGTTGAAGGGGGAATTAATACGGTTACTGGAAATATAATATTAACAACAATCTCTTAAAACAAATGTATATCATACAGTACTAAAGTTGGTTGTTCCTAAAATATACACAGCATAAATTTAATTAGTAAGGAATAACTGCACAAAATGACAAATACGAACAGATGTTACAAACTTAAGAGAACAGTGGCATAAAAGTCAGGAGTGTTTGTAAATACACATGAAAAATTTCTGAGTAAAAGCTACTACAATTTATATATCTAGGGATCTTTTATCTCCGGAAAGAAAGTTATTTTTTCATGTGACATAATCCGAAACGTTTTGCCACGCCATTTTCTTTACTGCAAGAATTCATGACATCACGGGAAAAGTTTATTGGCTCAGCTTTTACTTGAACTCTGGGGATTTTTATCACACAGTTGCATGCTCTTTTCATTTAACATATCTTTTTTTTTTGTTATTTTAGCTAACTAATTAATCTGTTTAGAATATTTAAACTTTGGAGACGTGAATGTCAACAAATATTTTGGAAAAGGATAAAATAAATGAAATGAAAATAACAGCAGAATACTTTTTTAAAAAGTTGTTTTAAAAGTTTAGTTATTGTATACATAAATTTAAAAAAAAAAAAACTCTTTATAGTATAAAAGTTTATTGCGATTTTATCAATCAAATTTTCTTTTCATAATCTAGTAGGTAAAATTTAATAAAGCAAGTAAACAAAGTAAGGAATTTTTAAAGTAAATGTTCTTAAAAATCTGTTTTGAGACGGGCTTGATAAATACAAATTACATGAAGAATTTTAAGAATTGCTATCAGTTCCAGCTAAAAAAAAAAATTTTTTTTTAGGAAATCGCAAATAAAATTTAACTATCACTAAGATTTCGTTAGGGAAAAACTGCATTAAGATAATGGCAAAGCTTACCTTTTAAAGCCAGATAGTGTCAACTAAAGGTTGGGGAAGTAGAGCTCCCATTCAATTTATATATAAAATAAACGTGATACTTAATTTCCAGAGGAATTAATCTTTAAAGTTGATGCTGATAAGAAGAATAAATACAATGAATGATCCAAATATAGCAAATATATGGTTAAGTTGACGTCAATAGGTGTTACGATACATGAATGTTTACGCGTTTAGTAGGTCTTATCACTTTGATTTTTCATTCAGCGATAACAAGAGTTTCACTCCTTTGATAATATTTAGGTTATATTTAAAGTGCCACGTAAATTTAAACGACTCAAGCTTTTCAAGCTTTTGTAAGGCTTCAGGGTCTTATCATTGGTTTTGTGAATGATTTTGATTCAGATTTTGCTATTTTAAGGAAATGTGAACATCAATATAAGCAAAATGATGGCCGAAGTTTTAGTGTGCTATCTTTTTATATGAGTTCCCTGGTTCAAATCTTGCTGCTGGCATGAATGTCCATTGCTGGTGAGCTTCAAACAGTAGGTCACGTTCTAATTAAACATTGTGTAGCAAAATGTCGATCGTGGTGAACCAAGTCAAACCACGTGGGTCTTTTTAGAATATAAAAACTAATGAGGCCCAAATCCCTTTTCCATTTGAAGTATGCAAAGATAGCCGTTTAAAGGAAAGACGTGTTGTAAAAATATTTCATAATTTTCCATGAATAATATTCTGGAAATATTGGGCTAAGTGTGACTGCAAATAATTAGTGATTAAATCTTAATCAGTGATTAAATATAATGATATGACAACCACCAGTTAAGCTGCAATCGATTAGGAGGAAACAGGGTTTAGAAGTCATAAAGGCTTATCACTGCAAAAGTTAAATAGCTTTTGTAAAAAGCTAACATGGGAAATTACACATATTTTATAACTAACTTTTAAAAGTGAAAAAATTTTTTTTTAAATTCTGCATCCCTAACTATCGAATGTTGCAATAAGGCGATTTCACGCAGTAGGGCAAGTTCTCAAATTATGACAATTCTGGCTTTAATTTCAAACGGAAGGGCAGTTTATTGTTTGTCTATTGGCTGTTGTAAACATGAAAATGAATGGGAAGGGCATTATAGTAGTTCGTGACGTTGCGACAAATTGCCTTATATATGCAGTTAAAATTTATCTTTTTCAAGTGGCATCAGACAAAAGGCTCGAATCTCATTGATATGCATTTGTTAAACACGTATAACTCAAGCTTAGACAGTGTTCGCCATGGAATAATTTGTTATTTTTGAAATTCTTTGCTTGTAAATTGTTATGTACGTTTAAAATAACTGAATTTTATCTACATCTACAACAAATATAATTATATTTAAGCAGTAAATACAACTAAACTTGAGTAAGAACATTTATTTTCATGGATGAGCATTATTATATAACGCAAACAGCTAGAAACGAGGAAGTCCGTGTAATATTAAGATGTAATACACATTTCACTCGTTTTAAATCCTTTTTCTTATTTCGGATAAAAAGTAAAAACTTGAAGTAACAATGGGTCTTATCTCGAACCGCACAAGAAGGTATTTTATACCCTATCAGTGTCTCCGATGAGAAATAATGGAAATACAAAAGCTTTCTTATCTTTGGAATTATCGCACACAACTGACAACACAAATAGTTTTCTTATTTTTCGCACTTTGGTCAAGTGCATTTGTCAATAGGCTTTGACGTCAATGCACGGATGGAACTGTGAAATGGTGACCCCCAAACACAATCTAATCACGCGGTGGGAAGAACATTAAAATACAAATTCATCAATTCATGCAATAATTATTTCTGAAATCCCAAAACCAATCAGTGTACAGTAGAATTTCTATAGAATTTTGCAGAAAGTATAGCTCTTTAATGTGTGTGTATGACTTTATGTAAATACATATGTACATATGTGCCCATATATACTAATATATATATATATATATATATATATATATATATATATATGTGTGTGTGTGTGTGTATACATCCATGTATATATACATATATATGCATATATATGTATATCTATGTATATGTGTATATACATGGATGTATATATATATATATATATATATATATATATATATATATATATATATACATGTATATATATATATATATATAATGCAAAAATGCATACATGATTTTATTTACATACGTACATATATGTGTATGCCTGAATACAATCATGCTATTCTTTTTCTTAAATTCGAACTCCTTTATAAATTCCAAGATTATTTCTCCATGAAATCCCCTTCCCCTTTCCATATATTTTGAAGGGAAATTTTTATTTTTTATTTTTCTGCCCTATCCATTTTGGAAGAGAAAAGCAGAGAGGAAAAGCAAAGAAAAGAACGGGGGGGGGATAGGAATGTACTATAAAATTTATGATACAGTTAAGGTAACAACAAAAAGTAAAACGTCTGGAAAAATTAGGTGCAATGTCACATTCTGTTCTTCAAGTTCCTCATTTTAAACCAAATTTCGTTTTTCAACGTCGCTCGGCCTTTTTTATCGAATTCGAATGATATTTCATCATGAATTTGCTTCTTAAAACAAAACAGAATGCGGACTTTGTGAATGTTTTCTTTTACTTCTTTTTATTCTATTTTATATCCGTATCTAAAAATCTCATTTTAATCGTCTGCTTTTTTTCCTTCCTCAATTCAAGATAAAATCAAGAAATGGCATCTTCTTTTCCAGACTCGTATTTACATAGCTAATTTTAATGGCAGCAAAAGTGTCTGCCGAATTATGTTTCAAAAAAGCCTTTAAGAGATACTAAATAGGAAATAATTTTGTTTAGTTTTTATATAGAAAAAGAATTAATTGTCTTTGAAACGTAGGTAATTCTATTATATATATATATATATATATATATATATATATATATATATATATATATATATTCTGAACATTTTGTTTTCTTATGCTATTCCAAAGACATAATTAATTTAAATATAAATAATTAATTTAAAAAAGACTCAAATATTATAATAATTGTAAATATTATTTTGTAAATTATTATAAAGCTTTTTCTGTGTTGCTGTTGGCAACAATTATTATAATTCTATCGATTTAAGAAACCAAACCAGAAAAAGGTTACAAGAGTTGAAAATAAGTATGTTGTATTTGATTTTTTGGCTTTTGTTCTTATTTTAAATAAGCTTCATTAAATTAGTTTTAATGCTAATCTTTTATTGTTGTTCCAACTGAGAAACTACATTGCTACTTTGTTTTGGGGTCTGGTTTCATTGATTTTATTTTTATTTTATTTTTAGTGTCCGGTGTTCTTTTTGTGGTTTTGCTTTAATTGTTTACATTTATCTTACTTTAGTATCTAATACAGTCCTAATGCTGTGCCCACATTTATGTTAGTTATTTTTCAGTTATTCTTTTTTGCTTTTCCTGCATTACTACTCTGACTTTTTCATTTATTAATCTTTTATGGTCTTTTGACTTATAAATGATTACCTTTATAGATATATATACGCACATTAGTCGTCTTTGGAATATAAGACAATTTAATCGAATCTAATAAGTGCTTTTAGAATTTCTGTCTTAGAGATAAAAGATATCCTTTTAACAATAAGTAAAGCTAATATTTGTTAACAACTATAAGAAAATGAATTTGTCAAATTACTATTCTGTATTACTATTCTTAAACCAAAATTAAATTTACATTTTATCGTTAAAATTGTTTTACTAAGGAAAAATCAAAAGCATTTTTTATTACCTTTTAATTTATTAAACTAGTATTCAAAAATAAAATAAATTTTATACAAATTTATGTTTGAAACGTATTTGCAAAATGGTTTAAAATAAAGTGGGATATATTTTTAAGTGATATTACTATGTATGTAATACATTAGGATCTATTAAATCTCATAAGACTGAATGTTTTTAACAACATTACTTTGGATATATTCATTGATTGGAAGTCGAAAATACAAGAAAACAACTTATAAATCACTTCAAAGCTTATATAAAGAGGAATTATCAGTTCCTTAAGTAGCCACAACTTGTGCATGACAATTCACCACTCTTGGCAAGATTTACTATCCCTTATCGAACGGTAAATTATACCTATAAGTGCTTTCATTCTCCTGCAGTAATACTCATCGTTTCTTTTTTATTGCAGCAGCTCTATTTTTCGAGACCCATTGTTTCAACGGTTAGCAGCTATCTTAGGTGGAACCACTGTTGAGATTAGAGCCTCTTCCACACTCGATTCAAAAATAGGAATCCCGTTCGCTCTCAAGTGTATTGCTGTAGCCACTTCTTGGGAGAAATGATAAAGTGGTGTCTCGACTCAATGGCAAAGAAATTGCCCCTGCTTTCTGAAACACTTCATTCCGAGATGTTTACAGAGTGTTTGATTTGGAATCCATTTCGACACTGCGGTGGGGAACAGGGATAATAGAGCAAACACACTAAGACAAGATGACATTTATTGCTAAAGAAAAAAGGGATTTCGTTACCCTTCTTATTTAGAATCTAAACTGGAATCAGCATTTTAACCTAAAAATTTATCTGCTACCCAGTGGTAGAATAATTTTGTTTTCGATTCAAGTTTCTCTCCCTAGGTGGCGAGGGGGTTAAGAGTTGACTTCTGTTACCCCTTGCATTGCTAAAAGCATAGATCATTTTTTAAATTTATTTTTGCTAAATAGTTATGCTTTATTAAACAACTTCTTTGGATATCTATCCTAATTATTAAACATTCCAATTAATTCTGTTTTTGTTGTCTACACGCTTTTTTTGTCCAATTGCTGTTTGAAAACGAAATTATCAGTACATCTAAAGCATTCCACTGGTTCTAAATGAAGGAATTTTTTTTCCATTACAAATGGAGGCGGGATTATAAACCCAAAATACCGAAATATGTTTATTCAGAGAGAAAGAGAAAGAAAAAAGTTCGGTACCAACCATTCCTTCCAGAACACGGTAAAATAATCCACCTGCTCTCGCGCCTCTTGTAAGGTAAGCGGGGGTCTTGGCAGACAGTCCAAAAAGTACGAATGGAAAATCTCGACGTCGAATCTAGAGTCCCTACTCCCCGCTCACAGGAATTCTGAATGCTTCCTGAACCCCCTTTGGCAGGTTCCTTACAACTTACTGGAAATAGTACTTGCAGGTAGAGGAAGCTGTCTGCCGTTTCGTCCTTTTTTTTTTTTTTAAGTATATTTCGGGTGGGAGGATGTCACGGTAGAGGAATGCTTCAGCGGTGTCTGTTGTGCACCTGTGGATGGGTTATGGTAATCCACCAATGCTAATAAAGTCTGCAGATGAAAAGTATTGAAAGCTTTGGAAGGGGGAAACCTCAGATATATTTTCAGGCTATCAAAACTACAACGGTGCACTATATTCTTATAAGGGCTTTAAGTCTTCAGATGGAAAGCATTGAAAGCTTTGGGATACCTCAGATATATTTTCAGGTTAGCAGGACTACAACGGTGCACTATATTCTTATAAGGGCTTTAAGTCTTCAGATAGAAAATATTGAATGTTTTGGGAAACCTCGGGTATATTTTCAGGCTAGCAGGACTACAACGATGTATATTCTTATAAGGGCTTTAAGTCTTCAGATAGAAAACATTGAATGTTTTGGGAAACCTCGGGTATATTTTCAGGCTAGCAGGACTACAATGATTACTATATTCTTATAAGGGCTTTAAGTCTTCAGATGGAAATCATTGAATGCTTTGGGAAACCTCAGATATATTTTCAGGCTAGTAGGACTACAATGATTACTATATTCTTATAAGGGCTTTAAGTCTTCAGATGGAAATCATTGAATGCTTTGGGATACCTCAGATATATTTTCAATTTAGCAGGACTACAATGATTCCCTATATTCTTATAAGGGCTTTAAGTCTTCAGAGGGAAAGCATTGAATGCTTTGAGAAACCTCATATATGTTTTCAATTTAGCAGGACTACAATGATGCACTATATTCTTATAAGGGCTTTAAGTCTTCAGATGGAAAGCATTGAATGATTCTCAGGATAGCAGGACTACAACGATGTATATCCTTATAAGGGTTTTAAGTCTTCAGGTGGAAAGCATTGAAAACTTTAGGATACCTCAGATAGATTTTCAGGCTAGCAGGACTACAACAATGCACTATATTCTTATAAGGGCTTTCAGTCTTCAGATGAAAAGCGTTGAACACTTTGGTAAGGGGAAACCTCAGATATATTTTTTGTCAGGAGAACTACAACGCTGGAGTAAATTGTTATAAGGACCTTAAGTCTTCAGATAAAAAGCATTGAACACTCTGGTAGGGGGGGGGAATCTCATTTGTCTACAGATTAGCAGAACTACAGCAATACAATAAGAGCCTTTTTTATTTGAGGCTACTTCTAAGTACGCGTTGTTGCCAAATAAAATCTTATAACAAATGAACTTATTTAACTATTAAAGGTAAGTTAGTTATTTGTAGAAGCTGAAAGTAAACGTAAATGTTTGAAATCTTATTTAAGATGGAGTGGTGTATTTTTCCTAGGCACAATTTATAAATCTAAGATTCCATCATTCAATGCAGGTTATCCACACTAAAATTAAAAAATAATTCTTTACTAAATATTAAAATCGAAAACCGGACTTTGTGCACGATTATACCTGTGGAAGATCTGCGGGCATAATTTGGTGACTAAAACCTTATTTCTTGCAAAGCATTTGGCTATTTGAAAAAATCTGAGGACAAACATTTAAGCAGAATTAGTTTATTACTAGTATCGATAGTTAATTCTAGTAAACCTATAAGTAAGTTTCCATAAGTAAGGCTAATAAACAGTCGTGTAACGAGGAGCTGACCCTAGTACCTCAAGCCCAAGATGCAATATCTCAATGATAGGTTTGGCGAATTTATAAGAAAAATTTATTAGAAAGCTGATTTTTCAAAACAAAATTTCTTCAGAATATGTAAAATTCATTCATGGAGTCATTATAAAGGAGTCAGTGTCTCCCGGTTGATTGTATTGGATCAAACATTTTCCGCCAACAGAATTCGCCTACTTCCAAAAATATTTCCACTGTTTATTCGCTGTAAAATAGTTGATACCCTAGAGCTCTCGGTAGCTAATACCAAGTGTGGGTAACAAAATGCAACTTGTTGCTCATCGACGTTAAAAGAAAGAGCGAAGGTGGTAACCTAGGCAACGAAATGAAATGAATTGGCCTTTGACAAAAGATGCGTGCAGTTATTGTATCACGCCGAAGTTTTATTTAGAACGCCAACAGCTATGAATACCTGAAGTTAAAGTGTTTTCTCATGGTTAAGTATAAATGAAATAACAGCGAAGAATTTCTCATTAAAAACCAGGTGATCGCATTCACTTTTGTGTAAACTTAAGAAAAAAAAAGAAGTGTTCAGTTTTATTTCATGCATAGAGAGTGATATTCATAATATAAAATGGCGCTAAAAGAGTCTTAAGAATTCATGAGAGCGAGGTTTATACTGGTGACCTAATGATATTTATAAAACTCCTACTGAAGCGTGGGCGACTTTAGCTTGACATTTTGCCTACGATAGAGAAACTATTCATTCAGATAATATTTTATTATGGTTTTTATTTTACTCTTGCGTAACAACATTTATATAGATATTAATAACTTTTTAAAGCTTGGGTACACCAAAAATGCATGAAACCATGAATAATTTAATTTTTATTCATTACAAAATGTAGTTTGAAGAAAAAAAAGTCGATTAATAATTTATAATAATAGAATAATTATTTTCTTGTGTTACTGATAAAACTAAAAATTAATTATAAATAAAGTAATTCTTAAATTTATAAATTTTCTAATGATAATGAAGAAAGTAATTCAATAATAAATAATAAATATTCATGTTGTGTGAAATCTAATTTAACATATACAGTTTAATATTTAACTTCGATTGAAAATTTCTTTTTAATAAAAATTATTTTTCTTTGGTTTGCAAAAACACGTTTTCAGGATAATTTTCATTAAATTTTCACTTATTTTTGTTTATCACTAATGATCTATATCACTATTGATTATTATAATTTTCACTAAGAAATCTTATGATAACATTCAAATTTTAAAGAAAATTAAGAATTTAAATCATGTACAATTTAAGGATGTAGATTTAATATCAATACTCATTAGGCCGGGGCCTAGAGGTTCAGCTTCTAAATGGAGCCTAATGCTTGCCTAATATTTAATATCTTAAAATCAAATATTTTAAACGAAATATTTTATCCCAAGAAACGGAAATTAGTCTTCTCTATGTAAATTTTTATTGTTGATAATTCTAAGTTTATTTTATATGAAATAGTTTATCACTAGGTCATTGAATTTTGGGATGTCGAATTACTGTAAGGCAGGGAAACTCACAATTTAGAAAAGGGAAAAAACAAGAGAAGATTCGCTGGTATTTGGATAAAAGTTAAAGCTCCTATAGCTGCAGAAAATGAAATTGATAAAACTAAAAATTAATTTTAAAGTTGCCAAATAAAAGATTTTTCTCGAATTACTAATTATTTAATTTCTTGAAAATTATTTTGTAGTTTTCTATATTCCAGAAATTATGAGCTAATATTAGGAAGTACGTACAGTATAAAGTACACATGAAAAGATGTATATATACCAACTATCATATATATATATATATATATATATATACAACAATATGTGCTATTTAATTATCTCAAAACAAATAGTTGATTTTTTACAAGATCAATTTAGGTTTAGGCTAGTCAGTTTCTTTTTTTAAATAAAAGACTAAAGACCGTAATGTAGGCTATTTAAAATATAGTGTAAGCCAGTACTACACGGCCCAGAATAGGGTATGGGCTTAGAGTCTAATCTAAGCTATAATAGGCACCAATGCATTAAGTTCGATGTAAACATTTAATATTTCGAATAATAGTGTATTTTGATTTCATATGAAATAATAGCTTATTCAAATCACTATAATTTATTATTGCTGATTCAACGCTGATGAATGGAATATTGTAATGCAAAAACAAACTAAGTTTGCAATCGAGTGAATGTCGTATCATCTGCCGGGGAAAATTCGATTGTTCACAATTCCATGGTGGCAGCCTGTGTTAATTTTAGCACGGCCTTTGTTCAAACTGCTAACTCTAAACTCCGAATATGAAAAGAATGTTTCATATAAATTAACATCGCACAAGATGGATACTATTTTCTGATCTCACTTTTTTTTTTTTTGGCTCGTAATCTTTTGGCGAAAGTATTTCTGGAAACAATTTCGTACGTTTTATTTTCACTTTGAGTCCGCCTATTTATTCTATTCTAAGGCTATCATTAGCGACTGGTTTATTTGGCGAAGGATTGAGAATCGCGGCGGAATACTAACCCATTGTGTGGGGAAGGCGCCAAATTTGGAGCTGACCTTGGGGGTTAGGCAAGTACCCCTTGTTGCCAAAAAAAAAAAAAAAAAAGGATGGTTGACACAATTTTTTTTTTTGTTACAGGAATTTCCTTTGCTTAAAATGTGCTTATTCGTACAGGTATCTGGGAACAGGATACTTTAATGAATTTCGAAAATTTCAGGGGTGTCGTATCGTTGTAAAGCAGAGAAGCGCGCATGCGAAGTAGAAAGGGGGAAGAACAAAAAAGTTCGAATTTGGAATAAACTTGAAAGTTCTTATAGTTGTTCGACAAAATGAAATTGATAAAATTTAAAGTTAATAAAGAAAAGTTTCAAAATAAAAGAAACTTCTTGAATTACTAATTATTTGGTTTTCTAAAAGTTGTTCTGTAGTTTTCTATATTCGAACAATTAAGAGAACATACACATGAAAAGTTAAACTTCCTTAGTCATACAAAGTGAAATAGATAAAACTAAAGATTTATTTGAAAGTTGCAAAATAAAAGATTTTTCTTGAATTATTAGCCAATAATTTATCTTCCTAAAAATTATTTTGAAGCTTTCTATATTAGAAGAATTATGACTTAATACTCTGAAGTACACATGCTTGAAAAGATTTATATATACCAACTATCTTATGCATCTGTCTATCTATCTCTATATAGTATTAATTTACTGTATATTTATTTTGTTTTGGCATTTAATTTTGTTTATCCTATTTAATAAAAGGAAATAACACATAAACACTTTAACCTATGTCCTATACATCTCATATGATATACATGTCTAATGCTTTATACGTTTGTATATCACATGTGATATACAAACGTATATGAACAATATTTTAAACTGAAAATAATTTAGTGTAGTATATTAAATTTAATCATATTTTTCATTTAGATATATGATATTTAAAGCTTTATATCTAATATAAATCATATAATTATTCTCCCATATGGGCACAGTCAAAGGGTTAAACAATGATAAACAATTCTGTAATGTTGTTTTAAAAATATTTTTTTCCTAGCAAAAGTAACTAATGAATTTCTGTTATATTCAATTTATAAAATAACATAGTCCTCAGTAAAGTATACTTATTGTAAAATTCTTTATCTTATCACATAATAAAATATCGTCGACTTTCTTCCTCGTGATAATATTTTAATTCTTTATCTAGCATTTATGATTCCCAGTGGAACATATTTTATCACTTTCTATTCTTGTTCTGAATACTTGCATTAAAATATTATGAAGCCAAAATATTTAATATTAAAATATTTTAAAATATTTTGAAATATTTCCTTTAGATTTTGTTTCTAGTCCTCTAATTTCTTGTATAGGAAACATTTCATTTCAGTTTTACTCTTTACCCAGTGTTACAGATAGCGAAGTCAATAAGTCAGTGTTTTCCTAGCTTTAAGTAAATACCCTAGTAAATCTTCACTAATTTAAAAGTTTTGTCTAAACTGTAAGACATTAAAGCAACTAACAAGCTATTTTGTCTCATATACTAGAAAGTATCAACATGTTAGTAATCAAGTTGATTGTTGCTGCTTTTTGTAACAAAGTTTACAGCAAATAATTTAAACAAGCATGTTAAACCACCAAAATTCATTTTACTTTAAGTTTTACCACGATAATTGTACACAGTATTGTTGCTTGATAAAAGTTAAATGTTTCGAATCAATCCAAGGCAGACTGTAATGATTTAAAATCCATACTCAAATGTAAGCTTAAGTATATTTGACTGTAAACATACAATTAGAATTGTAATTTAAATTCTACAGTACCATTAAACATAATAGTAAGAATTAATTACACTTAAAAAGTAAATAATTAAAGACATTTACTAATATTTACATAATAGTATTAGAATATATGTTTATACAAATATATTAGCAGGCACTTTTGTACTACTGTTAATAAAATAATTGTTTCTATATTAAACTGAAAGGAAAATAATTTCTTAAATAAATATACTATTTTCAAAAAAGCGATTTGAGTTAAATAAATAGCTGACATTTTGTTTTTATTTGGTTATACTAACAATTACTACTCTGATAAACAATTAACAATCAAAGGTATATAATAAAATATTATGTGTTAGTATTGAACTGATATGAAAACTGATTGAATATTCAGCATTCTATTTTAAAACCAGTATATTTTTCAATGAGTGTGAACTTTCCTCAGGTGTTTCTGAGATAAAAATTATCAGCTTCACTCTGAGTCAAGCAGGAAAGCAGAGGGCGTATTAGAAAGATAAGTTAACTCAAAGATATTGCATGTGCTTTATTTCCGGATTAAATTTTGCTTTCTATGATAGAAAGCGAAATTTAAAAAGTTATTACTGATATCGTATGAGAAAGGAAATACGATGCTACGCTGAAATTATTTTTAGTTACTTTTTAAAACTGATTCTATTTAAAGATTTTCAGCTATAAAACTATCGAGTTTTTTAAATTTAAACATCCCTTTTGTTTACAGTACCGATACATTGAAATACATTAAAAAGAATTTTTTTTTCAAAAATAATTTCTCCCATTGCAGACCGCCTAGTATCGAAGAGGAAATGAAACACTCTTGGAAGTAAATGAAAGAAAACTATTGGATAGGAGCATGTCGTCTGCATCCACAACACATGCGCACTCGTTTAAAGTGTTGCCATTAGCTCCAACTGCTAGGATGAAAAAGATCGGTTTATTTATGGACGGGGACTCGGTAACTAGTTTCGAATTCTGTCGCAGCTCGGAGTCTTTGTTTACTCTTTATAAACATCAACAAGTTTAAGTGAAAGTTGGGTGGAAGCTGCTATACTATAGGACGGGAGACAAATAAGAGTGAAACTTCGTCCTGGAGTGTCATTTACTTTTGTTGGGACATTTCTCTAGTTTTTCTCTGCTTCAGGGATGATCAGTACAATTTGAGTTTTTTTTTTTTTTATAATTTAGAAGGAACATCCAAAGTATTTTGTTTTCTCATCTTTGTAAAGATTTCTATCTGGGAAATTGATTTATGGGTGTCATTTTAAATTTCAGTGAATTCAAATGACTGCATTATTTTAAATGACTTTTCCTTTCAAATAATGTGGCATCATTTACTAATTAGAAGACAATGCATAAATAAATATAAAGTATAATTAACAAAGCACATCAATGGCAAAATTTTTATTCTGTATTGATCATCAGATTTGGAATTGTTAAATTAAACCTTCATCAATGCTATAAGCTATAAAATTTATAAACACAATTATAAATAGTTACAAGTAGGAATTTCTGATTTGAAAGACTATACTATTTTGATGCGAAAATATTTAGATGTTTCAAGTTATGTTAGTGAAATTCAGTTAGGATGCATAGAGTTTAATTGTAAATCATTTGAGTTATTTTTAAAGTTCAGTTTCACAAATGTCTTAACTAATTTAGAAAACTAAAAGTTTATTTAATCTAGTTACCCCAATTAGGGTAACTAAATAAGGAATAAGCAGTTGTATTGAATCAAGAGATAATAAAGTATCAATGCTAACATCTTATTAATTATAGGAACAGGTGAAAAAAAGTCTTGAGAATTCATTTGGTTACTATTCCTATTGCAATAGCTCGGGAATAAGAGGTTATGTACCATAGAAGCTTAAAAGCAAAGAGTGCAAATCTGTAATTGCAGTATTGTATCAATGCATTTAATAGTATACAATTGAGGCATAATTGTTATATTTCGTATAGGCTTTTAA
Source organism: Pardosa pseudoannulata (assembly GCA_032207245.1). NCBI lineage: Eukaryota > Metazoa > Arthropoda > Arachnida > Araneae > Lycosidae > Pardosa > Pardosa pseudoannulata. Next base: position 109,332,531 of record CM063500.1, on the reverse strand, counting down.
AACAATTTAAGCTCACCATTTCTCAATGGCAGTTGATTTTTTTGAAAGATAAAGAATGAAATTTTTCATTCATGTGTCCCGATTTATAAATAAGCTGTAGGATCAGTATTCCTATCCTGTATCGGGAGGCAATTGTATTCCTTATACCGTTCTAGCCATCTTATTTGCTATCAAGAGAGCATGGAATCTTTTTTCATTCCATGCAATTGTAGCGTTGTAGCATTCGTATCTCAATACCACTATTTGGTAGCTAATTGTGAAAACAAGTGGAATAAAATTTAGGATTCAGGAGCAACGGAAAATGAAAACAAGTGACAGTAGAGTAGTTCAGTTCTCAAGCTCTCAGTAAATGCACATATAAACCTTCGCATAATTCGAGACTTCATTATAGCTTGCATGTACCAGAAACCCGAAAAACTTTTTGCATTGCACACAGCTATGGGGTGGGGTGGGGAGACCTATAGATCCAGTGCCTGTATATCGAAGAGTCAGTCATACCATATCACTATATCAAAAGCATAAAGAAATCACAGGTACCTACCTTGCTATGTGGTCCCGGCGAAATCCTATTCAGCACAGAATAAAAAAATAAAGATATAAAATAAAAACGAAAAAAAAAGTTTAAAAAATAAGTCTTGATTCGAATCGGTCGATGCTTTCTTGTTATTTATCAATCTATTGCCGCACCATTACGAAGTTCCAAAGCACACGGACACACAGAACAGTTTACAGACCCTCGGCACACTTTTGCTCACTGCGAGGTCTGAGTTCGTCGACGGTCCCACAGCTGGCTATATGGAGCGAACGTAGCGCCCTCTTCCGGTCGTTCGAGGCTGCAGCAAACGATTGTGTCTTAATTTCTTTTCTATCCCTCCTCTTTCGTTGAAGGTCTAATACGGGTCCCAAAAGGGAAAGGCATTGGGCGAATGCATCCAGTACTCATTAGCGCAGGGGGATTTGACGTAGCACGATTTAAAAATATAAAAACTGTGTTTTCTGCTGACCAAAATTTTAAATAGAACTCACTCCCTGGCTCCAGAAGACACAATGGAACGGATGGGGTTAACGAATAATTATTTCGAATTTTTTTTTTTTAATCTGGAACAATGAGGACGAAGTTTTTTTTTATTTTCTATTAATTCTCTTTTGACGGTACAGGAAAAAAAAAATTGGATCACTATAAAACTTAATTTGTTTCTGATTCTTTCTATGGGTTTTAGATTTTTTTTTTTTTATTTAAATCTTTTAATCCGACTCTCTTGTATAAGTTCCAGATGCTATAACATGCATCTATCGGATTACAAACAATATTGTGGTCCAATTTTTTTTTAAATCTTTTGTTGGGCCACTGGCAACACGGTCTGAAAGTCTTGTACTGAAATGAAGAGAGTTCTTTTGCATTCAAAGTTAAGGTGACAGTCGACTTTCAGATTTGCGAAACTTGTGATGAAAATTCGATATTTTTAACTAATAAAATTGTGATAAACCTCTAATAATCCTCTATTTTGCGATTTTTTTCCCCAGAATCAAAAACATTTTGGGATTTCTATTTATTTATTTTTTTGTACAATTACCTCCAGATAGTAAAGTGTGTTCTCCACATAGCAATCTTTTTCTTGCGATCTAATTTCTTTTTCTTCGTACTTCTTAGAACATTTCTCTACAAATCAATCTCATTCTTTCCTTTAACACATTATATGGTGATCCTGGATTCATTTTGAAAT
>CM063500.1:109283307-109315807 GCA_032207245.1 Pardosa pseudoannulata | reverse complement strand
CGAGAAGTTTGACTAAAAAAATCAATTTATATTTGAAATTAACTTTTTATTTATCCTTTCAAAAATGATATTATACAGATGTATATTTATATATTATATATATTTGTTTATATTTCAATTTATATATTTGTTTATATATTTCAATATAGAATACGAAAAATTGGTTAAAAATTAAATAATTTTCGATCTATGGAGATTTAACTGAATAACTAAATTCACGCCCAAAACGCGCGCTCCCGGTACAATTCCTTTGCGAAATGTACCCGCACACAATGTGTTAATACAGTTATATGAAACGCTTCCGTAAGTGAATTTGTATAATAGAAATCTGCATAACAGAAATTTTCTTGTTCTGGCTTAAAACATAATCCGAATAAGCTATAGTTTAATCGAGATTTTCTAGATTGTAAAAAAAAACTATAAAAATTACATTTAATTGTGTACTAGCTGTGTGCCTGTACTTCTCTACTGAAGTTCTGTGTTTTTAAGTAAAAGCACTATTTATTCCTTTCGTCTTTAAAACCCATTTTAGAACTTCAAGCATTCATTAGAACTCTATGGAAATCAAAATATTATTTTTCGGATAATCTATATATTTTCTTAAACATTTTTTAACCCCTTGCCTTTGGAATATATTTTTAAAAAATGCTAAAAATGGAAAGTTTTCTTTAATTTTGTTAATTATTTCATCAAAATGTTATTGCGTTGTTATTTAGGTTGAATAAATCCAAAAATGGGTAATTGTTATCATCAAAATGTTATTTCGTAGTTATTTAGGTTAAATGAATCCGAAATTGGCTAATTATTATCATCAAAATGTAATTGCGTTGTTATTTAGGTTAAATAAATTCAAAATTGGCTAATTATTATCATCAAAATGTTAATGCGTTGTTATTTAATTTGACTAAATCCAAAATTGGTGCTTTCGCGTTGCCCAAACTGAGTTCGAGCTTCACAGGCAAGGGATTAATAAATTGGGAACATTTGCCTCTTAAAAATAAATACGATCGAACGTCGATTGAACGAAGAACTTTTTGGGCTTTTTTATTTTGGGTGCACCGTTTAGGTAGTTAACATTTTACCATGGAACAACACGAAAAAAATAAAACAAAGTAGGTCCTCGTAATTTTGGAGACAAAGCAGACAACTAAAGACTTGGAGGACATTGCATCCACGAACGTATTTTACGTCCCCAGCTGTTATTAATGAATTGACCCTTGGATGACAGACCAGAAGTCTTCGAACAAGTTGGAGAGGGATGTTGTACTCTTCATAAGGATTGTTGTATACTCGGTCAACTCGGAGAGGGATATTGTATCTTTCATAATGATTGGTGTATACTCGGACAACTCGGAGAGGGATGTTGTACTCTTCATAAGGATTGTTGTATACTCGGTCAACTCGGAGAGGGATATTGTATCTTTCATAATGATTGGTGTATACTCGGACAACTCGGAGAAGGATGTTGCACTCTTCATAAGGTGTTCTGTATTCACATATTAAACATGTGAGAGTTACTGTATTAATCCACTAATGCGTAACGTCAGTTTAAAGCTAAACAACACTGTTGAATGTTTATGTTTTTTTCAGAATAAGGTTTCCATCTCAACGAAGGTAGATAGAACTCCTATAAGTTTTCAAGAACCTGTTATATTTTAAAATTTCATCATTTGGACCGGCACTTGAATGGTTGAACAGAGAGGGCACTATTCTTCGGCACTGGAGTTTACAGGTTCGAAATTCGTAGATGGCATGCACGTTCGTAGCCGTTCGGAATCGGTTTTAAGCAGTAGGCTTCAGTCACATTAGCACTCGTGTAGGAAGTTTAGTTTGGTTTGGAGTTCTATGATCTACCCATTTGCAACACGAGGACTAATGAGACCGGGACCTACAGCTTAAAGCCGATTCCGAACGGCTACGAACATCGATGTCCCTGTGGGAATCGAACCCACGGACTCCGGTACCAAAGGGCAGCCCCCTAACCAGTCGGCGAGCGTTCTGCCTTGTGTACGAAGTAAATCAGTAAAACATAGCGCTCTAAACGAACAACTTGCTTAATTTTCAAGAACATATCAGTAAAACGATTAAAAATCTTTTATTTTGATAGACAGCAAAATTTCAAATGAATGGAACAGTTTCTAGATCTAATTTATTGTCGTGGAAAAATTATGGAATGTTTAGAAAATTAACGGATTTAGATTTTTTGTTTAATAGAAACTTGAATTTTCTTTCTGCTCGATCACTACAAATTTTACAAACTTGAGCAGTCCGAACTAGATACGGGTTATAATGACTAGGAGTTAATGGGCTATTTATGAAATATGAGTTGAAATGGGAGCACCTCCCCCCCCTTCCACGTTCTTCAGACGTTTAAAAGAACATTTCTCGCTACGCCCGTGATTTGTATTCATTATAAATTTTAATTAATGCACCGTTTGTTTTCATCAGGGTTGTATCGGTTTTAACCACAAAAAAGGGGGGTTTAAACCACAAAAAAGGCCGAAGAACAACTAAAATGTAGAGCTCAAAGGGCAGGAGAGAGTACGCAGTCCTACAGAGTGTATTAGGGCTTTGTCAAGAAGTAAATCCTTCAATGCCCGACTACGAGAAAGTGTCTCACTTAATTAAAGGCGTTGCTGAAGATATGTACCATGTGCTCTTAATGAAAGATGTGAAGACTACGGCTGACTTCATCAAGTGGTGTAACTACATTGAGGACATGAGGCAAAAAAGAATTGGCCGAAGATTTGAGACACTACCAAACGTCGTACCAGTTGCAGCCATGGAGGAAGAGACAGATTTAGTGTCTCTTATCCGTAGAATTGTACGCGAAGAGGTAAATCGAGTAGTAAATCAAGTCGACGAGTTTCCGGACCCCTATTCCCAGCCGCTACAGACCGTCATCCAAGACAAAGTCGAAAGAGCTTTGGCGCCAGTGGTCGTAAAGTCTGCAGACGCCCAACGACGTCAAACGTATGCAGCCGCTGTGACGAGGAAACCTAGAAGTTCTGTCTAGAGATCAGCACCGCAGCCCAGGAAAACGGACCTATGGAAAACGACAGACAACAGACCAGTTTGTTTCCACTGTGGACGCCCTGGACACTTCGTACGCTATTGCCGTGAGAGGAAGGCCGTTTTTGACGATTATCGAGCCCGCCGACAGAACTTCGATGACACTGAAGATTAATTTCGCCGACCAAGCCCCGAACGCCGTTCTTTTCCTAGTCTTACCGATCACCAACCCGTCGTTCCCGATCACCGTCGCCATATCGTCGATCAGGTCAATCTCCAAGCCGTAGAAACGAGGAAAACTAAGCACAGCGACCTTTCGAGGAGGTGAGGCCGCATGTAATGAAAATCCTCCATCGGCCGCAAGGATGACGGGCAACCACCTCGACGTTCTGGTAAATAATCAGAAATTCCGTGCTCTAGTAGATTCTGGAGCTTCATTTTCTGTCGTCTCCGATAAGTTTCGTCGATACTTAAAGAAAGATCTAGACCTTACCTTCTTAACCATAGGGGGTTTAAACCAGTGATTTTAATCGTCCTGGTGAATATCAATTTTGACCAGTTTTGACCACTGAAATTCTCTTATCCTCTCTTTAATACTAATCGAACATAGTTTACAAGCATATCATAAAGGCAAGTTACATTTGTTAAAAATGTCATAATATAAATAACACCAGCGAAAAACAAGTATAACATAACACCAACACACAAAAAAATTGTTTTACTTATTTTTAAAGTTTTGTAGTTGTTTCTAAATTTAAACCATTTCGTAATTAATTTTGGATAACTCCAAATTTTGAAAATAATCTTTCTATAGCTGGCACAACAGTTCATTAGATGTATTGTAAAATCAACAAATTTTATGCTAATGCCTTTAACTTTCTTCATTGCTGTCCACTAGACATCAGGTTTAAGTGTACTGCAACTGGATTACATTTTTACAATTGCATGTGCATGGTTCATTTTTGACATTCTTATTATACTGTATAAGCATGTTAAATCTCATAAACTTGTTAGTATCATATTTTGTTTAAGTGCACTACTACTTTTATTACTTATTAAAAGTCATTTCTAATTACAAAAGATATTATATATTAGTTTGGGAAAAAGAAATCCATTATATTTTTCGGTAGATAGCTGTAGTGATTGATATCTCTTAAAGTATCAATCAAACAGTTTCAAATTTATGCTCGTTGTCAAGGTGACATTTCATACTAAACAATTTTTTTTACTGTTTTCTGTTTGGTTTATTCAGTTATGAGTTACAGGGTGTTGAAAATGGAAGTCAACAAAGAGAAAATTCGGTACATTTTACAGTTTTTCTTTGATAAAGGCAAAAATGCAAGCCAGGCGGCTGAAATTGTGAGTGGTGTTTATGGTGCCGATACTTTAACAGCTAACTACGTATAATTTTGTTTTCGTCGATTCCGTTCAGGCATTTTTGATGTTATAGATGAACCTCGCACAGGCAGGCCCGTCGTCGAAAATGTCGATAAAATCACAGAAATAATCGAAGTTGACAGGCATGTTAGTAGTCGTAGCATCGCCCAGGAGCTAAAGATCGGCCATAAAACAGTTTTAAACCATCTGCGCAAAGGTGGATTCAAAACGAGGCTCGATGTTTGAGTGCCACACCAATTAACACCCAAAAACACGATGGATCGAATTTCCGTCTGCGGAAACCTTGACTAAAAGGAATGAAATCGACTCATTTATTAAATGGATGATGACTGGGGATGAGAAATGGCTCAAATAAGACAATACTGTGCGAAATCGACCGTAGTCATAGCGTGGTGAAGCAGCTCAAATGGTGGTAAAACGGCCAGGAAGGTTCTACTGTGTATTTGGTTGGACAGAAAGGGAATCATTTATTATGAGTTGCTTCCGTATGGTCAAACACTAATTTCAGATCTCTACTGTTAACAACTGGACCATGTGAAGCTAGCGATTGATCAGAAACGGCTAGAATTGGCCAACAGAAGAGGTATTGTGTTCCACCAGAACAACGTCAGGCTACACACGTCTATAGTGCCTCGCCAGAAACACAGGGAGCTTGGCTGGTATGTTTTAATGCATCCACCATGTAGTCCGGACCTGGCACCTAGCGATTACTACCTTTTTATCCCATTGAAAAACTTCCTGAGTGATAAAAAATTGGGATCAAGAGAAGATTGTGAAAATCGATTACTAGAGTTTTTCGCCAATAAGGACCAAGACTTCTATGAGAGAAGCATTATGAAGCTACCTTTAAAATGGCAACAAATTATACAACAAAACGGTGCATATTTGACCCAAATCTGAGAATCCGAAACATGTTAAATAAAGTCATTAATTTCACTCAAAAATAATGGATTTCTTTTTCCCCAACCTACTGTTAAAATTAAGACCATTTAAAGCTATTTTTTAACAATTTTTACCACTTCTGACCAATTTTGACCACTTTTGACCAGTTTTGGAAGGTTAAAACCACTTTTATCGAGTGTCCTGGTCAGAATCAGTTTTGACCGGTCAAAATTACAACCCTGGTTTTCATCTGTAATTTAATTGTGAAGTAGTACCTATGCGATGCCCTTTAGAGTGAGTAAAACGGTTTCTCTCCGTCGTTAAGGATCGTGGTGTGATGCAACTCTCGCCAAAACACATCCGAAATGTCAGCTGCTGTGTCGGTATGGCGATGAATTTTTCGCGTGCGCGACCTGCCCTGCAGTTTATGACCGCCGTTACACACACCGGGTAATGAGCACGCTGCACCTTTCCGAAACACACGCAAACACAAACTCAGATTTCGTCTCCTCGCCAATCACAGTGACTGATGTGTGAAACTTAAAATTTCATCCGCCCATTTATTTTGATTACTTTTGAGAAGTAAAAAAAAAAGCAATACAAAATTTCGATCTTCAGATTATACAGGAAATAGCCACTTTGATAAGGACAATCTACTTTGACTAGTTTTATTATGTTGACACTAGTATATAACCCGTTATATGACCGGATCAGTAAAATTTTCAATTTTCCAGAATTGTAAAGTAACCTATGAGGCAGGTGCCGAACGATGACCGATTGGTTAGGGTGCTGACCTTCGATACCAGAGTTCGTGGTTTCGAATCCTACAGGTGCATGGATGTTCGTAGCTGTTCAGAATCGGCTTTAAGCTGTAGGTCCCGGTCTCATTAGCCCTCGTATTGCAAAAAGTAGACTGTAGCACTCCAAACCAAATCCTATGAAGCAGGTAAAAAAAATGGTTTGTTATTTAGCTAACGGTATCTTTATCTGGTACACGCTCAATAATTTGTTAATCTTCACACTCCTCTAAAGTCTCCCGATACTGTGAAGGCAGTTTAGTAAGGGAGAAAATTCTTTTTGTCTTCGCTCTTGGGTGCACCTCTGTTCGAGCAGAGTGATTTTTGTGTCTTTCCCATGTCTGTCGTTGGCTAGTAAAGATGTCCGTTTTAGCAGCTCTGAAATAAAGTTTTAATTAGACTTCTGCCGTTCTCTTCAATGTCGGCCGACTGTATTTTTATTACTGCTAGCTGGCATAGCTCAGTAGCCCGGACAAGTAAAAACAATAGGGGCTACATAATTATTGTGACTAGAAGAAAAAATGTATTACATATATATATCAGTTCAGTTCTGGCGGTCGTTCCGTCAAAAATAACGGTTTTCGGTTTTCGATTCAGTCTCGAATGACTAATTTTATTTTATGTATATTCTTATTTACTAGCATATAGCCAGTCATAAGACGGGATCAGTAAAATGTTCAATTTTCCAGCATTGTAAAGTACCCTATGAAGTAGGTAAAAAATGGTTTGTTTTGTGGCTGAGAATTATCTGGTACACGCTCAATAATTTGTTTATCTTCATACTCCTCTAAAATCTCCCGATACAGTGACTGCAGTTTAGAATCACGTGGAGTTCATTAAAAATATAATTCAAAGTTTTCTTACCTTCGTCGAAATTATAGTTAAATTCTACCCAATTTTTCTTGCCACAGTAATTAATGGAAGTAAAGGAATGAAACTATCATTTCCACTACACCCTGGAGGTAGATAGAATTTGTTGTTAATACCGGTGATAAAAAGTTCATTGCAACAAAAAATAATCGATGATTCAATTTAAAATTTTCCCATATGTACCTGTTCTATTATTTAAGCCAAATATAACAGAAAATTATTCACGTAATATCTAAGTTTAGTGATAAAACGTGTAAAAATAATGCAGACGATATTTAAATAATTTAAAATAAGAAATGATTAAAGGAGATGGTTAAAGGAATGACGTCATAATACTAGAAAAATGGTATTTTGATCTATTTTTATGTGATAAATTGATAAATTTAATCGTCTGCTCTTAACCGGATAAAATAGGGTTTGAAATAATGGCATTAAATGCTAGAAAAAGGGAAGGGGTGGATTTCGAAAGCTGATAACCCTAACCATCAAGAATCCAATACGGATGCCTCTATCCATTCCAGGTGTAACCGCTTCATAAACTCGAAGACAGACGGATAGATAACTTAGGCTATTATTATATAGGGGATTATGTCTCTAAGTTGAATTATCCATTTAGATAAGCTGGAGTCCGTGAAATATTTTTGATAGCCCACAGAGAAAACGGATGATTAATTATTATAGCCTGCAACACAACTAACAAAAAGTTTCATTAACATTCATATTAAAAAATGAAAACTAACAACTTTGTCAAGATCTATACAAAATGAATTCCGATCACTCAGGGAAAAAGCAGTAATAATTTTAATTCAATTTTCAACAACAAACATGCTTAAAAACGGCAATTAAAATTCGATATCGCTCTAGAGTTGACTAGTAAACTAGTAGTTGTCGTATAAACGCAGCTCTCCGTCTTGCAATGATGTCTTTTTAAGCCTAAATTCCCCATACAGATTATCTATAAGCAAGAACGTAAATCAAACTAAAAATGAATAATGCATAAGTAAATTTTTTTTTTTAAATTATAATACAACATTTTTACTTTAAATGTGGACATTTTGTATTTATAAAATTTTCGGATTTATGAAGTTTCTGATTAATATTCTATGAATACTAGCACATACCCCGTTATATGACTTTATCAGTAAAAATTTTACTGGTCCTATATCAGTTGCCAATTTTAATTTATCTTGTCATATTACATGATAGGAAGGACAGCAGAGGTTTTAATAATGGCAGTGATTATTTGGTGGTATATATGAATGATATCCAAAATTTGGCGAATCTATTGCAAACAGTGTGGGTATGTATAAAAAACAAACAGAAAAACGAACAGACTTCTTAATTCTTAAAGATATATAACTTAAACGCTAGATATTTATTAGTCCGTGAAATAGACTCCTAGAATTTTATGAAAAGAACTTGTTGTTAAAGCCGGTGATAAAATTTTTATTGCAACAAAAAATAATCGATGATTAAATTTAAAACTATCCCATATGTACCTAATCTATTATTTAAGCTTAATATAAAAGAAAATTATTTACGTCATATCTAAGTTCAGTGATAAAACGTATGAAAATAATGTAGACGATATTTAAATGATTTTAAATAAGAAATGATTAAATGAGATGGTTAAATGACGTCATAATGTTAGAAAAAATGTTATTTTTACCTATTTATTATTTGATAAATTGATTAATTTAATCGCCTGCTCTTAAAATGGGGCTTGATAAAACGGCATTAAACTATCGAAAAGAGGGGAAGGGGTGGGTTTCGAACGTTTTAAAGAGGACGCTTTGAATTTTACTAACTCTAACTCATGAAGAACCAATATGGATGCCTCTATCCAGTCCAGGTCCAACCATTTCATAAATCCGAGGACAGACGGGCAAATAACTTAGGCTATTATTATATAGGGGATATTTTCTGCCTTTTTTATTTTAAATTCGTATAATTTGTGTAATCTAAAAAAAAAAAAAGAAATTATATATGTAGTTCTAAAGTTTGCCGACTGAGATTTAGACCAACCTTGACTGTGTTTTGAAATTTTTTATTTAGAACAACTCTCTTTCCTAGAAATAGGAACAGATATTTTATGCTAAAAACGGCTGCGAAGCTGTTACTCATTCAATACCTCCCGGGATACACGTGTAGCATCAGGAATACTACAGATCCGAGTAACATTGCCTTCACTGTGTCATCGTAAATTAAAATCAGGGACCAAACAGGACAACCCCCAGGGTTGACGTGCTACCTCTAGAGGTATCGCTTGAACTTGCAGTACATTGCGTCCAGTGTATCCCTTTATATAACGAAAAATCTTAAGAAATATTTATACTACCAGTGGTAATATTTGAGCTGTCATCATTGTTGAAATGGTATATACTTCTCATATAGAATTAATATTGTATAAAGTTTTTACGATACAAGCAAATCCACACTTGTAAAGGCCCTTATATAGGTCTTCACATGTGTGGATTTAGCTAGCTGACCCCTCAGTTTGTTCTGTACCTATGATGAAGTGGGAACCCGTCCTCCAACGATATCTTAATAAAGATCTTTGACTGCAACCATCCATCGTGAAGTCCGTCTTATTACATAGATACAAGATAATGACAACTATACAGTAAATATTCGTTCTGATAAATTATGTATTAATACTTTACGTGCCTTCTAATAATCTGTATATAACAATAGAATAAAAAAAAAGAAATGCATTACATTTGCACACATACACATATCAGTCGACACTATTTGCAGTAGCAAGTAGGAAAATTCCGTACAATTTAATGTTATAAATTTCGAGGGGTAAGTATCTAACGAAAATACATTCTATTCGTCTCTCTAACATAAATACATTCAATTCATGCGGTCTAACATAAGCACATTTATCAGAACAAATATTTTCCACTGATTGTTACTTGTTGTCGTACAATAGAAACCCCCTACTTCTGAATTTCTATCACACTACAATGGGAAACATGCCTTGGACAAAAGTAGCAGAATGCAAAGATATACTTATATTCCGGAGAAAGTAACCTGCATTGTTGGAGTCACGTTACACCCACGAAAGGAACAGTAGGACATTTCCTCTATTAACAAAATTTAATACACGATTCTTTTTTATATTTAAATCTAAAATTCTCAGAATTTTAGAAATTCTCTGACCACTGTCAACATTTATTTAAAACACTTATGTGTATTGGAAATTCAGTGGTGAAAGAAAACATCGTCATATATGATTTCCTTAGCATACTTCTCTTTTTTAGGGCTTCTAGAAGAGAAGCATATATATATATATATATATATATATATATATATATATATATATATATATATATATATATATATATATATATATATATATATATATATATATATATATATGTCATGAGACGGACTTCTCGATGGGTGATTGCTGTCATGGCCATAAAACTGATACCGATCTTAATAAAGGTCTTTAGTTAAAGGCCTTTATTTTCTGACGATTGATACTTGAGCGTGGGTTACGTACTAGTTTGGGTTAGTGTAACAACATGATTTGTTTGTGGGTACAAAAATAACGGTATATACAGGAAAACGAAGCCGAATGATGTTGTTTACTGCATAGATTCTGGAAAAATTTAGACAAATAAAAACAAGTTTTTACATCAGTCGATGCGGAACCACAGACTGGGAAAAAATTAAAACTATATACTACTAATTCTATTTCATTTTTCGTATTTACGATACTATTATAAATTTATTCACTAAAAATATTTTTTGTTTATATGGTTTTCATTTATATAATAGTTATTATGGTATATTAATTATTATGGCTGTTACCTATAAGTTGATTAAAAAATTAAATAATTTTTGATCTATTGAGATTTAACTGAATAACTAAATTTAAAAATTAAAAAAAAAATAAAAAATTAATTAAATTTAACTAAAGCTCTAAACGCCCGCTAGCAGTACCCACTCAGAATGTGTTAAGAGACATCCTAACAATGAAACTATTTTAAGTGCCCCAGTCACCTTTGATGAACACGGTGGATCTTTAGCCAGATTGAGCCTCGAATCCACAACCTTAAAGTTGTGAGTTGTAAGCCTTTTCTGACTGAGCTACCTGGGCTCTTACTCTACGAGTAAAAGTATGAACATGTCTAATTAATTGAGCGAGACTTACTGCTGAAAGCCGATTCCGAACAGCTACGAGTTTCCATGCCAACAGCCGGATTCGAAACCGTGAAACCTGGTACTGAAGAAAAGCACTCTATCCGCTCATCCATTGTTCGATAAGAGAATTCTTTACGCTGATCCAGACTAGTATGTTCATACAGTAGTTGACAAACTGAAGACCAGTCACCACGATAGCAACCACGACAGCTCTAGAGCTGCAACTGACCTACGCGAGGTCTGTCCTGGTTCGAAGCTTAATGTGGTCAACCGCAGTAAGGAACAAGCACTACAGAGACAAGTTCTAGGCTACCAGGGAAGACGTAGAGAGAAAGATCACTCAGGCACCCCGGGTTCGTGAAGCCCGTACACTTGTAGAGGGATATTGAAGCAGAACAAACTAATTGTCAACATGAGCCCTTGATCAAAACGTTTTTATTAAAAGACTAACAAGTAAATAAAGAGTAAAAAAGGTAAACTATAAGACATCAGTGCGTTGATAACACTTGCGGCTTGCAAGTGACTAACAGGCGAAAAGTTGTTTTACGCAAGCCCGATGATTCCAAAGACAAAAGTGATTTTTCCTCTCGACTGAACTGTGCCGCTCACTTTATATACTGCAATATGCTCGCGCGCAGCATCGAGGGAAATTTGCATCCATGTCAGTTTGCATCTGAGGGTATCTTCTTCGATGCGGTTATCAGAACGCCCCACACTCCTAAAGGAGAAATGTCCCTGGGGATTCCATTGTTCGATAAAAAAAGACGAAAAGTTCGATAAGTGTAGTAACTTTTATCGTGTAATACACAACTTATTACAATATCGGCTTTTAACCTCTTGAGGACCAGCAAGTAAATGCTATACGAGTCGACCGTTGTGAAAACCTTTACCGTTTAACGCCATCTAGTAATTTAATTTAGAATTTAAAAATTAAAATAAAACGTTCCGATCTCCGATTACGGATACGCGACGCAGATCTCTCAATATCAACAGGAGATCATCGCGTGGAGGCGACGCTGGACTGATAAGAGTGAAATCGCTGCGTCGCGAAAACTAGACTTTGTTCGCGAACGTTTTAAGCAGTTGATCCTCGTCCCCCATTAGCCTTTGTGTTGTAAAACAGTAGAATGTTGCTTTCCAACGTAGCAACGAACCTTATAGGCTCGACACTGTCCTAGCTGGCACTTTTACTCTTATTTTACAAAAGAAATCGTTGAAACTTGTTATAATACACAAGAGAACGGTAATTTTTCATTATCTGAGTACACAAAAAAAAATTGCCAGATTTGTCCAAATATAACAGCTTGTATGTCACAGTTTGAAGCCCAGTGGCGTTGAGTAGCGCTTCGAGCTCCCACGGCACAGGTCCGAGGTTCGATCCCTGGCAAGGTTGACTCAGCCTTTCTCCCCTTCAGTGGGTAGATGAACTGAGGACCAAGCTTTCTTGGGAACTAAATACTGGGGGTTCCGCGTAAGACTGACTACCTAACCGAAACATATGCTTCGCACCCCACAGTCCTTGGACACGTAAACGGCCCTGGCCCCCTAGCGGCTGTTGCGCAGAGGAGTTTAGTTTATGTCACAGTTTAATTGAAATTAAATAACCCAAAGTGTTTTCGCGTAATCTTACTAATTCAATATGTACCTAAAACTAAGATTCGGCCAAAAAAGGCTAACATTATGTATAATGAAAGCAGTGAAAAAGCGAGGAATTAGATATGTCATACAATACAAATTTCATTACAATAAAGGAGAAAATCCTATCAAATCGAAAAGAATTGAACAAAATTCGGTGAGGTTAATATTTCATTTCTAGGCTCTTAAAAAGTCGCGTTTAAACATGCATCAAAAACTTATCTTGGCTTGAGTGGCTAAAGAGGCACCAGATTCTCAGTTCCGCTGATTTAATCCTCCGCGGGTGTGACAGAAAAAGAATGGGAAAAAAATTCTTTAAAATCTATACTCCCGCCGAAAGAGCTATTTGTGTTAGTAACGTGGGCCCCCGTCTCGTGCCTGAGAATGAGGTATTTTAAACACTTAACGAGTGTTTGAGTCAAGCGAAGAAAATTGCAGATCAATAACTTTTGGAGGAGTGTTAAAGTGCTGATGACAGAAATGCAGCAGGTTTTTAAAGGCTAGCATACACGGGTTTTTTAGCCGCAAACGGTAATAGCTTTTCAGAGAGGTTTTCGTGAATCTTTGCTTCCTGCCGTGAGATTATGCATTTAGTTTTATAAAGAGGAACTTTTATGAGTTTCATTGGATCGTTAAATTGAGTTATTTTCTACCCTGCAAGTAACTTCTTTTTTTTTGTAAGGAGACAAGAAATTTAATTTTATTATTTGAATTATTATCGAAAAGAAAAAATATAAAAGTAGTTAAAATTCAATATAATCAAATTAAATAACGTATTCCAAGGATAATTTTAACACTTTTGAGGGAACGATATATTTTTTAATATATTTTATTTAAAGTTTCATAATTTCTATTTAATGTTGAGAATAATTTAGGAAATTAAAAAATATTTAACCTTTTGCTTGTCTTAGAAGATTATATATAATATATAGAACTAATGCTTTATACATTTGTATATGACATATGATACACAGCTATTAAGGAACCAAAAAACTGGTACAGCTGCGTAGAAATGCCGCAACATGATGCGGCATGGACTCGACTAATCTCTGAAGTAGTACTGGAGGTAATTGATATCATGAAGCCTACAGGACTGTCCATATATCCCTAACAGCAATACGAGATGGGGGGGATCTGTTCTGAACAGCACGTTGCAAGGCATCCCAGATATGCTCAATAATGTTCATATATGGCATTTGGGTGGCAGCGGTAGTGTTTAGTGTCAGAAGAGTGTTCCTGGAGACACTCTGTAGCAATTCTGGACGTGTGGGGTGTCGCCATTGTCCTTCTGGAATTCCTTAAGTCCATCGGAATGCACAATGCACATGAATGGCGCAGGTGATCAGACATTATGCTTACGTACCTGTCACCTATCAGAGTCATATCTAGACAGATCAGGGGTCCCATATCACTCCAACTGCACGTGCCCCATATCATCACAGTCCCTCCACCAGCTTCAACAGTCCCCTCTTGATATGCATGTTCCATGGATTTATGAGGGACGTTGCGGTACGATTCGAACCTTCGTTGTAACGTCACTTTGAGGTCAGCTTGCAGGCATTATGTGAGCAGACAATCGAGCTGACGTCAAAGTAACGTCACAACAAACGTGCGAACCGACTCGCAACTTCCAGAGTAAGTCCCAAGGGACGGTATCACTAAAAGTGTTTAACGGCTAACAGCGATTAATCTCTGTTTAAACGGAGAATTACGTCCCAGCATAGAGCAAGTTGTCGCAACGTCACGAACTACTATAATGCCCTTCCCATTCATTTTCAGGTTTACAACAGCCAATAGACAAATAATAAACTGCCTTTCCGTTTGAAACTAAAGCCAGAATTGTCATAAATTGAAATGTGCCCTACTGCGTGAAATCTCCTTATTGTATGGCTGTATGGGTTAATCGCGGTTAGCCGTTAAACGACTTTGATGATACCGGTCTTAAGACACAGAAAGTTAGCCCCTGGCCTATAAGCCTTACTTCCCAGACTCTAAGTTATTGATCGATTATGATTCACTAATGACAAAGAATGCTTGTGAATTTAATATGTAATTACAGCTTGTGTTTTATTTGTTCATATTATTGAAAATTACTCTCGACACCCCAGTGTTCCGCAGAACTTAATCTGGTGACCCTTAATCTAGTTCTTTGCGTTTGTTAGATATCATGCAAGAGTAGCTTTGTTGTAATGTACTTACAACCTATACACCAGTGTTCGGTTACAAGGGGAAAACTCAGAAAGAATGTAATACTTTATATTGAGATTTAGACATTTATTCTGTACATTCATTTACAAATAGATCCTTGGTTATAATATATCATAATCATCAATTATTTATGTCTTGTATTTACACCGTAATTATTACAATTCTCTTTATAATGAACTATTACTAATCACATGGTTAAATTATTAACAGAGGCCTCAGTTAAATGACTGTAAATATTATTTTATCTTTACCTTCATTAAATGCACAGGGAAGCAGGCAGGGGCTTTCCTCAAGCGATGCTTCGGTCCTTCAGTTGGTACAGAGGGTCAGGTAGAGGCTTTCCTTCATACGGTGAGTCGATCCGGGTGTTCGGGCGAACGGGATGAGTCGGTGCTGGTGAGCGGGGCTTAGGATTCTTGTTCCACTTCTCTCGAATCCCGACTTCAACTCCTCTCCTTAACTTCGTTTCCAGACTCCTCACCTCGGTTTCAACGCCCCTTTTTTCTTCTTTGCCAATCGCTTGTTTTTGGGAAATTTTCCCACATCTACACCCCTTCGGGAGTGCAGGTGGGCTCATTAAAGTAGCCCCTTTTGTGCAAGCTGACATTGTTTTTTTAGCCCCTGCCTCCATTCCTCATGGTTACATCAATTTGCGAGCTTGACCGTTACGCTGCTATTCCGTGATCTACACCTTCTCTGAAGGGATCAATAAACTTGACGTGAACAATTGGATTCCTAAATTCCTCTAGTAAAATCCTCCCACAGCTGTGCATGCACGTGCAGATCACCGTGGGAAAGTACCTCGGTACAAGCTTGATTACAAAAGTTTTTTCAGAAAGGTCGTACCACATTTCAACCTGAACGTGGTGAAAATTCAACAAATTCAGTTTAGGATCCCTTTCCTCGATGGAAAATGCGTGGGTTTGTAGTGGGATGTTGAACAACGCCAACTGGTTAACCCCTTGCCTGTGACGCCATAACTAAGTTCGGACAACGCAAATGCGCCCATTTTGGAATGCCCAGCCTGAGTTCTAACAAGAGAAAAAAAAAACGATATTTCAATTCCGTGTAGCCCTAAATCGGTTCGTCCAATGCATAATATTGAATTTGTCATTTTCCCAATAGACAGAGATATTTTCCCGGGCGGCAGTTTCGCTTCATTTGGTGCTATCTCTGGGATACTGTAAAAGATTTGTGAAATTCTAAGGAATCTGAGGACATGGAATTCATGACAGTTGATAGAGATAATAATATTGTTGTATTAATTTATTACGTTTATCTAGAAAAGTATGTCATTGGATTCATTTTGCTGTCATTGGAGCAAAAATGACTGTCATTCATTAACATTTTCCGTATATGTGAAAATATTGAAAATAGTAGCTACTTCCTTTAAAAAAAATTTTCTTTCCGAAAATAATCTATTTCTAATATTTTGACGATAATAACGGACAGAATTAAAGATAAATTTTTTTTCCATTTTCAGCACGTTTTCTCAAATATATTCCACAGGAAAAGGGTTAAAGGCCTAATCACACATCAACTTAAACCCCCCCCCCCAAAAAAAAAAAAAAAAAAAAAAATCGCTACATTCCAGGAATCTAAGCAATCTTCATCGAGAAAAAAAATCGTAAAGTATATCCGTTGCTTTAGAATGTTTAAGAAAATAAATGGTTTTTCCGAAAGATAATAGTTTGGTTTCCATGGATTTTTTTTTTTTTAATAAAGACCTGAAGTTTTGAAATAGAGGTTGTAACGCAAAGGGAAATAAGCTTGGAGTTATTTTTGTTTTTATTAATTTGTTTTTACCTTAAATTAGTATTTTTAACTGTGTGAAAGACATCTTAGCATCTTTAGTTTTTGTATTCTTGATGTCTTAATTATTAAATAGATATTCATATGGAAAACCCTACTGTTGGCCGATTGGTTACTCTGCTGGCCTTCTGTACCGGAGTTCGTGGGTTCGAATCCTACTGCGACATGGATGTTCGTAACCTTACGGAATCGACTTTAAGATGTAGGTCCCCGTCTCATTAGCCCTCGTGTTGCAAAAGAGTAGACCGTAGCACTCCACACCAAAACAAACCCTACTGTTGAATTATCATTTGAATGCTTGCAGTATTTGTTATTTAATTCTTTGTAATATTTTTACCTCCATTTTATAGATGGATCTCAATTCTGTTACGTACTTCTGTTACATGCTTGTATAAGGCTTAAATTCTGTATGCATATTGCTTTTTGTCCTATTTTTAGGTTCTCATACTTCTTTCTTCAAAACCGCAATACAGAAGTACAGTCACCCAGCTAGTACACAATTATATGAAATTTTATAGCTTTACTGGAAAGATTTCAGTTAAATGATAACTTATTCGGATTATGTTCTAATCCAAAGTAACAAAATTCCTGTTATATAAATATCTCTGGTATAAATTTACTAAATGAAACTTTTTTATAACTGTATAAATGCATTGGAAGGGACGCTTAAGACAATTTTTTGGTTGGGATTTCCATATGAATATCTATTTAATAATTAAGACATAAAGAATACAAAACTAAAGATGCTAAATTGTTCCTCACACAGTTAAAGAAAGAAAACTTACTTATAGCTAAAAGCTATAAGTAAGTTTTCTTTTTTATCACGTGAGTTAGAATCTCCCCCCTCCTTTAAGAATTAGCGCGGGAGGAGACAAGAAAACAGCTCGTAATTTAGAAAGAAATTATTTTCAATAGTCGCGTCCACCTTTCACCTTTCACTCGACATTTATAATCAAATGACGTAACCATGGTACCGATCAAAGCAGAAATTGTAAAGAAGTCGAGATTTATTTTATAACGTGTTCCTAATGCTAAAACCGAACACTACGGTGAACAAACGGGAAACCACTTTTATTTTCCAATACCATTTCAATGGTATAGGCTTATTTCATATTTACTCTCATTTTTAAACTTTTTGTTATTTTCACCAATTGATTACTTTGTTTTTTATTGCGTATAATTTGACATATAATAAAGCCTTAAGACATTGTCTTTCATCGAATACTTTGAATACTTTGACGATGGCATTATTTTGAAATTATTGTTCACCGGGAAGAATAAAAACGTATAAAATGTAAAGTTACTCTGACATATGTGAGATTTTTGCTCTTGGAATGTTCTTGAAAGTATGAGGACAATTTATATTGTGTCTATCAGCCAACGTCAAGCTTGCTGTGTTCTGGAATAGCTTTATAAAGCCCGTCTTAATCGGAAAAGTAGCTGCCTCAACCCCATAAATTCGTCTCGCTTCCAACTTGAGCAGCAAATTCACACCATTAAGCCCTTTCAACAATCGCAACTCACAAAGTCTCGGTTTTCTGCCTCGTAACTTGTCTTCTCCAAGTGGCTGTAAATGTTTAATGGGATTTGCATCCGCTTTCTGGGTACTGCGTTTCTGGCTCTACTTCCCCAAGAAGGGACGCCAAAGTAAATAGAAGACCTGCGACCGAAACGGGGGCCAAATTTCAAGGATCTCAGGAACGAATGATGATGAACGTGCCCGATTGTGACTCGCTCTCCTGCTCAGGTCTGGAACAAAACAAGGGATTAGAGGACCGAGATATAAAATTAGGCACCATCTGTTGCACAGAAATGCGTGGTGCGCATTCAGGATTGTCCCGAGGCAGATCATTTCCATAAGGTCATCTTGAACAAATATTTATTATCAATGTATTTAACTGTACGTTATATAATGAACTCTTTTCAGGTGTGGGTTTAGAAGAATAAACACAAATCCGAAGCAACTTATCACTGTTAGCCCGCACTGATAACATAGCTCGTTCGTTATTGATAAACAGCTTTCTGTGTTCAGTCTCTGTCTACCGGGCTATCCAAAACTGGACAACGAATAAAGATTTTTAAAAATGCGGTATTCAGCAGTGATATGCCGGATATATAAGTATAAAGTCCGAATTTTTGTGTAAAAATGGAACAGTAGTTCTGTTGGCAACCGAAAGGTGGCTCTATAATGAGGATCAATACTAGCGGAGACATACACAGCATATGATACATGATACACAGCAAGGGATACGGGGATGATACACAGCAAGTGAGGGTAAATGGTCTAGAACAAGAATGCCAACCTGCGGCTCGCGAGCCACATGCTGCTCTCTGAAGGATTATTTGTGGCTCTTGACAAATGTACCCGAGTTCGCTTTTCACTTTTGTGTTATTATATTTAAAAAAATTATTGGAGCTCCGGCAATGCTGGGTAAAAAAATTGGTCTTATTGACTTTTAAGATATGATTCTCAAATTCCACAATTCACACCGATTCACTGCATAATACACCGAGAACATCTCGTTACAAAATATTTAAAATATCCTGATGGTATGAAAACAGGGTAACACATTATAAATCACATTCGCACCAAAGCAAAATATCATCGACTATTCAAAAATTTCCTTGAAAAATTAAAGGACGAAGAACTTCCAAATGACATTCAATAAATATAATTTCTGTAAAAAGAAATTTTTTAATACTTTTTTGCATACCTTTTAAATACGTATTTAATTGCGGAAAGCGAAAAATTTCAAATTTCGTAAAAATGGCTCGGATTATCAAGGAGCTTGGCTACCCCTGGTCTAGGATCTTTACTGATCTTACTGGTCTTTTATTTAAATCTTTTTGTGTGTTTGATATCCTTAAGTTTTTTACACACTAGTGTTTTTATTAATTTATTTTTATTTTAAATTAATATTATTTAACTGTGCTTGAGGATCTACTTAGCATCTTTAGCTTTTTTATTCTTGATGTCTTAACTATTGTATAGATATTTGTAATACTAGACTCAAGACTCGAGTTGGTGTTGCATGGGAGCCTGTTTTTTTTCAGCGGCCGACGACGGACACCCCAAGAGAGGGTGGGCAAGCCCTGTTCCAGGGAGGTTCAACAGGAGGGGGATGTCATATCCGCCAGCTGCGGAGGACATTTTTCCCGTGGAAGAGAAAGCTTGACCGAGGGGGGGGGGGGGTTCTACCCCGGCCCTCGCGATGAGGAGTGGAGAGATGCCCTCTCGGAGAACGGACATGAGATTCTTGTGAAAGCAGTTGAGACCGAGAGAGGTGTTTTCTGCTCGGCACCATTTGTTTTTTTCTCAGTCTTATTTCAGCCCTGTTTTTAGTATGATTTGGAGTGTACATATGTCTTAACAGAATTTGCAAATAAATGTTTAATCCAGAGTTTTGTCGCTGCAATGCTTAATTGTTGGGAATATAGGCTTTAATCGAACCCACGATATCTGCTCCATTAAAAATAGGCGAGCAGGTATAGAACGAGACGTGCGGTCATCGGAAAGTGCAGTCGGGGACGCGCTAGCCGTTACAATATTCATATCGAAATCTCTACTGTTTAATTAGCATTTGAATGCTTGCCAGTACTCGTTATTTTATTCTTTGTAACATTTTTATCTCCATTGTAGAGATGAATCTCAATTCAGTTATGTACTTTTGTTTCATGTTTGCATAAGGCGTAAATTCTATACGTATATTGGTTTTCAGCCCTGTTTGTAGGTTGTTATACTTCTTTCTTTGTTATTGATAATGTTAAGGGTCTTCGGATTCAGTTGTCATGACGTTTTCTCCTCTATTGGGCTTTGGTGAATTGTAAGCTCTTTTGGGGGTCGGTTTGGTAGCGGGGTTTTTACAGTCTTTCAATACTTGACAATCAGATAACTTATAAGAGGAATATTGTGCCCCAATTACCTTCTAATTTACCTTACATGTGATTTCCGTTATACAATGGTACATCTGGCAAGCGAGGCATCTCACCAATCACAGCAGTGAGCAACAGTAGTAATGGTATGAAAGACTTACGATGCTGAGATATAGTTTTCTTTGTTTTTCCATAGAAGAAATGGGTGTAACTTAAATTTCCTGAATTATTTTGTTTAGTGTAGAGCATATACAGCATAATAATGGCCTTGTAACACCTCGCAAGTAGCGATATATTTACAATACTATATTGGCATTTTTAAATCCCCTATATAATAATAGCCTAAGCTATCTGTACGTCTGTCCTTCAATTTATGAAGCGGTTGGACCTGGAATGGATAGAGGCATCCATTCAAAGCGAATAAAGTTTATCTTCTCCTAAACTATCGATCCGATTTTAAAATAAATTTGTATAAATATGCTTCATATCACAGCAAAAACTACTGTCGTCTTTAAAACGTTCGAAATCCACCCCTTCCCTCCTTTTCGAGAGTTTAATGCCATTATTTCGATCCCTATTTTCCCCGGTTAAGAGCAGGCGATTAAATGTATCAATTTATCACTTAATAAATAGGTAAAAATAACAATTTTTTCTAGCATTGTGACGTCATTCCTTTAACCATCTCATTTAATCATTTCATATTTTAAACTATTTAAATATCGTCTACACTATTTTAATATCTTTTATCACTGAACTTAGATATTAAGCAAATAACTTTCTTTTTATATTTGGCGTAAATAATAGATCAGGTACATACGTGATAATTTTAAATTTAATCATCGATTATTTTTTGTTGCAATGAAACTTTTACCACCGGTATTAACAATAAATTCTTTTCATATAAGTCTAGGAGTCTATTTCACGGACTAATAAATATCTAACTTTTAATTTATATATATTTGGAAATTAAGAAGTTTGTTTATTATACATAACCACACGGTTTGACTAAATGAATTCAATGTGATTCTAAACTGCATTACAGGATCGGGAGACTAGAGGAGTATGACGATAAATAAATTATTGAGAGTGAACCAGATAGTTCTCAGCCAAAAAACAAAATTTTTTTACCTGCCTCATTGGGTACTTAACAGTTGTGGAATATTAAAAATTTTACTAATTCCATCATATGATGGGTTATATGCTAGTTAACTAAGAGCATCTGAGCATCTTCTTCACTAGCAAGAACAGCATTTTTACTACTTAAATATAGCAAATTAAATATTTTTCAGACGCATAAAATTTCACTTTTTTTGTATGCGAAGGACTTCAAATATTCTTTAATATTCTTTTCCCATATGGTAGCCGAACGATGGCAGGATGCTTAGGGCGTTAATCTTCGGTACCGGAGTTCGTGCGTTCGAATCCACTGTGGAATGGATATTCGTAGCCGTCCGGAGTCGGCTTCAAGCAGTAGGTCCCGGTCTCATTAGCCCTCGTATTGAAAAAGTAGAGCGTAGGGCTACAAACCAAACCTAAACCTTTTCAATAATGGAATAAACACAAATGTTAATATTCCTGAAAGCAATAAGTTATTGAAATTTTTGAAACGAAACAATTGTGTTACCCTTTTTGTATTTGATCATGTAACAAAACGTTGACCTTTGTCTTACAACAACCCCTGTCAGATACGTATTTCCGGAACATAAAACACTCCTTAGACTACGTAAAGACTGAAGACAGAAGTCAGGCTCGTACATAATATATGTCATTCTACTTTTCTATTCTGAAAGATGCAGTAAAACCAAAATGTCCCGCTGAATAAAACTCGCTACGGTTGTGAAAATGTCAAGGACTTGAACCCGTGTGGAAGAGAATGACTTGCCAAAGTACATCTGTTGTCCGCTTAGGCAGTGAAAGTAAGGGAAACCGAATGGAGATGAGCTGCTATTGTCCCCATAACTTTTACAATAACACTGTCGTAATGCAATGGGATATAGTGACGTAGCCAGAATTTTTTTTTGCTCCGGACAAGAAAAGTTTTAATCCAAACTACAGTTAACTTTCAATCTCATAAAAAAAATTCATCATAGACGCACACTTAGAAAGTACATATACATACATGCATAGCTATATCTTATACATACATGCATAGCTATATCTTATACATACATGCATAGCTATGCGTGTATACATAAATAGTCATAAAAGAAGTGTCAGTAACGCTGTACGTAATTTCATTGTATCTTGAAGTTTTTACCAGGTATAAATTTTCTTAGTATATATATATAATTTAAGCTCCAGTATTTACCAGATGAATTTAAACTAAAGTTATCCCCTATATAATAATAGCTTAAATTGTCTGTCCATCTGTCCGTCTATCCCCGAATTGAGGAAGCGGTTGTACCAGGAATAGAAGAGGCATCCATATAAGGCAATTTGGCGCAACGTCACGAACTACTATAATGCCCTTCCCATTCATTTTCATGTTTACAACAGCCAATAGACAAACAATAAACTGCCCTTCCGTTTGAAACTAAAGCCAGAATTGTCATAATTTGAGAATTTGCCCTACTGTGTGAAATCGCTTTATTGGATTATTGATGAGTTAGGGTTAGCAAAATTCAAAGCAAATTTAAAAAAAATTCAAATTTTACCCCTTTCCACCTTTTGGAGTGTTTAATGCCATTATTTCAAGATCTGTTGTCCCCGGTTAAGAGAAGAACATTAAATTTATCAATTTATCACATAATAAATAGGTAAAAGTTACATTTTTTCTAACATTATGATATCATTCCTTTAACCATCTAATTTAATCGTTTTTATTTAAAATTATTTAAATATCGTCCGCATTATTTTCATACGTTTTATCACTGAACTTAGATATTACGTAAATAATTATCTTTTATATTTGGAGGAAATAATAGATTAGGTATGGTTTGGATTGGAGCGCTACGGTCTACTTTTTCCAACACGACGGCTAATGAGACTGAGACCAACAGCTTAAAGCCGATTCTGAACGGCTAGGAACATCCATGACACCGTGTTATTCGAACCCACGAACTCCAGTACCGAAGGCCAGCACACTAATCAATCGGCCATCGTTCAGCTGTATTTTTCTTTTTTAGCTTGTACATCACAGTTAAGTTGAAGCAACTTAAATATTTTTCACACGCATAAAATTCCGTTTTATTTGTATGAAAAGGAAAATATTCTTTAATATACTTTTCAGTAATGGAGCTGAACGACGGCTGAATGCTTAGGGTGCTGGTCTTCGGTACCAGAGTTCGTGGGTTCGAATACCACTGTGGCATGGATGTTTATAAGATTCCGGAATCGGCTCCAAGCAGTAGGTTCCGGTCTCATTAACACTCGTATTGGTAAAAGTAGATAGTAAAACTACAAACCAAACCTATACCTTTTCAATAATGGAATAAATACAAATGTTAATAAGCCTTAAGGCAATGAGTTATTGACATTTTTGAAACGGAAGAATAGTGTTACCCTTTTTGTATTTGATCGTGTCACAAAACGTTGACCTTTGTCTTACAACAAGCCCTGTCAGATACGTATTTCCTGAACAAAAAGCACTCCTCAGACAACGTCCAGACTGAAAACAGAACTCAGGCTCGTACATAGTATATGTCATTCTACTTTTCTATTCTGAAAGATGCAGTAAAACCAAAATGTCCCGCTGAATAAAACTCGCTACGGTTGTGAAAATGTCAAGGACTTGAACCTGTGTGGAAGAGAATGACTTGCCAAAGTACATCTGTTGTCCGCTTAGGCGGTGAAAGTAAGGGAAACCGAATGGAGATGAGCTGCTATTGTCCCCATAACTTTTACAATAACACTGTCGTAATGCAATATAGTGACGTAACCAGAAATGTTTTTTTGTTTGGGAGGAGGAAAGTCGTAATCCAAACTACCTTTAACTTTCAATCACATAAAAAAAATTTCATCACAGATTCATACATAGAAAGTACATACATAAGTCTTATACATACGTAGTTATGCATGCATACATAAATAGTCATAAAAGAAATGTGAATAACGCTGTACGTAATTTCATCGTATCTTGGAGTTTTTACCAGGTTTAAATTTTTTTACTAAATAATGGAACATATTTAATTTAAGCTCCAGTATTTACCAGGCGTTTTCCATTTGATGGTATATTTTTCGGCGGCTTCATTTGTCGGAGCACCTGGCACTGTAGTGCAAATATCCAGTAATAAAGATGGATATTAATAAAACAATCATAAATACAATGTTAAAGATGCCAGTTACATTAAAAATAATAAGTTTAAAATGAAAATGAAATTAATTGATGAATAATAAAAAACTAATATAATAATAGAGGCAAAATGTAAGTAAAGATGCGATTAAATAAATTTAAAAATGAATAAAACGTTAAACTAAATTATCTTATATAAAAAATAGCCAGAATTTTGTCCATCTATTGAATTATGAAAATTGTACTGAATGGATAAATATTGATTTTGATGAGTTAGGCTTAGAAAAATTCAAAGCGAGTTAGAAAACTTTCGAAATCCACCCCTTCTCCCCTTTTCGAGTGTTTAATGAAATTCTTTCAAGCTCTGTTGTCCCCGGTTAAGAGCAGGCGATTAAATTTATCAATTTATCACATAATAAATAAGTAAAAGTAACATTTTATTTCTGACCTTATGACGTTATTCTTTTAACCATATCCTGTAATCACTTTTTATTTTAAATTATTTAAATATCGTCTGCATTATTTTCATACGTTTTATCACTCAACTTAGCTATTACTTAAATAATTTTTTTTTATTTCACTTAAATAATAGATTAGGTACATGTCTGATAATTTTAAATTGAATCATCGGTTATTATTTTTTATTGCAACGAAAATTTGATCATCGGTATTAACAACAAATTCTTTTCATAAAAGTCTAGGAGACTATTTCCCCATATTAATAAACATCTAGCGTTTAAGCTATAAATCTTTGAAAATTAAGAAGTTTGTTCGTTTGTTTTTTATACATAAAAACTTTATCCATTCACTCTTTGAAACATATATATATCCAGTTCGCCAAATCACTGTCAGTATTAAAACCTCTGCTCTCCATCCTGTCACATAAAATGGCAAGATAAATTAAAGTTGGCAACTAACATGCGGTCAGTAAAAATAACAAATTATTGAGCATGTACCACATATTTCTCAGCCAAAAAACAAACCATTTTTTTTACTGCCTTATTGTTTTGCAAGTCTAAAATTAAAGATTTACGTCCCGACATATAGGCTATATCTAGTTTAAAATAACCAAAAATTCGAAAAACTGCTACGGAATTATGACATAACCTTTTAATTTTTATTTTTTTCCAATTTGAAACCTCAGAAACAAATGGAAATGAGCTGCATAATCATAAATTTTACCCCTTACCTATGCAATATAGTTTAAGAAGAAATGCTAAATTTATTTCATTAAAAATAGAAACACTAATGTATTTGCCCGTCATAATGAACGTACATAAAATATTAATTTTCATAAAATTGTAAAGTTTTCTAAAGTTTTGGACATGAAAATATAAAATTAGTATTAAAAAACTTTAACTGACCGTATGATGCCCTTAAATTTTTGTCATATTACGTGATAAGATGACATCATTTTAATATGGACATAACTATTTGATATATGTGAATGATGTCCTAAATTTAACGAATCGATTGCAAACCGTGTGGTTATGCATTAAAAACAAACACACAAACGAACAAACTTCTTAATTTTCAAAGATATATAATTTAAAAGCTAGATATTTAATAGTCTGTGAAATAGACTCCTAGACTTTTATGAAAAGAATTTTTTGTTAAAACCGGTGACCAAATTTTCATTGCAACAAAAAATAATTGATTAAATTTAAAATTATCACATATGTACCTAATATATTATTTAAGCCAAATATAAGAGAATTTTTTTTTTGTTGCAATGAAAATTTCATCACCGGTATTAACAACAAATTCTTTTCATAACAGTCTAGGAGTCTATTTCATGGACTAATAAATATCTATCAGTTAAGTTATATATCTTTGACAATTAAGAAGTTTGTTCGTTTGTGAATTTGTTCTTTATACATAACCACACGGTTTGACTAAATGAATTCGTCGTGATACTAAACTGCATTCACAGTATCGTGAGATTTTAGAGGAGTATGAAGATAAATAAATTATTGAGAGTGTACCAGATAATTCTCAGCCAAAAAACAAGCCATTTTTTTTACCTGCCTCATAGGGTAGTTTAAAATTCTGGAAAATTAAGCATTTTACTGATCATGTCATATGACGGGCTATATGTTAGTTATAAAATTAAAATCGTCATTGTTGGTAGTGCAGTGGTGAGTTACATTCCTTTCACGAAAGTTGCACAAATGTACTTTGTAACTTTATAAAGTACACGGTGTTTCAAAAATGACCTCTATATTTGAAAAATCAATAAAAACTAAACGGGTAGCGAAAGCAATACACCGTTTGTTGCAATATACTTGGGACAACAGCAAATTTTGAAGCAGACAAACTTTAGAACATAATTCAATTTTCAACAATAGATGGCGTGATTTGAAAGATATAGAAAAAAAACGCAGTTTGTAAGTCTGCGTCTGCCATTCTGTAAGTCGTCTTTTTGCGGTGAGCGTGTACTGTTCAATGATTGCATGTTTGCTGTGAAAAAATGATTTATTCCTTAGAACAGAGGATTCTCCACCTAGAACAGTGTTGTTGCAACAAGACGAAGTTCGGACTATCCCAAACATACAGGAAGTGGCGTGGATTAGCCTCCCTGTTCTCCAGACATGACCCCCTGTGACTTCTTTCTGTGGGGACACTTAAATGACCAGGTGTACCGCCACAATCCAGAAACAATTGAATAACTGGTGCAGTACATCTGTTCTGCATGTGAAACCATCCCACCTAAGATTTTTACACAGATTTCTGAAAATTTCATTCTGAGACTAAGCCTTATTATTGCTGCGCATGGTAGATATGTGAAAAATATCGTAGTTTAGTTTTTTCCAGAAAATTCCAACTAATTTTGAAATTTTGTCTGACTGAAAATTTTCTATTGTCCCAAGCATATTGCAATAATCGGTGTATTTATATCACCGTCCGTTTAGTTTTTATTGATTTTTCAAATATATCGGTCATTTTTGAAACACCGTGTATCACTCTGTTTCCAAGAATGATTTTAGAATTACAAACGTCTTACCACACGTTGACATCGAAGGTTTAGTTTATGATTCCTTTTACTGATGGAGAATGGGCAGATTTCTTCTGCTACAGAGAAACATTTTCAACCGATTTATTTTAGTTCGGGTTGACTTATGATAAGGCATTTTATTGGTTGAAAATTTATCGCTGTCCCTCGAGAAATCTGCTTATTCTTCAACAGTAAAAGGAATCCTAAAGTGAGTCTGCTTATTCTTCAACATGAACATGTTGTCGCCTTCAATCTGTTTAACTCCTTCCGTCTTTTGCCGTACGCCGTACGGGCACAGCTTTCGGGCCTTTACTGATTTGCCCGTACGGCGTACGGGCAATCTGATTTCTATTTCTCTTGCAATGTTTAGGCCGTATTTTTTCCAATTTTAGTAACAAATTATTTTTATATATGTCCAGTAAATGATAGTTTGCAGTTTATTGTATTTTCTACTCTGATTGGTTCAAAAGCGCGGGTTTTTTCGCTTGTTTTGTATGAGAAGACGAATTGTTATCTTTCAGTGTATAGCTTTCTGGTTATATTTTACTAACCGCCTGATAATTTTATTGATGTAAGAGTTGAATAATATATTTTTACTTTTAAATAATGGATATGTCAGAGCGTATGGAGGTAATTTCTTGCGATTCGAAATGTGACTCGGAATCAGAAACTGGATTATCTGTAAATGATAGTAGCGAAAGTTTACTAGATGACCAAGATAGTAGTGACTCTGATAGTAGTACAGATGGAATCAGTCAAGCAAGACAATTTTTTTAAATTAATTGTGATAATCCTTCGGATCCGCCTCCTAGATTTGCTTTCACTGGAATTCCAAAAATTAACTTGGATATCGATGAGACTAAAGGTAAACTTCAGTTCTATGATGCTTTCACTGAAAAAAAAAAGTTGTAATAAATGCTTAAAAATATTAGAAATGTTAATTTTAATAACATATCTTTACTTAAAAATGTAAAATGAGCAAAAAAAAAATGCAATAAAAAATTGTGACATTTTTTTTTTGATCGAATTCTGGAAAAAAATGAAACTGTCAAAGGGTTAACAATAAGAGATATATACGGTTAAACTACTATTTCCCTGTTTAAAATTGACTCAAAGGTAGGGAATGCGGTAAAATATTCTGAAACGTACGCATGACTCATGCAATGCTGCCCATGATGTACGCATTGATTAAAAGATGTTTGCGAGGAGTAAATAGAAGCTAGGGGAACATTTATCCGAGCCATTCACGAGAGATAAAAGCAAGTTGCGAAAAATTCGGGTTATTCTGAACCCCGAGGAACATAGATAATGTGTCACAAGATACGATAGTTTAAAACTACAATCGGGGGAATTGAGGACCACTGATATCACATTCCCCAACAATTTAGAGCTGGTGACACATCGTGTGTCTATGAAATTAAGGAAGTTTAAAAGTAAAGTGTAATCAAGATACTTCTAGCTCAGTAAAGTTAAATCCTACCTTATTGTATTTACTATTCCTGAATTCATGTAATCGAATATATTTAGCATTCGATAGAATAGATTATCCCACCGTTTGCGTAAGCAATGAAACCTTATATTACTCATGTATTTTACAGTTATTTTTTCTAGTCACACTGTTATTTATGATTTAAATACTGAGAATTATAAATGTTCATAGAACTACAGCTTAGAGCAAGACAGGACCGTTCCAACGCGCATCAATAATTTATTAATAATTACATCAATATATTCGAATATATCGATGACGTTTGTATTTTAGAATGATTTATTTTCTTAAATTTCCCACAATTCTTGTTATAATATATTTCTGTTTTTGAATCAAATTTCTAAAAGCTCAATTAAAGTTTTCAAAACGTTTAATTCAAAAAAACAGTACATTACAAATAGATGCTATTATGAATAAAAATAGTACTAAAATTATTAGAACCGTCAGACAACATGTACTATGTTATGAGTAAATAATAGAAAGAATCTTCTTGGCACTACAGCCTAGAACAAGCCAGGGCAGGTTCCAAAGAGTTTTTGTCTATCAGAATCTATTAAATGCTGCGTGTGTCCAATTAGTAATCTTTAATGTTTTTATTGCCTTCATTTCCTAGTTCTCCATATTTGTTGAGGGTTAAAAGCTTATTGATTCTTTTAAATAAACAAAATTATATCTAACTAGAGTTGATTCTTCTTTCTATATTTGACTACAACAATAAAAAAATTAGCCAAATTATTAGCCAAAAATTAGAGACCTCAGAACATGGTAAACTATATAGTAAGTTCTTTACTTGAAATTTCATGTAACAAAACAGTAGGACGTAGCAGAACAAAATCTCAGTATGATCCATTATCCATTTGAGTATAATTAAGAGTACATTCTTTAAAAATTTATGGAATTGATACGCACATAAATTATTCATTGTAAAACATTAACAACATTTTAGTGTAAATATTAAGATTGGCTGTTACCCTCTTATCATTTACACCAAATAAGTATCTAATCTTTGGCTAATCTTTAGTCTAAGTATAATTATAGTCTTAGTAATATTTAGCCAATATCCTCTGATCCAAATATGTATCTAAAGGTATCTAATTTGGCTTGGTTTGATAACTTTAATAAATATCCTTGTTTACATCGATTTTCAATTTCGTTACTAAAAAATTCGACAGACTTTGGACAGAACCAAACTTTTTGCCTAGTATTTTTCTTTCAAATATTAGTGGTCTCTTTTGGGTATGATTACTCCATCTTCATTTCTATAGAGGACAACTGATCGAATTATTGTTTCATGCATAATAGTTATAGCTATATTGCTAATGAGTCGTGATCTTAGATGGCTTCTTAAACCAAAGTGACATCTGTTTGCCAGCATCAAGCTGTAATAAATTTCAACATTCAGTTAATTCTTGTTGGCGACAGTTGTTCTAAGAAATTTAAATTCGTTAACTGTTTGGAGGGCGAGACCGTGCACCACCAAAGGTGCCTTATCAGCCTATTGACATGACTTAATCCTGAAATGTTGTTTTCCTTTCGTTTATGATTAACACCATTTGACAATTGTAATTAATGGACAGTAAAAATAATACCGCGGTTAAAAAACGACTTATCTGGGGCAGATTGATTAGCGTTACCAGCTTCCAAACTGTGATCTAAGGTTCAATTCTCAAAATAAATAAATAAATAAATAAATAAATAATATATATATATATATATATATATATATATATATATATATATATATATATATATATATATGGGTTCTTACATATGCCGACTCAAACCATGGGTAAATTTATTTTGTATAAATTTGGATTAACTTTTTTTCCTGTTTTTATCACAGCAATTAATAAAGGCTTTTTCTTCCGAGATGTTTATTTTCTGTAAACAAGAATCATCTCTGGTCAACATCTGTGAGAAAATAACTCTAGAAAAATCTGCCTCCGACAGCATGCATCTCCTTTTTGTTTGGAAATTTTCTAAGTTGTCCGCTAGGGCCATGTAGAGTTATAATTGGTCAGACCCCCTACTTACTACTACGGCGTAATCTGTAGCCCTAGTGATCGATTTAGGTTAGGGGTTAAAAAGGGGAATGCAAAAGGAAGCGGGAATTTAAAGCCCTTGACTTCAGATTCGAAAACCCCTGAAAATCTTTCTTATGTATATATGTATATATATGTATATATATGTGTATATGTATATATATATGTATATATGTATATATA
Source organism: Pardosa pseudoannulata (assembly GCA_032207245.1). Lineage (NCBI taxonomy): Eukaryota > Metazoa > Arthropoda > Arachnida > Araneae > Lycosidae > Pardosa > Pardosa pseudoannulata. The sequence continues at coordinate 109,284,225 of CM063500.1, read as the reverse complement.
TACATATATACATATATATATATATACAATATTATATATATATACATATATATATACATCTATAGATATAGATCTATACATATATATATATATACATATATACATATACATATACATCTATAGATATAGATCTATACATATATATACATACATACACACACACACATACACACATACACACATACATATATATATATATACTGCTAAAAGCTGATCCCAAACTGCTACGAATATCCATACCAGCAATGGAATTCAAACCCGCATACTCCGGTACAGAAAGTCAGAGCAGTACCCACACCTGTTGTCAGACTACTCATATTTAGAAGAAATAAACTGTTACTATTTACAAAAATTTTGTCTTCATTGAGGTTTATAATAATTACTCTAGACTTCGCATACGAAAATGATTTAAAAAAAATTTTAGATGGGAAAATCAAATATTGTCCTCTATTTCCCCTCTTAAAACAGGAGAAAACTTTGACAAGGTCTAGTTTATTAAATAAAATTTTATCTGCTCTGTGCATGCACAAAAATAATCTTCATATAAAAATATTAATATCGGATAACTTGAGACGGTTTTCTTCTTTTCTTCTTTTGTAATTTACATCAGTGGAAAATAATTGAATCAGCATTTGAAAACGGGAAACAAGCGCTAAAAGCTGAAATTATTTTTATCATTATTTCCTGAAATAAGTGATATTAAATAGACTTTCATTGTAAATTAAAAGAAGTCAACAAAAAATCACTCACGTGCTAGTGTAATCGGACCAGGAAAAATATTGACTCCTGGTAGAAATCTTAGTGTTGTGGCACAAAAGATTTTAAAGAAAAAACACAAACATCAGCTAGCTCAAAAAATTACTATATTTAAAAGCTACTGAGCCACTAAAACAACAATTAGGTAGAAACAGTTAACAC
>CM063500.1:109270807-109278307 GCA_032207245.1 Pardosa pseudoannulata | reverse complement strand
TAACATTTTTATTGCAAAAAAAATTAATCGATGATTAAATTTAAATTGATTACATATGCACCTAATCTATTATTTAAGCCAAATATAAAAATAAAATTATTTACGTAATATCTAATTTCAGTGATAAAACATATGAAAATAATGATATTTAAATAATATTTAAATATGATATTCAGATTATACTTAAATAATTTAAAATAAGAAATGATTAAATGAGTTGATTAAAAAAAATAGTGGCGTAATGCTAGAAAAAAATGTTATTTTCATCTACTTATAATGTGATAAATTGATGAATTTAATCATCGCCTGCTCTTAACCGGGGAAAATAAGGCTTGAAATAATGGCATTAAACGATAGAAAATTAGGGAAGGGGTAGATTTCGAACATTTTTGAACTCGCTTTGAATTTTGCTAACCCTAACTCATCAAGAATCCAATACGGATGCCTCTATCCATTCCAGGTCCAACCGCTTCATGAATTCGAGGACAGATAACTTAGGTCAGTATTATATAAGGAATGGTTACCTTGGGAAACGAAATCTACTTTGTGTGCAGAAGAGAATGTGAACATGATAATGCTGATGATGTATCATATAAAATATAAAAAATACATAATATGCGTTCAAGGGAATTGTTGGCAAGCACATCGGAGTTTTTTACTACAGTTTTTTTATTTAAAATTTTTTTATGTAGATTTCTAATTAGTTCGTTGTTTCACTTAAAGCTACGACTTAAGCAATCTTTCCCTGTGTTTTAAAATGCCTCCTTGGGAGGATCTGCATCCTTTGTAGCACACTATTTCATTGTAGAATCATTCCTGCTCTTAAAAAAAACTACCTTTCAAGATTTTTGGTTTGGTTTGGTTTGGTTTGGAGTGCTACGGTCTACTTTTTGCAACACGAGGGCTAATGAGACCGGGACCTACAGCTTAAAGCCGATTCCGAACGGCTACGAACATTCATGCCACAGCGGGATTCGAACCCACGAACTCCGGTACCGAAGGCCAGCACCCTAACCAATCGGCCATCGTTCGGCGCCCTTTCAAGATTTAAAATCTCATTTTTATATCAGCTTTTCTCCGATTCCTCATAAATTCTTTTAAGAAGACAGTTTTGCAAGTTTTTAATAACTCTCAAGCTTTCGAAATATTATTTAGTTTTGTCAGTTTAAATAGAATATTTTATAACAGCATTTAAACCATTTCACATAAAACCTTTCCCTCACTTCCCGTAAGTGACATTCCTATTGTGAGTGAGTGAAAAGATTCCTTAATACTTTGTTAGTTAATTCCTTCAGGTCACTCGCAAATCAATCAGTGGATCTATCTATCGAATCCTTTATCTTTTTTGATTCCTTCATGTAATAATTGTTATAAGGCTTAAAAAATATAGTATTAAAAAGTACTGTCAAAACATTCACGTACATACCTATGTGAGAGTAAATGGAATAATTCTTTAATTTTTGTCAGCCAATTCCTGCATCCCATTCATGAATTAACCAATTGACAGATAGTATCGAATTATCCATCTTTTTGATTCATTTATATACTAATTTTTGCTAGATTAAATAAATATATCATTAAATAACTACTGTCAAAACCTTCCCGCACTTACATTCCTATGTGGGAGTAAATAAAATGATTCCTTAATATTTTGTTAGTTAATTTCCTGCAACTCATTCACAAATTAACCAATTGACAGATAATATCGAATCATTCATCTTTTTTATTCATTTATATAATAAATTTGCACGGATGAATTAATATATTGTTAAATAACTACTGTCAGAACATTCACACAGAGACATCCCTATGTGGGAATAAATGAAATTATTTCTTAATATTTTGTTAGTTAATTCCTGCAAATCATTCACGAATTATCCAATTAACCGATAATATTAAATCATTGATCTTTTTCATTCATTTATATAATAATTTTTGCACGGCTGAATGAATATATTGTTAAATAACTGCTGTCAAAACCTTCCCACACTTACATCCCTGCGTGGGAGTAAATCAAATGATTCCTTAATATTTTGTCAGTTAATTCCTGAAACTCATTCACGAATTAACCAATTGACCGATAATATCGAATCATTCATCTTTTTCATTCATTTATATAATAATTTTTGCACTGTTGAATAAATATATTGTTAAATAGTTACTGTCAAAACCTTCACATAGTGACCTTCCTATGTGAGAATAAATGAAATTATTCCTTAATATTTTGTCAGTTAATTCCTTCATCTCATTCACGAATTAACCAATTGACCGATAATATCGAATCATTCATTTATATATAGTAATTTTTGCACGGCTGAATATATTGTTAAATAAGTACTGTCAAAACCTTCCCTCAGTGACATTCCTATGTGGGAGTAAATGAAATGATTCCGTAATACCTCTTCTGTTAATTCAAGTTATTTATGATGGACCAGTGGATCATGATGATTAATGAATCGATCTATTGAATCATTTATCTTTTTTTCATTTATGCAAAAGTTTTTGTATGGCTGAAAAATATATTGTTAAGTAACTACTATCAAAACTTTCACACAATAATTCACATCTCTATTTCAGAGTAAATAAATGATTCCTTAATACCTTTGCCTGTGGAATATATATAAAGAAAACGTGCCAAAAGTAGATTTTTTTTGTTCTGTTTATCTTTGTTCGTTATCACCAAAATGTTAGAAATAGACTACTTTTGAAAAAAAATTTAAACGAAATACTTACCATTTTCGATGTTTTCACATACAAGGGAATTGTGAACAGTCAAAAACAGTCAGTTGGGCAAAAATGACAGTCATTTTTGCCCAAAATACCGCCAAATAAATACAATGACATAATTTCTGGATAAACATAGTAAACTATTACAACAATATTATTATCTGTATCAACTGTCATGTATTCCCTCAGATTCTTTTCAATTTTACAAATTCTTTACAGTATCCGAGAAATACCGACCAATAGCTCTAAACTGCCGAACTTTTCACGGGGAAGTATCTCTATTTATGCAATTTAAATATTATGCATTAGACGAACCGATTTCGGGCTTGACGGAAATGAAATACCGTTTTTTTCTCTTGCCCGAACTAAGGCCGGACTTTCCAAAATTGGCTCATATTCGCTGCCGGAATTCAGTTCTATCGTCGCAGGAAAGGGATGAATATTGCGTCCGTTAATTCCTCCAGGCCATCCACTAATTAATAATTGGATCGATGTAAAGAATCTTTTACCTTTTTGATCCATCCCCTATCTAACAATAGCCTAAGTTATCTGTCCGTCTGTCCTTGAATTTATGATGCGGTTGGAATTGGAATGAATAGAGGCATCCATATTGATGAGTTAGGGTTAGTAAACTTCAAATCGAGTAAAGTCTATCTTCTCCTAAATTATCAATCCGATTCTAAAATAAATTGATATAAATATCCTCCATATCGCAGAAAAAGATATTGTCGTCTTTAAAACGTTCGAAATCTATCCCTTACCTCCTTTTCGAGCGTTTAATGCCATTATTTCCAACCCATTTTCCTCAGTGAAAAGCAGGCGATTAAATTTCTCAATTTATCACATAATAAATATATAAAAATAACATTTTTTCTAGAATTATAACGTCCTTCTTTTAACTACCTCATTGAATCATTTCTTATTTTAAATTATTTAAATATCGTCTGCATTATTTTCATACGTTTTATCACTAAACTTAGGTATTATGTAAATATTTTTTTTATATTTGGCTTAAATAATAGATTGGGTACATACATGATAGTTTTAAATTGAACAATCGATTATTTTTTGTTGCAATGAAAATTTTATCACTGGTATGAACAACAAATTGTTTTCAGTCTATGAGTCTATTTCACGAAATAATAAATGTCTAGCGTTTAAGTTATATATCTTCGAAAATTTAGAAGTTTGTTCGTTTGTGTGTTTGTTTTTTATACATAACCACACGGTTTGTGATCAATTCGCTCAATTTTGCACATCATTCATATATACCGCCAAAGAATCACTTTCAATCTTAAAACCTCTGCTGTCCATCCTATTAAGTAATATGACAAGATAAATTAAAGTTGGCAACTAACATACGGTCAGTAAAGATAAACAAATTATTCAGCTTAAACCAGATAATTCTCCGCTTAAAAACAAACCATTCTTTTTATTTGCCTCATAGGGTACTTTACAATTCTGGAAAATTAAAAATTTTTCTAATCCCGTCATATGACGGGCTATATACTAGTTCATTAATGATTTTTACAAAGAAAAATATATTCTTAAATAACTACTGTCAAAACCATCTTTCGATAAATGACACATCCTAAAAAACTTTTTTTTTACCTGCCTCATAGGGTACTTTACAATTCTGGAAAATTAAAAATTTTACGGATCCCTTCATATGACGGGCTATATGCTAGTTCATTAATAATTTTTACAAAGAAAAATATATTGTTAAATAACTACTGTTAAAACTTACTTTTGATAAATGACACCCCAAAAAAACTTTTTTTTAACCTGCCTCATAGGGTACTTTACAATTCTGGAAAATTAAAAATTTTACGGATCCCTTCATATGACGGGCTATATGCTAGTTCGTTAATAATTTTTACAAAGCAAAAAAAATATATTGTTAAATAACTACTGTCAAAACCATCTTTTGATAAATGACACCCCAAAAAAACTTTTTTTTTAACCTGCCTCATAGGGTACTTTACAATTCTGGAAAATTAAAAATTTTCTGATCCCGTCATATGACGGGCTATAAGCTAGTTCATGAATAATTTTTACAAAGCAGAAAAATATATTGTTAAATAACTATTGTCAAAACCTTCTTTCGATAAATGACACCCCCCCAAAAAAACCTTTTTTCAACCTGCCTCATAGGGTACTTTACAATTCTGGAAAATTAAAAAATTTACGGATCCCTTCATATGACGGGCTATATGCTAGTTCATTAATAATTTTTATAAAGCAGAAAAATATATTGTTAAATAACTACTGTCAAAACCTTCTTTCGATAAATGACACAAAAAAAAAAAAAAAAAAAAAAAAAAAAAAAAAAAAAAAAAAACTTTTTTTTTTTACCTGCCTCATAGGGTACTTTACAATTCTGGAAAATTAAAAATTTTACGGATCCCTTCATATGACAGGCTATATGCTAGTTCATTAATAATTTTTATAAAGCAGAAAAATATATTGTTAAATAACAAATGTCAAAACCTTCTTTCGATAAATGACACCAAAAAAAAAACTTTTTTTTTTTAACCTGCCTCATAGGGTACTTTACAATTCTGGAAAATTAAAAATTTTACGGATCCCTTCATATGACAGGCTATATGCTAGTTCATTAATAATTTTTATAAAGCAGAAAAATATATTGTTAAATAACAAATGTCAAAACCTTCTTTCGATAAATGACACCAAAAAAAAAAAAAAAAAAAAAAAAAAAAAAAAAAAAACTTTTTTTTTTTACCTGCCTCATAGGGTACTTTACAATTCTGGAAAATTAAAAAATTTTCTAATCCCGTCATATGACAGGCTATATGCTAGTTCATTAATAATTTTTATAAAGCAGAAAAATATATTGTTAAATAACAAATGTCAAAACCTTCTTTCGATAAATGACACCAAAAAAAAAACTTTTTTTTTTTTAACCTGCCTCATAGGGTACAGTACAATTCTGGAAAATTAAAAATTTTACTGATTCCCGTCATATGACAGGCTATATGCTAGTTCATTAATAATTTTTATAAAGCAGAAAAATATATTGTTAAATAACAAATGTCAAAACCTTCTTTCGATAAATGACACCAAAAAAAAAAAAACTTTTTTTTTTTAACCTGCCTCATAGGGTACTTTACAATTCTGGAAAATTAAAAATTTTCTGATCCCGTCATATGACGGGCTATATGCTAGTTCATTAATAATTTTTATAAAGCAGAAAAATATATTGTTAAATAACAAATGTCAAAACCTTCTTTCGATAAATGACACCAAAAAAAAAAAAAAAAAAAAAAAAAAAACTTTTTTTTTTTTTTACCTGCCTCATAGGGTACTTTACAATTCTGGAAAATTAAAAATTTTTCTAATCCCGTCATATGACAGGCTATATGCTAGTTCATTAATAATTTTTTTATAAAGCAGAAAAATATATTGTTAAATAACAAATGTCAAAACCTTCTTTCGATAAATGACACCAAAAAAAAAAAACTTTTTTTTTTTTAACCTGCCTCATAGGGTACTTTGCAATTTTGGAAAATTGAAAATTTTATTGATTTCTTCATATGACAGGCTATATGCTAGTTTCATTAATAATTTTTATAAAGCAGAAAAATATATTGTTAAATAACAAATGTCAAAACCTTCTTTCGATAAATGACACCAAAAAAAAAAAAACCTTTTTTTTTTTTACCTGCCTCATAGGGTACTTTACAATTCTGGAAAATTAAAAATTTTACGGATCCCTTCATATGACAGGCTATATGCTAGTTTATTAATAATTTTTATAAAGCAGAAAAATATATTGTTAAATAAACAAATGTCAAAACCTTCTTTCGATAAATGACACCAAAAAAAAAACTTTTTTTTTTTTACCTGCCTCATAGGGTACTTTACAATTCTGGAAAATTAAAAATTTTACTGATCCCGTCATATGACAGGCTATATGCTAGTTCATTAATAATTTTTATAAAGCAGAAAAATATATTGTTGAATAACTAAATGTCAAAACCTTCTTTCGATAAATGACACCAAAAAAAAAACTTTTTTTTTTTTACCTGCCTCATAGGGTACTTTACAATTCTGGAAAATTAAAAATTTTACGGATCCCTTCATATGACAGGCTATATGCTAGTTCATTAATAATTTTTATAAAGCAGAAAAATATATTGTTAAATAACAAATGTCAAAACCTTCTTTCGATAAATGACACCAAAAAAAAAAAAAAAAAAAAAAAAAAAAAAAAACTTTTTTTTTTTTTACCTGCCTCATAGGGTACTTTACCAATTCTGGAAAATTAAAAATTTTACGGATCCCTTCATATGACAGGCTATATGCTAGTTCATTAATAATTTTTATAAAGCAGAAAAATATATTGTTAAATAACAAATGTCAAAACCTTCTTTCGATAAATGACACCAAAAAAAAAAACTTTTTTTTTTTAACCTGCCTCATAGGGTACTTTACATTTCTGGAAAATTAAAAATTTTACGGATCCCATCATATGACTGGCTATATGCTAGTTCATTAATAATTTTTATAAAGCAGAAAAATATATTGTTTAAATAATAAATGTCAAAACCTTCTTTCGATAAATGACACCAAAAAAAAAAAAAAAAAAAAAAAAAAACTTTTTTTTTTTTTTACCTGCCTCATAGGGTACTTTACAATTCTGGAAAATTAAAAATTTTACGGATCCCGTCATATGACGGGCTATATGCTAGTTCATTAATAATTTTTATAAAGCAGAAAAATATATTGTTAAATAACAAATGTCAAAACCTT
>CM063500.1:109253307-109265807 GCA_032207245.1 Pardosa pseudoannulata | reverse complement strand
TGCTAGTTTATTAATAATTTTTATAAAGCAGAAAAATATATTGTTAAATAACAAATGTCAAAACCTTCTTTCGATAAATGACACCAAAAAAAAAAAACTTTTTTTTTTTAACCTGCCTCATAGGGTACTTTACAATTCTGGAAAATTAAAAATTTTACGAATCCCGTCATTTTACGGGCTATATGCTAGTCATTAATAATTTTTATAAAGCAGAAAAATATATTGTTAAATAACAAATGTCAAAACCTTCTTTCGATAAATGACACCAAAAAAAAAAAAAAAAACTTATTTTTTTTTTACCTGCCTCATAGGGTACTTGACAATTCTGTAAAATTAAAAATTTTACTGATCCCTTCATATGACAGGCTATATGCTAGTTCATTAATAATTTTTATAAAGCAGAAAAATATATTGTTAAATAACAAATGTCAAAACCTTCTTTCGATAAATGACACCAAAAAAAAAAAACTTTTTTTTTAACCTGCCTCATAGGGTACTTTACAATTCTGGAAAATTAAAAATTTTACGAATCCCGTCATTTTACGGGCTATATGCTAGTTCATTAATAAGTTTTATATAAAGCAGAAAAATATATTGTTAAATAACTACTGTCAAAACCATCTTTTGATAAATGACACCCCAAAAAAACTTTTTTTTTAACCTGCCTCATAGGGTACTTTACAATTCTGGAAAATTAAAAAATTTTCTAATCCCGTCATATGACGGGCTATTTACTAGTTCATTAATGATTTTTACAAAGAAAAATATGTTCTTAAATAACTACTGTCAAAACCTTCTTTCGATAAATGACACCCCTAAAAAAACTTTTTTTAACCTGCCTCATAGGGTACTTTACAATTCTGGAAAATTAAAAAATTTTACGGATCCCTTCGTATGACGGGCTATATGTTAGTTCATTAATAATTTTTACAAAGCACAAAAATATATTGTTAAATAACTATTGTCAAAATCTTCTTTCAATATATGACACCCCCCCCAAAAAATTTTTTTTAACCTGCCTCATAGGGTACTTTACAATTCTGGAAAATTAAAAATTTTACGGATCCCTTCATATGACAGGCTATATGCTAGTTCATTAATAATTTTTATAAAGCAGAAAAATATATTGTTAAATAACAAATGTCAAAACCTTCTTTCGATAAATGACACCAAAAAAAAAAAAACTTTTTTTTTTTTACCTGCCTCATAGGGTACTTTACAATTCTGGAAAATTAAAAATTTTACGGATCCCGTCATATGACGGGCTATATGCTAGTTCATTAATAATTTTTATAAAGCAGAAAAAAAATATTGTTAAATAACAAATGTCAAAACCTTCTTTCGATAAATGACACCTAAAAAAAAAACTTTTTTTTTTTAACCTGCCTCATAGGGTACTTTACAATTCTGGAAAATTAAAAATTTTACGGATCCATTCATATGACAGGCTATATGCTAGTTCATTAATAATTTTTATAAAGCAGAAAATATATTGTTAAATAACAAATGTCAAAACCATCTTTTGATAAATGACACCCCAAAAAAACTTTTTTTTAACCTGCCTCATAGGGTACTTTACAATTCTGGAAAATTAAAAAATTTTACTGATCCCTTCATATGACAGGCTATATGCTAGTTCATTAATAATTTTTATAAAGCAGAAAAATATATTGTTAAATAACAAATGTCAAAACCTTCTTTCGATAAATGACACCCCAAAAAAAAAAAAAAACTTTTTTTTTTTTTACCTGCCTCATAGGGTACTTTACAATTCTGGAAAATTAAAAATTTTACGGATCCCTTCATATGACAGGCTATATGCTAGTTCATTAATAATTTTTACAAAGCAGAAAAATATATTGTTAAATAACTATTGTCAAAACCTTCTTTCGATAAATGACACCCCCCCAAAAAAACCTTTTTTCAACCTGCCTCATAGGGTACTTTACAATTCTGGAAAATTAAAAAATTTACGGATCCCTTCATATGACGGGCTATATGCTAGTTCATTAATAATTTTTATAAAGCAGAAAAATATATTGTTAAATAACTACTGTCAAAACCTACTCTCGGTAAATGACACCCCAAAAAAACTTTTTTTTTAACCTGCCTCATAGGGTACTTTACAATTCTGGAAAATTAAAAAATTTCCTAATCCCGTCATATGACGGGCTATTTACTAGTTCATTAATGATTTTTACAAAGAAAAATATGTTCTTAAATAACTACTGTCAAAACCTTCTTTCGATAAATGACACCCCTAAAAAAACTTTTTTTAACCTGCCTCATAGGGTACTTTACAATTCTGGAAAATTAAAAAATTTACGGATCCCGTCATATGACGGGCTATATACTAGTTCATTAATAATTTTTACAAAGCAAAAAAATATATTGTTAAATAACTACTTGTCAAAACCTTCTTTCGATAAATGACACCCACATGTGGGAGTATGCGGGAGAGCCCGGGGGTCTAACAATCCCCTATCTCTTCTCCCGAAATGTGGAATTTCCTGCCCGTAGATGCTAATTCCGTCCACCGAAGTTCAACAAACAGTTCCCCGTCGTAGCTGCATTTTCGCGTTGACGTTTCCGACACTTTCGGGAGGTTCTCCCAGCGTAAGCAGGTGAGAGATTTCCCTGCTTCAGACACGTCAGGCGTGGCATCTGCCGCCGCTTGACGAGTGTTAAAAGCTGTGACAGCCTGTTTTTCTTAGAGGTTTTATGACCAGGTCCGGATAATTTGGAATAAATAGCTGGGGGGGAAGTCGGGGCTATATCTATATTTGAATGCCAACAGACAGGGGGAAAGAAAAGCGATATTGCCGGGTGAAAAGCGCCTTGATCTTGAACTCTTGTTTTGTCGCCTTCTGTTGTAACTCGAACGAAACTGATGAGGATTATAGAATGTGACAAGGAATAGCCTTAAAGACGTTGGGATAATGTGTCATGGATTATTTCTTCCATTGCCAAAAACAATTAGAGGTAGTCGCATTAAATAATTAACTATACCCTTTTTTAAACTGTAAATTTTACTCTATTGTACGAGCCTAACGTGGAATGCGTAGATCGCTGCTTTTCAAAACCAGAGTTTTTGGATTCTGTTGGGCTGTAATATTTTATATCAGCCCATGAGTGGGTTGTGAAGTGGAGTCATAGTGCATTAACTATTTAAAAACAACATATCATCATGTATGGCAAAAGATAATACATTCGATCTGAAGTAAAGAATATATTTATTTAACTAAAACATAAGTAGGTGCGAAAGTAAAATAATAAACGTAAACAATAAATAAATTAGGAAGAATTTCACAGATGCCGCTCTTTGTACAACATAATAAAACCTAAAGAATAATTCATAGTACCTTATATATGCACATAGGTATTTAGCTCAACAAATTCATATTTAACTATCGACGAGGAGGAGGTAACAATTTCGTCGGAACTTCCTGCAAGCCAGGGGAGAAGCGAAACGAAAAACCAAAATGCCAGTCCGAGATTTAGCCTTTGCCCGTCTTTAATACTACATCCAGTAGTTCAGCAGCCAGACAGTCCCGCAGTTGTTTAACTTCAAGTCATAGGTTCCGAAGTGCTGATACATTTGAATTTGCATAACTAACAGGTTCGAATCCCTGTACTGGCTTGGATATTCGTAAGTTAATTTGTAATTTAAGTCTCGTACTCATTAGCCTTTGTGTAGAAAAAAAGTAGATCATAGCGCTCCAAATCAATCTACCATATCTCTTGTACGAAGAACAGAAAGTACTGGAATTGCAAAAATTTCCGGTTTCAACAGAATTTAACATGCAAGAAACACTTTTGACTAGTTTAAGCTTTACGTCTATACGTATGTCCAGTGACTAACTTGGAAACTTAAAATTTTAAGGTTCATATATTTAGTATGACCATACATTAATACCTTTTGATTAGTTTCGCTGTTTACAGACGCTGAACGTACATACGTATCTATATTGCATAATTCAGGAATGGTTTGAATTCGAAAGCTGAAATATTGTATTTAGGACTGGCATCCTCTAGTTATGTACTTCCCTTTTAGACTGCTATATGTCCTCTATATAGCGAAAAACTTCAATGTAAGGCATATAATCTCTACGGGTATAACACAAAACAATTAACCGTAGAATGCTTGAATTGTGCTTTTAGGACTATTCGAACATATAACTATGTACCTCTATTTCTGATCTCTGCAATCTGCATTCTTCATAACGAAAATTCTCAACAAATATTAAGCTCTATTAGTCACTGTCAGATGCAGTAGTTGGGTTCTATTTATTGTTATGGAGTAGATGCACACATACACATATACCACACACGTATATGTAACCAGTGAAAAGTTTCTTCCACCGATTACACAGGAGAATTACTCATATTATAGTTTCCTGGACTTCTTGGGCAAAAAGAGCTCTTATTTAACCCCTTCCGGTTAAATGACGAGTCTAGCTCGTCATTAGTTTTTCATTCCATACCGCACAATGACGAGCTACACTCGTCATGCGATTAAAGTTACTGTTAAATATGATAATTTAGTTTAAAATTTCTAGTGTACTGAATTTGGCAACACTTTTATCACTTGTGAAGATCACAAGTCACTATTGCATATTGTTTACTTAGAATTTCTTGGTACAAGTCATTGCCAAATTAATGAGTCAGAATAAAAGAAAACCTACTAAGAAATGCCGTGTGTGTTACAAGAATCCAATTAAAAGTGAGACTACTTGGCGGTGTAAACAATTAAGAATTCCTTTGCACTTTGTTTTGAAAAGTACCACTAGCTTGAAGACTATTATCTGTATACCTTATTAATGTTTTGCTTTAATATTTTCTTAATTTTACTGTTTCTGATATTATTTAACACTATGTAAAAAGTGGATTTTAATTAAGAATATGTAAGAATTGTAAAATGAAACAAGTTTTTTAAATAAAAATTAAATGGTTATTTCATGCACAGTTTTTCATTGTTAAATCATACCGGAAGGGGTTAATTTGCAATCGGGACATTAGGAAAAACAAGTCCAAACGTTGTGGAACGTCCCATTTATTTAATTCATAACCAGGGATCGCTATTGGGATGAAGTACTCCTTCCCCATGTGCGTCTGTTCCGAGGTGCCATTGGCCCAGATCTCATTTTTTGAAGGACAATGCAAGCCCATAACGGACTCTGAGGAGGTACTGGAAAGTGAAGATATCACTCGAATGGATTGGCCAGCGTACTCCCCTGATTTAAATCCCATCGAATATGTGTGGAATGCTTTGTGGGAGACGCATTGCAGCACGCTTACATCCTCCAGAAAACACCCAACAACTCAAACAGATGCTGATTGAGGAATGGGCACTCCTACCGCAAGAAAAGGTGGACCAGCCGGTTCGGAGTATGCGGAGACGGTGAGAAGCAACCATTGTAGTTAGGGGTGGGCATGTCCTATATTAAGGAACATCTGCTTGTTGTTCTTCCTCTTGGATAGACAATAGTGAGTAACGATACTAGGTATTCAATAAAGCTTGTTTTTGTTTGATTCCATACCGTATGCATTGTATTCCTTTTTCAGAGCCGATGCATTCGTCGTCCTTTACGTACATGATACTCCCCCTCATTTCTGAATTTCATGTCATTCAGATGATTTCTCGTACAGTTATGACAAAAAACCCATCTGTTGCTTAAGTTTTGCGCACCAGTGTAATTAACAGTTTGCTAGATTAGTAAAGAAGCACTGCTTTCAAAACTTTCAATAACGCTTCGCTCCTGGTTGTATTCATATTTATACAGTTTAATAAATTTAAAATATAACAAATATTTATTTTTTATACGTTGAGCAGCAATAAACTTCTTTAAGAGCCGCATATGGTTTGTGAATCACAATTTGGGGGCTGTTTCTATAAAACACTATTTTAAAAATTTGGCGAACGTGGTTGGCTGCATTAAAACAAAGAATAACAAGCCAGTTCATTCCACCCTGTTGTGATATTTATAAAAGAAAGAATTTTTAAACCTTGATCTTACTGTCTTTTAAGGCTGGGCTTTGAGAAAACCGCACAAAAAATGTTGCGGTTTTATAAAAGAAAAGAAAAAATAACGTTCTGGAAATCGAAATACGAGGGTTGGAACTTTAATAGTGGCAACTATTTATTTGCATAGAATACAAAAGTGATTCATATCACAATTTTTTATAGCTATTCTATATAGTCGCCAGCATTATGTACAGTCCGTTGCCAACGATGTGGAAGTCGCAGAACAACTGTACCAACCAGTGGCGTGCGGCCCATATGTGCAGGGTGTGCACTGCACACACTGGCAAATTATGAGGGATTATAATTTTCTGCACCTATGTCTACCTATTTTTATATGGTATATAATAAATATTATTTATTATATATTCAAATATTATGTTGATTTGCTTGCTTGTGCGGTACTAGGTGCTGCACCACGTAGCCCGTTCAAAAGCAAACGAACATAGGACGTTCTGATATGTACGCACTGCGCACTAAATTGAAAATCTCACTTTATATGTATGGGCTACTGGAGAAGAATAGCATACTATAGCACTGAGGTAAGTGCAGCAATTTTTCTTGCACTTGGCATTCAGAATCCTCCGAAGGTACGGTTTATTAAGCGTTGTGTTAAAGCGGGGACTTACGTGATGAAGCGGTTTTGGTTTTTTAACTGATTAACTGGCCATACGATTTTGCAGACGGTTAATGTTTAAATTTATATATTGTAAGATTTTGCTTTCATGGAAATATATAAGAAGTATTTCATCAATATAAAATGAAATGTTTTAGTGTAGTAAGTTAATTTCGGTGATGTATTATATTTATAGAAATAATTCGCTGAAAAACAATGTTGCTTTGTTAGACAAAAAAGAAACGAATTTTAACAGAAGAGACAGTTTTTCGTGGAAGCCCAAAGCGTTGCTTTTTCGATGCCGATATGACACCATACAACAAAAGACATGATTTTTGCTTCAGTGCTGGTAGAATTCTCAGAAGTTCAGCTGTTTTTATAGTTATAACTCGACTACTCGAAGGTAAATATTTTATTTGTTGTAATCTTTAAATTTATATTCATAATAAATAACCCGTATCAGAATGGAGAACTCAGATGTCTCAATAATTAAAGATTTGTTGGAAAATCCATGTTCTCTGCACATCCTGCATGAAAACCTACCGCACGCCACTGGTACCAGCGCCTATTCTGTTGACAGTTCGAATGGACCGGTCTATTGACGGAAGAATCTCTGGAACAGTCCTGAAGCGAATAACACGAAGTGGTTCCTTCATCTTAGGAATTAAGTCAAAGTCGCAAGGACTTTTACCCATTTTTTTACAGTTCTGTAAGCCTCTTGAAGTCGTAAATGGCATTGCAGTGCTGTATGATCTATGACACATTCAGTTTTTATTCGACTTCGTTGTTCTTGTTATCAAAACATCCTGACAACTCTTACTTTAGACAAGCTAATACCAGGATCAGTTCTTCCCGTCACTCCGCATGCGCATGACGTAGGGAGGACTAGTCTTTTTGATGAGAAATAAGGTAGATATGTAGTTCACCTGTGATACACTGTCTACCAATAAGTATTTGGGCACCTGTGATAGGAAAGAAAAACTAACTTTATTTATAATCAATATTTGGTAGAGCCTCCACGAGAGGCAATTATAGCGTGAACCCTAAGGGGCATACTTTCCACAAGTCTTTACAGCTAGTGGTATTGTCTTCCAATCGGTTTGGAGTAGATACAAGTTCTTTCACCGATTTTGGACGGGTAGTGCACCCCTTAATTCGGCGATTCAACTCGTCCCAGATGATCTCGATAGGGTTCAGGTCTGGGCTCTGGGCAGCCCAGTCCATTTGATGAACTCCGTTGGCACCATATCAAGCATTGGTTATCCTCGAAACACTACAACTGGCATTGCCCTCCTGAAAGTAACAGGGGTCCAACGCGTAAAACTGCCACAACGTAGGAAGCACATTGTCATCTAAAATAGTGCAGTAGGCATTGGCGTTGAGTTTACCATGAATGGAAACCAAGGGTCCCAGTCCATACCAGGAGAAACACCCCCAAACCGTAATTCCACCTTCGACTAACTTGACTGTCGGCACAATGCATTCTGGCAGCAGACGTTCACCACGCAGACGCGAGACCCAGACCCTGCCATCCGAACGGTAAAGGGTGAAACTAGATTTGTCGCTCCAAAAAATCCGTTTCCATTTATCTACGGTCCAATTTCGATGTGCTTTGAACCACATTAACCGAGCAGAGCGGTTGGACTTTGTTATTAAAGGCTTACGGGCAGCAGCACAACCATGAAAACCAAGCAGATGTGCTTCCTTACGGATGGTACGGATGAGGGCCATCAGTTGGGAGTGGTTCTTCAGAATTTCCCTGGACAGCACTCGTCGGTCTCTATCTCCCAGTTTCGTCGGTCTGCCGACTAGAGGCACATTCCGACAATCACCGCTCACCTTCCACTTCTTAATCACATAGGCCACTGTCGATTTTGGGTACTCCAGATCGCTAGATATGTCCTTTAAAGATCGGCCACATTTGTGATACCCGATAATTAGACCTTTCTGAACTGCGCGGCATCTTGCTTGTGACTAATGCCGATGCTGTTTCCTACACGATGTATACCGGCGGAGGCCGTGACGTACGCAGATATCGTCATTTGCATAGGTGTCCAAAGACTTATTGGTAGACAGTGTATACGCGACATTCTTTGGTTTTGTTGCTTAGCGTTTTTACAGCAGTGTTGCCACTATTAAATTCCAACCCTCGTATAATCCACAATAGATTTCTGGCGCAAAAATCAGCGCCGAGATGGGTATAGAGTCCAAAAATTTAGACTGGGTTAATCTGTTGTTAGAGCCGGTTTGGGGGTAAAGTAGGGAAGACAGTAAATTGCGACCCAGCAAGTGATATCGCATACTCGACAGGACCAGAAGAATTAGAGACTATATTAATATTGAAAACATTAAATTTGGTTTACATGTGGTTAAAAGCTATTTAGAATCACAATTAAGAATAAAATTAGGTACATATTTATTAGTTTCTAACATATATACATTTTAATTTAATGCTTTAGATCAGAGGTGAGCAAAAGGCGGCCCTTTTGTTTACTTTATCCGGCCCGTTGAAATATCCTGCAGGCAATTTTTTTAATCTCTTATATGCGATTTTCTTGAAATCAACAGTATTTGTATGCGTAGTGTACATATAAATAATGAAAAATAACCTAAAAATTCGCATTAACTAAAACTAAACTATTCTATTTTAACGTTTGATGTTTGTCTTTTCTTTTTCCAATTCTATTTACTATTCTATTTACAAAATGTAATATAAATATAAAAAGGCAATAACTATGATCAAAATAAAAAAAAATTTGTATCGTTAAGATATAAATAAATATCAAAATAAAATCTTTCATTAACTGATTTATTTAATTACCATTAATTTAATATAATGGGTCGTATTTCTTTAAAAATTACGTGACATAGTTTACTGGGCACAAATTGTTCGCATATACACCTAAGTAAGACAATTTATTATTACTATTATCTTTTATTAACTGTCAAATTTCTCTATCCAAATGCTTTAAAATGATACTTATAGTAGTTTTGTGAAAAAAATTTCGTGGTCAGGGAAAAAATTCCACCCAAAACATTCGCGTGTGCACAGCGTACGCGGTAGAGTCTTCCGGCACGGGAGACCTTTTGAAAATCTCATTTTGCCCCGCGCTTTAAAGTATTTACCCACCACTGCTTTCGATTGTTTTTCAATGTATATACATTTCATTATTATTAAAATGTTTACATCCGAATATTTACAATAACAGCCGATATTGTTCTATAAGCCGAATGCGTGCAAGATAGTATTTCGCCGCTCTTGCCATTACTTAAAATAAGTACATTCATAACTTAGGCCAAAGCATAGATGGTTTGGTTCGGAGTGCTACGGTCTACTTTTTTGCTACACGAGGGCTAATGAGACCGAGACCTAAAGCCGATTCCGAACGGCTACAAACATCCATGCCACTGTGGAATTCGAACCCATGAACTCCAGTACCGAAGGCCAGCACCCTAAGCAATCGGCCATTGCCCAATGCACAAAAAACTTATTATTATGGTTATATGGCTGATCCATGTGTTTGATAACAGCTAAAAATATTTAAAGAAACGTATACATCACATATTTTAAGTTTTTTAAAAATGTATATTACAGCAAACAAAGGTAACAAAATACACCGCATTCGCAAATAAATTGCATTTGTTTTGCATTTTTTATTTGTTAGTTTATCAATAGTATCTAACAACCCTAAAGTTTTAGTTAATTTCTTTGAATTTCTATGACTACTATTTCTATGATTACTAAGAGATAAAGTGTCAGTAGTACAATTTCAAAGTAGTACAATTTTCAACAATGTACAACATTACTAGCCTTTTACCCCTACAAATCTGTTTGGATAATTTAGTTAATTTTTTAAAGAAAAGTACTCATTTCAAAATTATTTTAATATACTGCAAATTAATTTCATTTAAAATATCCTATATTGCGAAATATTAGTTAAAAACTTACCCATGTTTAAAACAATTCCAGAGGTGTGAAAAGTGAGAGAAAAAAATAAGTTTTTCTCGCTAAATATTTTTAGCAAAATCCCTTTTCTTAATAAATAAATAAATAAATAAAAATAAAAATGAATCAGTTTTAGGTACCATCTTTTAATGTTATTTATTCTTAAAAATTTTCATTTTCTGCACACCTACTGGTTCTAGTCCAGCCTATTGTACCTAAGACATTTTCTACTTCAGTCGTAGGATGTTTTCTATTTATTACTTCGATTCGATTTATTATGTTTTAAGAATTATATTTTGCTTATAGGTGACATAATATTAAGAATTATATTTTGCTTATAGGTTCAAATGAATTACAAATTCTAAATTTAAATTCTATAAATTCTAAATTTAAATTCTATAAAGGAGTATTCTTGAATAAGGAGGTCATAAATTTGTTTAATTGTGAATTTTTTTCTATTGTCAATTCTTCAATATTAAGTTTTAGGGGTTTGGTTTGGTTTGGTTGGGAGCGCTACGGTCTACTGTTTTGCACACGAGGGCTAAGGAGACCAGGACCTATTGCTTAAAGCCAATTCCGAACGGCTACATACATCCATGCCAGCAGCGGGATTCGAACTCGCGAACTCTGGTTCCGAAGAGCAGCGCTCTACCATTCGGCCATCGTTCGGCTTTAAATTTTAGGGGATTCAATTTCCTTTTAATTTTGGATAAATGATTGATTAGTGGATTTGAAACACTACGGCTACATAAGGCTAATGAGACCACGTCCTACTATTTAAAGCATATTCTGAATGGCTACGAATATCCATGTCCTTAGAGGGACTGAAACCCATGATTTCCGGTACGAATAGCAGCTCCCACACATTCGGGTAATCTACTAAATAAGATGGTAAATTGAAGAAAATCTCTTGATTAGTTGGTTTGTTTGGAGGATTACGGTTTACTGTTTTAGAACACGATGGCTAATGAGAGCCTGCTGCATAAAGCCGATTCTGAAAGCCTATAAACATCCATTTAAAATATTCTTGTAGTAGAATTCAAACCCACAAACTCGGGTACCTAAAGTTATAGAAAGTCGAAAAATAGTAACAAATTGATGAGATTCTTATGTTTAACAGTCCTTAGGATCCTTAAAGGTGATATGTACCTTTAAAATGTTCAACAGATATTTAATCACAGCTTTTCCCAACAATACACTAAATTAGAAATATATCGAAGTAATTTCTCCGATTTGTAATGTTCTTTTTTTTTAATTCTTCTTAATCTCACTACTTCCTAATTTTTGTTTTACTTTCTTCGGTAAAGGTCAACGATAAGATCATTCGGGTTTTATAGTAACGATAAAATGGGCTTCTTGAAAATCGAAATTTATCCGCGAACATGTTTTTTGAATAACAGCCAAAAGAAAAATTATAACGCAGGACTGAATTAACCGCAGGGGACTGATTAAAATCCTTCTTTTTTTTTCCCTTTCTAGAAATAACGGCACTGAGGTTCCGATAGGACCTCATTTCCCTACCTCTTAACAAGAGAAAGTTGATAAGGTTTCGTTTCTCTTGCGGATCGTATTTTGGATGAAATCGCGCCGGAACGCAGTGCAATCTTTAACGAGACGTGGTTGAAAATGACTCCTTTTTATCTAACTCTGGTTAATTTTCTGAACTACTGATTAATGGCAGACTGGTTTTCCGAACAGCTGATATTTTTCAAAATATTTTTGTACTAATATCAGCTTACTTCTGGATTGGTTTGGTTTGGTTTGGAGCGCTAAACGGTCTACTGCTTTGCACACGAGGGCTAAATGAGACCGGGAACCTACAGGTTTAAAGCCGATTCCGAACGGCTACAAACATCCAAGCGGGGTGCGGGGGACAGCAGCGGGACTCGAACCCGATTACTTCTGGAAGTTTGCAC
>CM063500.1:109230807-109245807 GCA_032207245.1 Pardosa pseudoannulata | reverse complement strand
AATAAAGATAAAAAAAATACGCTTTGCACCAAACGAATAGAAAAGAAGTCGGGTTTTGAGTGGCAACGCAACGAAAATACTTCTTTGGTGAACAACAGATGGCGCTGTCGGATTTCTGATGTAGGACTAACATCACAAGCAGCACTAAAGATGCCATCCACCAAAATGTGTCTGCCATAACGCAAGAAATGCTACTAAATGCTGTGAATAGTGTGCTGACTCGACTCACAGTTGTAGTTCTGAATGATGGATAACACATCGAACATTTACTGTAGTACTAATTAACTGTAATTAAGTTGACTTGTAAATTGTCAACATTTCTTTATTTGTAAATCATCTTTTGGTGCCATAAAACACCATAGCACCATCTGTTCTTCGCTAACACAACTATGTTTTTTTCGTTGACACATACAATCCAATATCTTTTTATCCGTTTGGTGCAAACCGTATCTTCGTATCTTGATTCGTTTTCGAATTATTCAATTTTAAAGTTCGTCCTGACTTTTGGTTCACCCGGTACATTGGTAAAGGCGTACTTTCCTTAATTTTACTGCTCAAACTTTTCATGAGAAAACAGTAAACAGACATATAGCACTGACTGAACCAAAATGCTTTGGCGTGTAACCCAGAATTTTTCGACAAACTTGGCGATTTCGATGGTTTGAAAAGACAAAATCTTTACATACAAAAGAAACCTCAGGAAGACTGTAAAACTAGTATTTTTCTAAACATCTGATAGGCTGATAAAAAGAAAAGAGTTTCGAAATTTCATAGTTTCTTTTCTGCCATTACAGTTACGTCATGGAAAAAATGTTTATTATAAAAGAATCTATACATATCGAATTATCGTATCGAGATATATCGATCTTTTACTGTGTATTCCGACCAGGAAATAGCAAAAATACGTGGATCATTACATGGGCTAAATATATATTTGTTAAAGTTTTACTATCCCGAATTGTGGGGCATATAATATTTTTTTATATAAGTTTCTTGAAGTTTTATTTTTACATATTT
This sequence comes from Pardosa pseudoannulata, assembly GCA_032207245.1. Classification (NCBI taxonomy): domain Eukaryota; kingdom Metazoa; phylum Arthropoda; class Arachnida; order Araneae; family Lycosidae; genus Pardosa; species Pardosa pseudoannulata. Next base: position 109,244,790 of record CM063500.1, on the reverse strand, counting down.
CTGGGTATAGAATACTTTTTTTAAAATAAAATATAGAGGAAAAAACAATTTTAATAATTCTCTCTATTTTCTGTATTAGTTTCTGTTAGAAAATATACCGGGTGATCCAAAAGTCAGGACAAACTTTAAAAATTAATAATTCGAGAACTAATAAAGATAAAAAGAATGGGGAAGTAGCCGGGTTTTGAGTGGCAAAGCAACGAAAATAATTCCGTTGGCGAACAATAGATGGCGCTGTCGGATTTCTGATTTAGGGACCGTCATCATTTGCAGCACTAAAGATTCCATCTGCCAAAATGTGTCTGCCATAACGCAAGAAATGCTACTAAATGTTGTGATTAGTGCGGTGACTCGCCTCGCTGCTGTAGTTCTGAATGATGGACAGCACATTGAACATTTACTGTAGTACTAATCAACTCTAATTAAGTTGACTTGCAAGTTGTCAACATTTCATTTGTAAATCATCTTTTGGTGCTATAAAACACCATAGCGCCATCTGTTCTTCGCTAACACAACTATTTTTTTCGTTGCCACAAAAATTCCAGTACCTTTTTCTACCGTTTGGTGCAAACCGTATCTTTGTATCTTCATTCGTTTTCGAATTATTCAATTTTAAAGTTCATCCTGACTTTTGGATCACCTGGTACATTGGTAAAAGCGTACTTTCCTTAATTTTACTGATCAAACTTTTTGTGAAATATCAGTAAACAAATGTATAGCACTGACTGAACCAAAATGCTTTGGCGAGTAACCTAGAATTTTTCGACAAACTTGGCGATTTTGATGGTTTGAGAAGACAAAATCTTTACATACCAAAGAAACCTCAGGAAGACTGTAAAACTAGTATTTTTCGAAACATCTATCACGATGATAAAAAGAAAAGCGCTTCGAAATTTCATAGTTTCTTTTAAGAACTGTTTTCAGCAACTTGTGGCGGGAAACTAATTAAAAAATCTCCAAATTGCAATGTGTTTCTCTTAACGATTTTTCCGCTTTTACGGTTACGTTGTGGAATAAATGTTTCTTATAAAAGAATCTATACATATCGAATTATCGAATCGAGATATATCGATCTTTTACTGTGTATCCAGGCAAGGAAATAGCAAAAATACGTGGATTATTACATGGGATAAATATAAATTTGTTAAAGTTTTACTATTCCGAATTGTGGGGCATATAATTTTTTTTGTATAATTTTGTTGAAGATTTATTATTATGGATTTCTGGGTATAGAATACTTTTTTAAAATAAGAAAAAACAATTTTAATAATTCTCTCTATGTTCTGTATTAACTACTGTTAGAAAATATACATTTGCAAAGCGTACTTTCCTAAATTTTACTGTTCAAACTTTTCGTGAGAAAACAGTAAACAAATTTATAGCACTGACTGAACCAAAATGCTTTGGGGAGTAACCCTGAAATTTTCGACAAACTTGGTGATTTTGATAGTTTGAGATGACAAAATCTTTACATACTAAAGAAACCTCAGGAAGACTGTAAAACTAGTATTTTTCTAAACATCTATCAAGCTGATAAAAAGAAAAGCCTTTCGAAATTTCATAGTTTCTTTTAAGAACTGTTGTTAGCAACTTGTGGCGGGAAACTAATAAAAAAAATCTCCAAATTGCAAAGTGTTTCTGCCGTTACGGTTACGTTGTGGAATAAATGTTTCTTGTAAAAGAATCTATACATATCGAATTATCGTATCGAGATATATCGATCTTTTACTGTGTATCCCGGCAAGGAAATAGCAAAAATACGTGAATCATTACATGGGATAAATATAAATTTGTTAACGTTTAATTATTCACAATTGTGGGCATATGGTTTTTTTAATAAAATGTAAAAATCAATTTTAATAATAGTCTCCTTTTTCTATATTAATCATTGTTAAAAAATGCATTTATGAAAGCGTACCTTATTTAAATAACTTTATAGTAACAAGTTTCTGAGAGAAATCCCTGTTGGTTGTCAAATACTTAGCGTCGAGAGAATCAACACACTTTGGCGAGTTACCCCGCATTTTGGGGACAAATTTGGGTGATTTAGGTGATTTAGGACGATAAAATCTTTCAAATATGTGCCAAAACCAAAACATTTTCCACAAGACTGTAAACCAGGGGTGAGCAAATACTTTTAAGCGCGGGCCAAAATGAATTTCTCAAAATGTCTCCCGGGCCGGAGGACTATACGGCGTACGCTGTGCACACGCGAATGTTTTGGGGGGAGTTTTTTCCCTGACCAAGAAATTGTTTTTGACAAAAAAACTACAAGTATCATTTTAAACCATTTGGACAGATAAATTTGAGTGTTAATAAAAGATAATAATAATAATAAATTGCCTTACTTAGGTGTACATGGGAACAATTTGTGCCCACTAAAATATGTCACGTAATTTTTAAAGAAATATGATCCATTATATTAAATTAATGATCATTAAATAAATCACTTAATGAAGGATTTTATTTTGATATTTATTTATATCTTAACGATACAAATTATTTTATTTTGATCATGGTTATTACATTTTTATATTTACATTACAATTTGTAATTATAATAGCAAATAGAATTATAAAAAGACAAGAGAAACATCAAATGTTAAAATAGAATAGTTTTAGTTAATGCGAAACTTGAAATCTGGAATGTTCATTTGATATTAATTCTTCAAAATTTGGATCTAAATCACTTGTAGCAATCCTTAATACCGAATATAGATTTTCGTCAGTAATTTGTGATCGATATTTATTTTCGTGTAAATCATTAACGAAAAAGTTCTTTCACAAATATATGTTGTACATTACGCATATAAATACTGCTGATTTCAACAAAATCTCATATAAGAGATTAAAAATTTGCATGCAGGATTTTTCAACGGGCCGGCTTTTGCCCACCTCTGCTGTAAACCTAATATTTCCCAGAACATCTCACAAGCCAGAACAAAGGAAATTTGTTTGAAATTTTGATCTTTTGATAAGAACGCTTGTCAGCAATTTGTAGTGGAAAGTCTAAAAAAAATAATCTCCACGAGATTGCAAAGTATTTCTTTCACCGCTAATGACACTTTCATTCTAAACTCATCTTAGTTACGGTTACGAATAAATGTTTCTTTTAAAGAACCGACACAACTTTCATTTTGTATCTGACGGAAATGTGTCCTTATTACATGGAGAAAGTTAAAAGTTTTTAAAGCTTAACTATCATGGGTATAGAATTCAATATTTTAATAAAATATAGTAAAAAACAACTTTAATAATCCTCTTCATTTTTGTATTTGCTATTGTTAAAGAATATAGTTTGTAAAAGCGAAACTTCCCATGAAAACACCCTGTTGGTAGTCAAATGCATAAAAACGACAGAACATGTTTGGCGAAGTACCTGCATTTTGGCGACAAACTTGGCTACTTTAGTGATATGATAGACAAAATTTTTATACACCAAAGAAACTTCAAGAAGACTGTAAAACTAGTAATTTTTAGAACATTTGGTTCACAGATAAATGGATCAAAAATGGATAAATGGATCACTTCAAATGTACTTTTTGAGAACAGTTGCCAGTAACTTATGGAGGGAAACTAACGAAAGGCAATGATACTTCACATGGTGCGTAGAAGTGTCATTAGTGGTCGCTATGATCTTCGTCGCTAATGACATTTCTCTTAGTTCTGAATTCTACTCCATTAGAGTTACGTTGTAGAATAAATTTTATATAAAATAATGGATAGGTCTTTCATGATATACTCTGGCAGAGAAATTGGAAGCAATGATTGGATTCTTATTACATGGGGTAAATATAAATTTGTTAAAGATAAGCTATCTAGAATTGTAAGTAAAACTAACATATTCCTTATTCACGATGTAATAGTAACTTGACATAACTAACAATAGTAATTTAAACTACTATATCATTTAACTAGTAAAAATTTATTTTTTATTCATGAAGGATGTACTAGTCTATTAATTTTATTGTTAATCGTATATAAAACTAATATATTAGCTTCATTCTAAATTGTTCCTCCTTAGTGTTGTTTTGTTGAATAAATGTTTATTATTAAAGAATTTATCCTGACGGCTCTGCTTCTGATGGAAAGGCAGGTGCTCCTGACATTTTTCAACTCAGGGAGGCTATTGGACATTTGAGAGACAATTTTGATGCTGAGATATATGCAATTTGTGTGGTGTTTTGTTGTTGATTCCAGAGCAGCCATTCAAACCATTACCAATTACAACTTAACCATTATACCCTTTGAATTTGAATGTAAAAATCCAATTAGCTGTTTGATCCATTCAGGAGTTGACATAGTTTTACAGTGGATTCCTAGTCATTGTAATATCTATGGCAATGAACGTGCGGACACACTCGCCAAGGAGGGTTGTGATTTGGTTCAACCTACTGTTGGTACTCCTTTCAGGAACATGAAGAAAATCATCAGAGACTATATTTAAAAAAACTAGTATTTGTCATTTCATAGACATTTCCTCTGATAAGAGATGGTCACCTCTCTTAAATAAGAAAGTATTCCACTCTCTTTCCAGATTGGGGGGACTCAATTTATAATAATTATTATTACATGTAGCAAATAAAGGAACAGAAGAAATTAATGAATCCTTATTACGTGGGGTAAATATAAAGCAGATTAAGTTTAAATACCACAAATTCATAGATACAGAATAATTTTATAAAATATAGATCAAATTTAATTTTAATTAATCTGTCCAATTTCTATGCAAGAAAATATGCATTCTTGAAAACGCCCTTCCCTGGAGAATCCCGTTTTGGCTGTCATATACATATGATTGATACACTAACTGTAAATCTGACATTCCTTAGCGAGATATCACTCATTCTGGCAGCTAAGTTGAAGATTTTAGGGATTTTTTAATATTTATATGCCAAAGTAATTTCGAGAAGACTGTAAAACTAATATTTGCCTGGGCAGTTGACTCACAGATAAAAAGAAGACCACGTCAAAATTTTTGTACATTTCTTTAAAGACGGTTGTTAACTGAAAATCTAACATCCTTGGCGTGATACCCTTATTATGTCAGCTAGGTTGAAGATTTTAGTGATTTTTAAATATTTATATGCCAAAGTAACTTCGAGAAGACTGTAAAACTAATATTCCCCTCGGCAGCTGATTCACAGGTAAAAAGAAGACTACATCAAAAGTTTTGTACATTTGTTTTAAAGACGGTTGTTAACTGAAAATCTAACATCCTTGGCGTGATATCGCACATTCTGGCAGATAAATTGAGGATTTTAGGGATTTTTAAATATTTATATGCGAAAGTAAGTTCTAGAAGACTATAAAACTAATATGTTCCTGGGCAGCTAATTCCCCGATAAAAAGAAGACCACTTCAAAAATTTTTTTTCATCCCTTTAAAGACGGTTGTTAACTGAAAATCTAACATCCTTGGCGTGATACCCTTATTATGTCAGCTAGGTTGAAGATTTTAGTGATTTTTAAATATTTATATGCCAAAGTAACTTCGAGAAGACAGTAAAACTAATATTCCCCTCGGCAGCTGATTCACAGGTAAAAAGAAGACTACATCAAAATTTTTGTACATTTGTTTTAAAGACGGTTGTTAACTGAAAATCTAACATCCTTGGCGAGATATCGCACATTCTGGCAGATAAATTGAGGATTTTAGGGATTTTTAAATATTTATATGCGAAAGTAAGTTCTAGAAGACTATAAAACTAATATGTTCCTGGGCAGCTGATTCCCCGATAAAAGAAGACCACTTCAAAAAATTTTTTTCATCCCTTTAAAGACGGTTGTTAACTGAAAATCTAACATCCTTGGCGTGATACCCTTATTATGTCAGCTAGGTTGAAGATTTTAGTGATTTTTAAATATTTATATGCCAAAGTAACTTCGAGAAGACAGTAAAACTAATATTCCCCTCGGCAGCTGATTCACAGGTAAAAAGAAGACTACATCAAAATTTTTGTACATTTGTTTTAAAGACGGTTGTTAACTGAAAATCTAACATCCTTGGCGTGATATCGCACATTCTGGCAGATAAATTGAGGATTTTAGGGATTTTTAAATATTTATATGCGAAAGTAAGTTCTAGAAGACTATAAAACTAATATGTTCCTGGGCAGCTGATTCCCCGATAAAAAGAAGACCACTTCAAAAATTTTTTTTCATCCCTTTAAAGACGGTTGTTAACTGAAAATCTAACATCCTTGGCGTGATACCCTTATTCTGTCAGCTAGGTTGAAGATTTTAGTGATTTTTAAATATTTATATGCCAAAGTAACTTCGAGAAGACTGTAAAACTAATATTCCCCTCGGCAGCTGATTCACAGGTAAAAAGAAGACTACATCAAAAGTTTTGTACATTTGTTTTAAAGACGGTTGTTAACTGAAAATCTAACATCCTTGGCGTGATATCGCACATTCTGGCAGATAAATTGAGGATTTTAGGGATTTTTAAATATTTATATGCGAAAGTAAGTTCTAGAAGACTATAAAACTAATATGTTCCTGGGCAGCTGATTCCCCGATAAAAAGAAGACCACTTCAAAAATTTTTTTTCATCCCTTTAAAGACGGTTGTTAACTGAAAATCTAACATCCTTGGCGAGATACTCTCATTCTGTCAGCTAAGTTGAAGATTTTAGTGATTTTTAAATATTTATATGCCAAAACAACTTCGAGAAGACTGCAAAACTAATATTTCCCTGGGCAGCTGACTCACCGATAAAAAGAAGACCACCTCAAAATTTTTGTACATTTCTTTTAAAGACTGTTGTTATCTGAATATCTAACATTTTTGGCCAGATATCGCACATTCTGGCAGCTATATTGAGGATTTTAGGGATTTTTAAATATTTATATGCCAAAGTAATTTCGAGAAGACTGTAAAACTAATATTTCCGTGGACAGCTGATCCACTAATAAAAAGACCACTTCAAAAATTTTGTACATTTCTTTAAAGACGGTTGTTAACTGAAAATCTAACATCCTTGGCGAGATACTCTCATTCTGTCAGCTAAGTTGAAGATTTTAGTGATTTTTTAAATATTTATATGCCAAAGTAACTTGGAGAAGACTGTAAAAACTAATATTCCCCTGGGCAGCTGATTCACCGATAAAAAGAAGACTACTTCAAAATTTGTGTACATTTCTTTTAAAAACGGTTGTTAACTGAAAATCTAACATCTTGGCGAGATACCCTCATTCTGTCAGCTAAGTTGAAGATTTTAGTGATTTTTTAAATATTTATGTGCCAAAGTAACTTCGAGAAAACTGAAAAAATAATATTTCCCTGGACAGCTGATTCCCCGATAAAAAGAACACCACTTCAAAGTTTTTGTACATTTTTTAAAGATGGTTGTTAACTGAAAATATAACATCCTTGGCGAGATACCCTCATTCTAGCAGCTAAGTTGAGGAATTTAGTGATTTTTTAAATATTTATATGCCAAAGTAACTTCGAGAAGATTGTAAAACTAATATTTTCCTGGGCAGCTGATTCACTGATAAAAAGAATACCACTTCAAAATTTTTGTACATATCTTTTAAAGACGGTTGTTATCTGAAAACATCCTTGGCGAGATACCCTCATTCTGGCAGCTAAATTGAAGATTTTAGTGATTTTTTAAATATTTATATGCCAAAGTAACTTCGAGAAGACTTGTAAAACTTATATTCCACTGGGCAGCTGATTCACCGATAAGAAGAAGACCACTTCAAAAATTTTTTTCATTTCTTTAAAGATGGTTGTTAACTGAAAATCTAACATCCTTGGCGAGATACCCTCATTCTGTCAGCTAATTTGAAGATTTTAGTGATTTTTTAAATATTTATATGCCAAAGTAACTTTGAAAAGGCTGTAAAACTAATATTTCCCTGGGCAGCTGATTCACCGATAAAAAGATCACTTCAAAATTCTTGTACGTTTCTTTTAAAGACGGTTGTTAGAAAATGATAGCTAGATACTAACAAAAAATCTTCACCAGTTGGCGAATTGTTTCTACCACCGCTAATGACAGTTCTATTCAATAAGGATTCTCTATTACCGTTACGTTTTGAAATAGATTCTTCTTAGGAAAGAATCAATAAATCTTTTATCAATTACCTCGAAAAAGGATTTGGTACGTGAAAAAGTGGATCTCTATACATTAGAAAAATACTATTTTAACTATTTCAGTTTCATTCAGAATAAAATTATTACAAAATAAAGAAAATAAGCAATTTTATATATATGCTAGATAGAGATATATAAAAGAGATGAAAATATCGGATTGTGCGTTTTATACACAAACCCATATTGTGATAGACTCTAAATTTTTGACAAATATTATTGTGTACGCGGTAGCTCAGTCGGCTAAGGCGTCGATCTTATAACCGGAGTTGAAAGTTTGAGGCTAGATCTCGCCAAAGATCTACCATGTTCACTAAAGGTGGGGTGGGGCTCAATGTTTTACCACTTCAAGCGATATCTGTGGAGGTCGCAGGATAAGCCAAGGGGTGTTCTAAATTACCGAAAGATTGCTCCTCGTGTTAGAAAAAATATACCGGAACGCTCCGAACCAAACGAAATTAAAATCTGTTTTGGGTTAAGTCATTCGCGTCCGTAGCATTCCTTAAGCTACACGTGCACTCCGGGTAGTGCTAAATGAGTTACAGCTTCGCAGCCGTGTTTGGAATAAATATATTGGAAATAAAACGATTTCACACGGCACAAATGTCACTTTGGTTTAGGATCAGAAATCTGGTTTTCGGATAACAGAAAAATTTAATTTCTTCATACAATAAAATATACAACAAAATACAATACAATAAAATACAATACAATACTATACATACAATAAAATACATACAATAAAATAAATACATACTTTAAAATAAAATTTTGAAATATGAGAACATATTTTAGTCATAATGTTATGCTAATTAGAACTTTCGTACATAGTTATTACAAAGTAATTTAAAAATTGTGGTAAATTTAATTTTCAATTTCGGTAGTTTCCTTTTAAATAGATAATTACAGTGTTTATGAAAATTATGAACTTAAATGAACTTTTATGAAACTTTGTATTCATATATGCAATAAAAGTAACTAAACAATTAAAAATAATTATAAATAAAATGCTGTAATTACAATTATATAAATATTACTAAAAACAAACAGAAAATCACATTTAAAAATATTTTCAATGTCTATTTTTTTTCTTGTTTCAACTATTTTAAAGACTTTGTTGATTTTTAAAATATTTCTCGTGAGCTAATTTTTCCTTTTTTCCCATTATTTTTATATTATAATTTAAAAGTACCTTTCGGACACGCTTAGTATTATTTTGTAAATGTTTGGATAGTCAATTTATAAGAAGTATTTTTACGTAAATTTTCGTAGAAAATTTCGGCTTTCGAAACTTTAATAATTCAAATAAAATCAAATTTAAAACTTATACCCAGATTTATTTTAACGATTTGCAGCATAATTCTTACTGAAAATCGGCAATTTACTGAAATTTGTATGAGACGACACGGGAAATACAGATTCGTTACTATAAAATTTACAACTTACAGCTCTGTCCATAAAGACAGTACATAACACTCTAGTACTGGACATATTGCGTAGAATAACCCAGTACACTTCCATAGAATTCAGTATTACAGTACAGACAAAATCTTTAACACTTGGCATGCTGGTATAATTCATTGACAACTTACGCGTGCAGCGGGCGTTTTTTCGTGAATCGCGCGAAAGTTTAGTTATTCAGAAAAATCGCAGTCAATCGAAAACTATTAGTTTTCGATTGATATATAATTCTTATATATATATATATAATATAATATATAATATATATATATATATATATATATATATATATATATATATATATATATATATATATATATATATATATATATATATATATACAGAGAGAGAGGGAGGGAGAGATATAGATATAACATTCAATAACATTTTTTCAATTCTACATTATAGTTTTATGCACATAATTCTTCCCTGCTTACCAAAACATAACATACTTATCATAGATAACAGATGCATTTTAATAACATTTAACAATAACCAAAAATAATTCCTCAAATCATGAATCTAATTTTAATCTACACATTAGTAAAATGTATTTTTTACACAATTCAATAACATTTTTTTAAATTTTACATTATAGTTTTATTCACTTAATTCTTCTCTGCTTACCAAAACATAATATACTTATCATAGATAACACATGCATTTTAATAACATTTAACAATAACCAAAAATAATTCCGCAAATCATGAATATATTTTTAATCTACACATTAGTAAAATATATCTTTTACACAATTCAGTAACATTTTTTTAATTCTACATTATAGTTTTATGCACATAATTCTTCTCTGCTTACCAAAACATAACATACTTATCATAAATAACAGATGCATTTTAATTACATTTAACAATAACCAAAAATAATTCCGCAAATCATGAATATATTTTTAATCTACACATTAGTAAATTTTTTTACACAATTCAATAACATTTTTTAAATTTTACTTTATAGTTTTATGCACATAATTCTTCTCTGCATACCAACACAACATGATTACCATAGATAACAGATGCATTTTAATTTCATTTAACAATAACCAAAAATAATTCAACAAATCATGAATTTATCCTTAATCTAACACCTTTCAAATGTCATTTTTCCTTAATACAATAGCCTATTTCTTACTTTACGTTATAATTTTGAGCATTAAATTCTTCTCTGCATACCAACATATAAAATACTTACCATAGCTAACAGCTGCATTTTAATTATATTAGACAATAATAATGAATCCTTCCGCAAATCATGAATCTATTTTTAATACACACATCAGTAAAATGTATCTTTTACATAATACAATAGCCTTTTTTTTTTCTTATTTTACATTATAATTGTACGTATATAATTCTTCTCTGCTTACCAACACATGTTTACCGTACATTTCAGTTACATATAACAATAACCAAAAATAATTCCACAAATCAAAATCTATTTTTAATCTACACACAAGTAAAATGTATACTTTTACATAATAAAATAACCTTTTATTAATTTTACATTTTAATTTTATGCACAATTATCCTCCATTAACTAACACATAACATACTTAATTCAGATAGTAGGTGCGGTTTAATTACATTTAACAATATTAAAAATAATTCCACTAATCTTGAATCTATACATAAATACACATCAGTAAAATGTATCTACGCACCTACTAGCTGAATTAAGTATGTATCATAACATACTTAATTCAGATAGTAGGTCCGGTTTAATTACATTTAACAATATTAAAAATAATTCTAGTAATCATGAATCTATACATAACTACACATCAGTAAAAAGTATCTTGTACATAAAATAATAGCCTTTTTTTAATTTTACATTATAGTTTTTATGTATATTATTCTTCTCTCCTTACCAAAACATAACGTATTTACCTTAGGTAAGAGTTGCATTTCAATTACATTTATCAATAATAATAATTCCACAAATTAAGAATCTATTTCTAAGGTAAGTATCAGTTAAATGTATCTTTTATTTAATAAAATATCCTTTTGAGTTATTTTACATAAATTTTTGGCTTGAAACAAACCTACATACATAGTTATAGATTTAATCCTCGAAAAAGTCACCATAAAGACACTAGACGATATTCTAGACGGCGCTCAGTTTTTTTGTTATTTTCGGCTGAAATCAAAAATTCTGCTTAGGACGGGAAAACGATCTTAAGAAAGAAGTTTTAATTTTCCTTTTTTGTCCCGGAGGGTTTGTACTTATCGACTCGGGTACGTGTGCGTGAAATTTTTCGTACAAGTAAGCAATTGTGCTCACTATAAATATACCTCGTCCTACATTTTAAATCTTACTAACTGGCCATAAAGCAAATATCTCGGAAGAGACGACAAAAATCAGTTCAATATTTTGTACTCGAAATATGGCACGAATACAGACTGCTTCAAAAATATTACTTTTGTAAAGGTTTAAAAATATTGAAACCTAAGGTATAGCTATAAAGTTAAATTGTTTTTATCGTTTTTGATGTGTCTAAAACAAAGTTTTTGGAATTCACCTATAGTTCTTTAAGGGTATAATGGATTTTACAAAGCTTTTTATAAATTATTAAAGCAGAATTTCGTAAATATGTTCATGTATAAATAAATGAGTCACACGGTTTTTTTTTAGATAAATTAACATTTTTGTAGAATTTATTTTTTCATCCTTAAAATACTTCTTGCGACTTCGTTTTGAATAGATTCCTACAAAATGTTTACCAAATTTTCTAATACACTGTCTACCAATAAGTGTTTGGACACCTATGCAAATAATGACATCCTGACGTCCTGAGGTACATCACGGCCTCCACCGGTATACATCGTGTAAGAAACAGCCTCGGCATTAGTCGCACATAGCCCAGACCTGAACCCTATCGAGAACCTGTGGGACGAGTTGGATCGCCGAATTAAGGGGTGCACTACCCGTCCAAAATCGGTGAAGAAACTTGTATGTCTACTCCAAGCCGAGTGGAAGACAATACCACTAGCTGTAATACAAAGACTTGTGGAAAGTATGCCCCGGAGGGTTCACTCTGTAATTGCCTCTCGTTGAGGCTCTACCAACTATTGATTTTGAATGGTGTCCAAATACTTATTGGTAGACAGTGTATAATGTTATGAAACTTGCAAATAAGCCCATTTTGGCTTGAGGGAGACTTTATTTTTTAAGCCCAATTTGGCGACAGTTTTGTGACTTTCCGATAGTTTTGGGGTGAGCAGATACTTCTAGAACCTTCTAAGACCATAAATATCTCAAAATGTTTATGGGCCAATACATATTGCTCAATTCGTCGCCTCTTGGCGTCTTGTAAGCAGACTTCAGAGTCGAAAATACTTCAGTTTTTTGCTCGATACGATGTAATGAGTTAGCTTTCGCTGTGTATTAACACTACGCGTGCAAGCAACGCATTTGTACGTTTTCTGCAGTCTGTCACTGCAGCGCCGGTCACTTAAAATTACGTATTTAGTAGATTTGTGGTGGACACCCGCTAACCATCACAAATCTACTAAATACGTATAATTATATGTATGTGTGACTTTATATGCGTGTTGTTTACGGTGCTATACAAAGCTTTGCATTTTTTCTTTCCACAAGTTATGATTGTCGAGTGACTCGGTCTTTTGTTATATATATATATACATATAAATACATATATATATATATATACATATATATATACATATATATATACATATATATATATATATATATACATATATATATACATATATATATATATATATACATATATACATATATATATATATACATATATATATATATACATATATATATATATACATATATACATATAATATATATATATATACATATATATATACATATATATATATATATATACATATATATATATATATACATATATACATATATATATATATATACATATATATATATACATATATATATATATATATATATATATACATATATATATATATACATATATACATATATATATATAAATATATATACATATATATATATATACATATAATATATATATACATATATATAATATACATATATATATATACATATATAATATATACATATACATATATATATATATAATATATATAATATACATATATATATATACATATATATATGCATATACATACATATATATACATATATATATACACACATATATAATATACATATATATACATATATATATACATACATATATATACATATATATATATATATATACATACATATATATAAAATACATACATATTAAAATTACATATATATATATATACATACATATATATATATACATACATATATATATATAATACATTATATTATATAACAAATATACATATATATATATACATATATATAATTATACATATATATATATACAA
>CM063500.1:109223307-109225807 GCA_032207245.1 Pardosa pseudoannulata | reverse complement strand
GAAAAAAATGTTAAATAGTTGAAAAGTAATTTTTACTTTTCAGAAATTCTAATTTTTTGGATCAAATTGTATTGCCAAAAATTATAATTACCAAGAAAATAAATGAAAGGTTTAGAATGAATGAAAGCTAAGGCTATTAAAAAATAGTAATGTCAAAATAGTACTATACCCTACTACTTTAAAGTATTATCGTGATATATCAACAATATCAATATCAGTATGGGGATATATCGGGATATTAAATTTCTGATATTGTACAGCCATAGTTTGGAGCGCTACGATACACTGTTTTTGTACATGATGTGTGCATATTGAGGTATTAATTTTTTTTAATTTTACCTTTAAAAATTTTCATATGTACATTTTTCTTGTGTTTGGGCTGAAGAAGTCAGACCAGAATTGTATAAAAGACTGGTGTATTATGCTGTGATAGTTGTTGTATAGCATTAAACACCAAGTGAGTTTAATGTACTAATTTATGTCACATTTTAATGTTTTTAAATAAATCTAATGTTTTTTAGAGTTTATAAAGTTTAAGAATGTTTTTTTTGTGTGCTGCTTTCGTTAAACACACCTATAACCACGCCCTTCTACAAAATATCACAGACGACTGACAGTAATTAACCTGTTACCTAAAACTGCCAACATATTGTATGCGGAACACGTACTAGTACGTTTTCTGACGATTCATACATAAGCGCGGGTCACGTACTAGTACGGGGTAGTGTAACAACATGGTTTGTCTGTGGGTACAAAAATAACAGTATATACAGGAAAACGATGCCGAATGTTCTTGTCTACTACATAGATCCTGTAAAAATTTAGACAAATAGAAACTAGTTTTTACATTATTAGTTTTATGATTGTTCTTTTCATTTTTTATAATATAAAAATATTTTTGTGTAAACATAATTCGAAAAAATTAAGACTATATACTACTATTTATATTTAAATTTTCCTATTTACGATACTATTATAAATTTATCCACTAAAAATATATTTTTTGTTTACATAAATCTTATGGTTGTTATTTATATATTTCTATTTATATATTTGTTTATATATTTCAATATAAAATACGAAAAGTTGGTAAAAAAATTAAATAATTTTCGATTTATTGAGATTTAACTGAATAACTAAATTTAAGCGCAAAACGACCGCTTACGGTACCAATCCGGTGAGATATGTACCCGCACACAATCAGTTAAGTAATGCAATAACAATATTAAAATTCTGCTTTGCGGATATATCACCCGTCAGCGATGCTGTTTTACCTCCACACGGAATATGGTGGATCGTCTAAAGAGTTATTTAATATTTTGTATATTTTAATATAAATTGATATTTTTTTCAAGTTATTACATTCGTTTTATGTCTTTACCCAAGAACTTGATACAAAGACAAGCCAGAAAATTTGCTCTTAATGATTATCTTCTTCGAAGAGGCCTTCGGTAATATATCCCAATAATATTTTGAGAAAAAATGATAAAAAAGTACTCGAACAAAATATATTTATTATATATATATATATAAGTATTATTTATATATATATTTATATATATATATATATATATATATATTATGTATATATATATGATTTATATTTATATTATATTTATAATATTAGTATAAATATTTATATTTATATATTTATTATATATATATATATATATGTATATATATATTCTTATATATTTTTATATATATATGTATATATATATATAAATATATTATATATATATTATTTATATATTTTTATATAAATATATATATGTATAATATGTATATATATTATATGTATTATATTTATATGTATTATATATATATATTATATATATTGTATATATATAATATAATATGTATATATATATATTATATATATATGTTGTATGTATATTATATTTATATTATATATATGTATATATGTATTATATATATGTATATATATATATGTATATATATATTCTATATTTATATATATATATGTATATATGTATATGTTTTATATAATATATATATATATATATATATATATATATATGTATATATATATTGTGTATATATATATGTATATATATATGTTATATATATGTGTATATATTGGTATTTATATGTGTATATATATAAATATATATGTGTTATATATGTATATATATATATATATATAATATATATGTGTATATATATGTGTATATATATTTTTATATGTGTGTATATATATGTGTATATATATGTGTATATATTTGTGTATATATGAGTATATATATGTGTATATATATATGTGTATATATATGTGTATATATATATGTGTATATATATATATATATATATTATATATTATATATATATATATATATATATATATATATAATATATATTTTGTTGTATTTATATATGCCTTTCTGAGTTATCGCAGTTTAAAATATATAAAGACAAAAGGAGATAAAAATATTTTTAATTATTTACAAATAGAATTTTAATAATTTAATTTATAAGCGAT
>CM063500.1:109198307-109218307 GCA_032207245.1 Pardosa pseudoannulata | reverse complement strand
GTAAAAAATAAGTTCGGGTAATTTGGAATACTCAAATTATTTGCCTGTTTGGTGTAATATAGCAACCCACCCATTTTGACCTCCAGAACCATCCAAGCAGTATCTCCTGGTTTCGTAGCACATGGTGTTGGATCATTGTCTTATTTTTATCTCTTAAAACATTTTGCAGGTAAGAGTTTAAATATTTATGAAAAATATTTCAGCTCATAATATTGATACAAATTCATTATGATTCTAAAAACTGCTCAAACATTCACGATCTACAAATCTTTTGTTTTTATTATATTTTTTTAAATTTTCGTTCAGTTACACCCACATTATAGCGTGTAATATTGAATACCATATTCACCTCCCTTTTTAAAATATTCTTTAATACTCAGTGCTTCTTTTGAATACAATGTATAACTTTAATTTCATATAATACACTTACAATTATATTTTTCTGCATAAATGTCAAAAAAAACGTCACAGTAATGAAGAGAAGAAGATAAAACTGGTAAAGTAAAACCAGGCCTATATTTTGTGTAATAAAGTAATCTAAGTGCATTAGTTAGTGCGAAAGTTTTACAAAGTAAATAAGTTTTTATATAAATGTGTTACTTGAAACAAATATTTATTGTATAATTTATTTAGATTACCATATAAACTCTCCTATTCCGAATTATTCGCAATAAAAAGTTGGACTATTTTATATGAAAAATTACTTTAAAATTCAATTATTTTACTGAAAGTAAGTTATAAGAAGTTACTAAAAAGGCTCAATTTATTCACTTAAACATAATTAGTCAAATAAAAATGCTATTACCTCAAATATGATGGGAATAAAAGTTATATCCAAACCTACTCTATATGTGCCTGTATTAATGAATCATTTTTTGGCGCATCTTCATTGGCGAAATATGTAACGGAAGTCTGCAATAATTAGTACATGTCACCTGAGCAGTAATATAAGAAAACGATGAACACAAAGTCACCAATTTAATGTATTAAACACACGCACACACATGTGCATACATTTACTTATAATATTATTGATGCTGATAACTGAGTGTAAACACACACACACACACAAATATATATATTCAATTAAAATTGTATATATAAAATATCTATATATTTAATTGTATATATATATATATATTATATATATATATATATATATATACACACACAAGCACACACACTCAATTTCGTTCCCTATGAATCACCCACAAAGCCACACACAGTTGGCACTATTTGTAATTACGCTTTTCTACTTCCTTCATAACAATATGGAACTGGGGAAAAATTTAGACAACTTTAGGTCAAATATTATATATATATATATATATATATATATATGTTTGTATATATATATATACGTATATGTTTGTATATATATATATACATGCACATATATATATATATATATATAGATAGATACTTATACTTATATATACACATATAATACATACATATCTCTCTCTCTCTCTCTCTCTATATATATACATATATGTATATAGGTATATATATATATATATACATATATCTATATAAGTATATAATATATATATATATATATATATATACGTATATGTTTGTGTATATATATACATGCATATATATATAGATAGATACTTATACTTATATATACACATATACATATTACATATCTCTCTCTCTCTCTATATATATATTATATATATATATATATATATATTTTTAATATATACATATATGTATATAGGTATATATATATATATATACATATATACATGCATATATATACATACTTATATACACATACTTATATACACATACACATGTATATATACATATGTGTATAAATAATTTTTATAAATATAAGATACTAAAAATTGCTAATTCAAAAGCAATATTGTTTCGTTTTACTGAGGTCAGTTTTAAAGGAAAAGCAGACATGTGATATTACAAGTTTGATGCTAATGTAGCTATTTCCATTAATAAAACTGAATCCCTAAATGTATGTATAGCTGTCATGAGGGCACCATTTGACATGAACATTTTTAGTATTACGCCGCCCAAAATAACCGTTTGATGATTGTATGCAGAATATGCACTTCACTCCTTTACATTGTTACACAAGGATACGTTACAAAACGCACTCTCTAAATACAAAAGAAGGACTTCCCCTCATTTTATCTGGTATTAATCTTCCTCCTCAACAGATGAAAAGGACAATGACTAAATTTAGATCGAGGCTAATTAGTTTCACAGAAAAAAAGAATTCCAGCAAACGAAATGTATCGCGTTGCAAGCTATATTTAAGTCAATGCTAGTGCTGCGGTCTCACAGGTTGCGGAAAATTATAAATTCAGGCTGGACTTCGCATAGCCTCTGAGAAGACAAGCAGCTGTAACAGTTGTACTGTTACCTTTCTCCAACTAAAACCTCTCCTTAACTTATGATAGCTTTGGATTGTTGTTTTTTTAAAGAAATTGATATGGATATAAAATATTTATAGCAATAATGCAATATTATTCATATGCATTATATATAGTGGACTCCGATTAATGTGATCAGTTTGGGACATCGTGGTTTTGATAACGATAACCGATTTATAACAATAAACGATACGCAAAATTAGACTTTTACCCCCCCCCCTTTTAGTTCACACGTACTAAATTTTGAAACAAAATGAAAAAACAATTTATATACATATTTTTATATATATATATTTCATATATTATATATACATATATATTTCATATATATATATATAAATATATATATATACATATATAAATATAACATACATAATATATTTTATATACATATATATATATACAAATTATACATATATATATATATACATACATATATATATAAATATATACATACATAATATATATATATACATACATTATATATATATACATACATATATATATATATATACATACATATATATATATACATACATATATATATATAATACATATTTTTATATCTACATACATATATATATATACATACATATATATATATTTACATACATATATATATATACATACATATATATATATATACATACATTTATATATATATATACATATATATATATATATATATATATATATATACTTACATATATATATATTACATACATATATATATATATACATACATATATATATATATACATACATATATATATTATACATAATATATATATATATACATACACATATATATATATATACATATGCATATATATATACATACATATAATATATATATACATATATATATATATATATACATATATATATATATACATACATATATATATATACATACATATATATTTTATACATACATATATATTTTATACATACAATACTATATATACATACATATAATATATTTACATACATATATATATATATACATACATATATATATATATACATACATATATATATACATAATATATATATACATATATATATATATTATATATATATATATATATATATATATATATATACTTAAGTCTGATAAAAAAAATTATTTTTACATTTCTATGTTATTATTGCTAACGATATTTCAAAATTCTATTTTTACAAATATTTCAAATCCATGTCTAATATTTAGTTTCATTGTAATTAATTTCATATTTAATTTAAATGTATTGTTTTGGGCACTAAACACATGTAAATTTTAAAAAAAATGTTATATCTGTCTTTGTTTATTTTAGTAGCTCAAAGTAGGTTTTAAAACAGTGAGTATGTCCAGAAGTCTTATAGGTTTGGATACCACCATCATAAATTTTTTGCTAATTTAACCTTTTCGAAACTGATATGGGGCTACGACCGTAGCCCCATATCAGCCGGCAAAGGCAACGATTTTGTAAATGGAAGGTTGCGGGTTCGGAACCCGAACCGGTCTAAGATCTTCGGTGTTCGTTAAAGGTGACTGGGGCACGTAAAATAGGTTCGTGGTCACAATATCTCCAAGTTCTCAATCAATACCTCTGAAGGTGGCAGTCTGTGAGACTTCTGCTTAGTTCCTGCTTCAAAATTTCGAGGATCTACTCGAGCGAAGTCGTTTTTTCACCTTAATGGTGCTCATTAAAACGAAAGGCTCACCTCTTGGCCTTAATAAGAGAGCCTGCAGGCTCAATTGTGCTTGGTTTGTGCAAGTAGCAAACAACAAAAGTGATACGAGTGACATCCAAAAGTTTTGAGTCCAATGAGTAAATATATTTAATATAGATTTAAAGCCTTTACTTTCCTCAGTGGTTTACATTTTCTTTAGAATGCATCTTTCTAATCCATTTTTAAATTATTTTTTAACTGTCGAAATAACTTTTGTTATTTGTAGGTGGTAAATATATAGTTTGGTGCTAGGAAGTTGAAGCCTTCCTTTTTAAAAGAGACATTGTATTCAAAAATCCCTATGATCAGAATATCTAATTCTTTTACTGACTTTAGAATTAGAAATAGATTTAAGGTAGGGCTGCACGTAAGGGCACCAGCAGATCGACCTAAGGCCTATTGTACTTTGAGAAGCCCCCCCATTCACTGGAACAAAGAGTCCCAGCACAAAGTTAAAAAATATTAACGATTAGGTCTCAGAGAAACCAATAGCTGAGATAAACCTAAGCAGCAATTTAACCGGGAAGTTGATCAGCTCCCAAGGGTCGATGAAGTGATATCCAAGAAATTCAAATCTCTTAGCACAGTAGTAGTCGCATTCACACAAAATGTGTGAAGAACTCTCCTCCTCCATATGGCACACCCTACATACCGGGCTATCCGTGATGCCAATAATGTTATCTTACTGGCTTACTTTATGTTGCAGCGAGTGAATAGTTATTAGATTTAAAGCAGGTTAAACGTCCAAAACGATTTTAGCTTTTGAAAACAAGAATTTATATTTTCGTGATTTCATCATTATTATTATCATCATCATCATTTACAATGTAAGGTACCTTACTTTTATAGCATTCACTACTACCAAGATGCAGATAATTGTTGACTATTTTAATATGGTAGTACCGTACAGGCAGCCAACATTACCCGCTAGGGCAACACAAATAAGCAAAGTGGGTTCTCGTAATTTAGAATAAGGGACCTAGAAGGAAACACCCCATGCTTGGCCTGCCACCTCCAGAGGTATCTTTCGGGAACTTGGTCATTCCACTATGAGCCTATTTATCGCTCAACACAGCCGTTACCACCTTGCCTGTGGAATATATTTGAAAAAAAAAAACGTGCCAAAAATTGAAACTGCTTATTCTCTTTCATTTTGTTGCTATTATTATCAAAATGTTAGAAATAGATTATTTTTGAAAAAAAAATTTAAACCAAATAACTACTATTTTTTAATATTTTCACACATATGGGAAAAGTTAATGGATTACAGTGTTTTTTGCTCAAATGACGTAATTTTTTTAATATTATAATTTTATTTATTATATTATATTACTTAATATTATATTGTAATTAATATTGTATTATATTATTTAATATTATATTATATTATTTAATATTATATTATATTATTTAATATTATATTATATTATTTAATTTTATATTTTATATAATTTTATAATATTATTAACTCTATCAGCTGTCATCAATTCCATGCCTCTCAGATTCCTTTGAATTACACAAATCCTTTATAGTACCCAAGAAATAGCCAGAAATGGCGCTATTGGGTATCGCTATCTATTGGGTAAATAGAAAATTTAATATTATACATTGGACGAACGAGTTTCGGGCTTCACGGAATTGAAATACCGTTTTTTCTGTTGCTCAAACTCAAGTCGGGTATTTTAAAAGAGGCGCATTCATGTTGCCCGAACTAAGTTCGGACGTCACAGGCAAAGGGTCAATGAACACTGTGGATCTTTGACCAGTTCAAGCCTCGAAGTCACACCCCTCCGATCATGAGGTATCTATCTCATACTCGCGCTACCTGATACCGCGACTTTTCCGATTTCACTGAAATTACTTTGCCAGTGAAAACTTTCTGATCTTTTTACGTCTGCGGATTGTTTCTTGTCTTTCGGCTAAACTTTTTAATGGGTGAATGGAGATAATATATCACCACCAGCAGATCGGAAAGCGTCTTCGGGTGTAACCTTAGTAATTCTTCCATCCAGTTTCAAAAATGAGAGGGGTTATTTGGTAGAGGTCCCCCCTCCCATTAACGCACACTTCATTTCAACAATGGTAGGGATTTGGAAACAAAAGAAAGCGTCTATTGTAAAACAAAGCCTTGTCAGCGTTTGAAAAATGCCTAGGTAATTTAGACAACAATTCTGGACGCGCTCCTCTTTCTTTAAAATGCAAGGCGATGAAGACTCAGTGCCACTGAGAAAGGCACTTTGGGGATCAGACAAGCCGGCTCATCGAGGAGGGTATTATATAATGTTCTGAAAGGGAAAAGAACACCAAAAGAACATAGTAAAGGATTCCTTTGGAATACCATGCCTTGAAATTCGATATTCATTTCTTTGTTGAGGATTTATTTTTCGCCTATGGAACAATTTATATAATAAAGAACAAAACTAAATACCGTCTTCGAATATTAAATCTTAACACATTTTATGCGGAACACGTACGAGTACGTTTTTTGAAGATTAATATTTGATTAAAATTTTGTTTTGTCATTTGTTTTTTCAAAAATAATCTATTTCTAACATTTTGATGATAATGAAGAACACAACTAAAGAGAGAAAAATTCCATTTTTGGCACGTTTTTCTCAACTATATTCCACAGACAAGGGGTAAAAGGGATTATAATACACATTTTGTACGAAAAAAAAACTAGATATTTTTTCCTCTTATATTTTGCACGAATACTTATAATATAAACTATGTTATGTTTTAAGCTCTAAAAGCTATCTTTTAAATAAAAATGACCATAATTAAGTGTCAAAGGAATGTGCAAGGAACATTCACTGAGTCAAAGTAAAATGAGTAATTTTTACTTTAGTTGTAAAATTTAATATTTTTAAAGTGTAGAGTACGAAATTTTGACACAATTTTAATTAAATAACAAATTAAATCAGTGACCCCTTCATACATAATGACGAATTTGAATAGTCATTCATTTCATGTGCCACCTAGGTAACACAAATATATCGAAAACAGAAAACATAAATATTCTACAAGCTTTTCTTAGAGGTATTTAAAAAGTAAAGGCAGACATTGATGGGTTATCACATTGTATGAGGGACACGTACTAGTACGTTTTCTGACGATTGATACTTGAGCGCGGGATACAAACTAGTACGTTTTCTGATGGTTGATACTGGGCAGGTCACGTACTAGTACAGGTTAGTGTAACAACATGGTTTGGTTGTGGGTACAAAAATAACGTTATATACAGGAAAACGAAGCCGAATGTTCTTGCCTACTACATAGATTCTGAAAAAATATTTAGACAAATAAAAACTAGTTTTTACATTATTAGTTTTATGATTGCTCTTTCATTTTTTTATAATGTAAAAATGTTTATATATAACATAAATCGAAAAAATTAAAACTATATAATAATATTTCTATTTGATTTTTCATATTTGCGATACGATTATAAATTTATCCACTAAATATATGTCTTTTTTGTTTACAAAAGTGTTATGGTTGTTATTTATATATTTTTATTTATATATTTGTTTATATATTTCAATGTAAAATACGAAAAGTTAAATAAAAATTTAAATAATTTACGATCTATTGAGATTTATCTGAATAACTAAATTTACGGGCAAAATGCCCGCTCCCGGTACAATTCCGCTGCGTAATGTACCCGCACACAATGTGCTAACTGTTGTGTATTACGCAATCTTTTCCGTTGCCGTCAGTAACAGATTTCTAAAATTAAAAGTATTTAACATTTACATTACACAATAATTATTTAAATAAAATCAACGAACCCATGTAAAATTAGTTAAAATGTATTTACTTTTATGTTAGAGTTGGGTAACAATCACGGAATATCGCCAAAACAGCCTATTTATTTCTTTATGTGTCTTCATTCGTTTTGTTTTCGTATTTGTTTATGTTGCTAGGGCGTAATATAATGTATGAAAACTAACTTAAGTTTTGAAATACAAATATCCTTAATTTAGAAACGTTAAATAACCAGATTGACGGCAAGTTAAGACACGGATGGCTTTTAGTATATAAAATAAAATATCCGCAAATAGTTATCCAGAATACACTCATATTCACTCATATGAATCTATAGGTACAAAATTTGATATTTATTTGTTAGTTATTTATATTTGAGATTGTTTTGATTAAATAAATTTAATTCAGATTTTTTAAATATACTTTTGAAAGAAAATTAAGTTACACCAACATTTATTTATTAGTTTCTTTTTTTTTCTTTCAGTAAAATGGACTTATTTTTAGTTTTATGACTATTTTAATTCATAATCTTGAAGTTTATAAGAAGTAATGAATTAATTTTAAATAGATTTCTTCTGTTACAAAAGTATTACTACATTCCCGGTATAATACACCACAGTAAATAAATTAGAAGTCATTTAATTTTCCTTGGGCAGTCCAATACCATTTAATCCAATGGGCGGTACCATGGTCCGGAGGTTGGGGATCGCCGTTTTAGAAAATTGTAGAATTTGATATATCACAAAGGTTCACAAGCAATTCTCTTTATATAGAAATTTATTATCGGGATAATCTGTTGATAATAAACTATAATATTCTTCGAAAATCTGCAACATACGAGGCTCCTTTAACATTTTTACTACTATTTTCTAGTGGTTCTAAAAATTTTAAGAACTTTTTTTACCCAAATCAAAAGCTGGGGGCAAAGCAGCTAGTATGCTTATATTTTATTTACTAAATATTAACTCATCATACTGAATTCCTTAACTTTAATATATAAATATTTAATCTTTATTCATTATAATACGTACACTGTCTACCAATAAGTATTTGGACACCTATGCAAATGACGATATCGAAGATCCTGAGGTACGTCACGGCCTCCGCCGGTACACAACGTGTAGGAAACAGCATCGGCATTAATCGCATGCAAGATGCCGCGCAGTTCGGAGCTCTCTGATTTCGAGAAAGTTATAATTATCGGGTATCACAAATGTGTCCGATCCTTAAGGGACTTATCTAGCAATCTGAAGTACCCAAAATTGACAGTGGCCTATGTGGTTAAGAAGTTTGTCGGAATGTGCCCCGAGTCGGCAGTGCAACGAAACTGAGTGATAGAGACCGACGAGTAACGTCCAGAAATAATTCGGAAGAATAGCACCCAACCGATGGCCCTCATCCGCGAAGAGTTTCAACAGGCATCCGGGAGTATTGTCATTGAATGGACTGGCCTGAACAGAGCCCAGACCTGAACCTCAGACGAGAACCTCTGGGACAAGTTGGATCGCCGAATTAACCCTCCGAGTGGAACACACGGAGGAAAAAAAGTCTCCAAAAATATGCTAAAATTTTATTGTGTCAATGACCAAAGTGTTCTATGATTTTTTTACTTCACTAGATTGAAATACGGGAAACCCACCCTCGTTATTGTCCCTTTACTTCCGGTTAGAAATAGATATATAAATAGAAATTATAGATTGTTAATTTTTAACACACATAAAGCTCGTCAAGTCTCGAAGATCATTCCATAAGAAATAATGGATTCTAAAAGTAGGAATAAAAATATTTTTTAAGAGAATTATTTATATTCTTTTACTAAAGTCATCCAAGATATTTAAGTGGTGCAATTAGAGATAGATGTGTTACCGCAAACGAAATAGAGATTGATAAAGCCATGAGAAGCTATCAGCGTCTTTGTGCCTCAGGGAGTAGGGGTGCATCCCTCAATAAATGTCAGTCAAAGAGGGGTGCAGTTCCTAAACAATCGACCTGACCCTCCTACCTCAAAACTCCAAGGGTTAAAGCACTAGCAGAAATGTACACTACATCCATTTTCGGAACGTTCTTGGAGGTCGAAAATTGTACGTGACAACTGGCGGAATTGTACGTGTGAACCGCTTAGAGGGTTAAGAGGTGCACTACCCGTCCAAAATCGGTGAAAGAACTTGTATGTCTACTTCAAGCCGAGTGGAGGGCAATACTACTTGCTATAATACAAAGACTTGTGGAAAGTATGCCCCGGAGGGTTCACGCTATAATTGCCTCTCGTGGAGGCTCTACCAACCCTTGATTTTTAATTAAGTTAGTTTTTTTTCTATCACAGGTGTCCAAATACTTATTGGTAGACAGTGTATAATGCTTTATTCATTCCTTAAAAAATCAAATTAGATTTGACCAAGTTTAAACAACATATAGCTCTTTACAAATACCTTTTTTTTTACACATTTAAGTCATTTATAGAGATTAAATTTATTTTTGTTCCAATGGGAAAAATTTTCATACCATGTTTATCGTTTCAAAACAATAGTGGAAAGAACAGTGATATTAGTGTGTAAATACTAATAACTTTAAAACATTAATATGAACGGTTAGTAAATTTCTAAACTTAACACAATTCCTCATCATTCCAGAAAGATTTAGTTCTAATCATTCACTCCTGCAAGGACTTTAAAACATTGTCATACAAGCTAACCGTAATTTTCGTATCAGGGAATTATTATAACATTCATTTAATAATGAAGCAATTAAAACAACGTCTATATATAGTATGCATTTAAAAATTATTTAACCCTTAATTTTGCTAAGTCTGGCCGCTACACCGGACATGCATATTTATAACTACTATATAACACAATTGTCAGTGTTCGTCACAGCGGACACTAATTATCTCAAAAATGGAAAATGATATTTTTTTTGTTTATTTTATAGAGATCCTAATGTCTATACAGACATGGGAAAATAACAGAAATTAAAAAATATTTAAAAAACCTCTTGTCAAATTAAGCGTTAAAGAAAGAACAACTGTTATAATTTTTATATCTATATTTTAATTCTATATATACATCCTTACTAGTGTTCATTTCTGATCACTGTTCTAGGACCATTTAAACAAAGATCAAGGTATTATACCTTACATTATTTTGTTTCTACCCCGTCATTGTTGGGTGAGTAATGTATCATAGATACGTCACTTCCAGCCATATCGTAAAATTACTTAATAATAGAGTTTTATAGCCTTCATATTTGTGATGGCTATCAGCAATAAATCCATAAAAAAGATACATTTTCCCCCTATAATATAATTAGGGCAACTTCGGCTATAGAAGTAAACAGGAAAAACAATACCTATTTTGCAGAAAACAATAAATATGTCAAAGAAATTGGTAAGAAAATATAAATTACAAGCAAAAAAAAAGTATTATATGTAAAAAAGCCGAGAAAATATTATAAACTTAAAAGTTATAAATACTATAAATATTATAAATATTATAAGAGAAAATATTATAAATATTATAAGATAATTAATAAAATTAAAGAAAGAGGGAAATTTCAAATTCAAAAAGAAAATTAAATACTGATTTAAATATTTCATAATTTTTATATTTTATATATAGAACATTCAGCTTATTGTTCATTTCTCAACAACCCCCTATTTTTTGGACCATTTAAATATCGATGAAATTATACCTTACATTTATTTTTTTTTTTACCACGTCAACATTACGGGAGTATCGTGCCATAAATGTGCCACTTACAGCTATAACGGTTTGGTTCGGTTTTGGAGTTCTAAGGTCTACTTTTTGCAACACGAGGACTAATGAGACCGGCACCTACTGTTTAAAGTCGATTCCGGACGGCTACGTACACCCATGCCACAGTGGTATTCGAACCCGCAAACTCCGGTTCCGAAGGCCAGCACCCTAACCATTCGGCCATCGTTCAGCTACGGTTATAAAGGTTTTGGTTTGGTTTGGAGCGCTACGGTCTATTTTTTGCAACACGAGGGCTAATGAGACCGGGACCTACTTCTTAAAGTCGATTCCGAACGGCTACATACACCCATGCCACAGTGGTATTCGAACCCACGAACTCCGGTTCCGAAGGCCAGCACCCTAACCATTCGGCCATCGTTCAGCTACGGTTATAAAGGTTTTGGTTTGGTTTGGAGCGCTACGGTCTATTTTTTGCAACACGAGGGCTAATGAGACCGAGACCTACTGCTTAAAGTCGATTCCGAACGGCTACGTACACCCATGCCACAGTGGTATTCGAACCCACGAACTCCGGTTCCGAAGGCCAGCACCCTAACCATTCGGCCATCGTTCAGCTACGGTTATAAAGGTTTTGGTTTGGTTTGGAGTGCTACGGTCTATTTTTTGCAACACGATGACTAATGAGACCGGGACCTACTGCTTAAAGTCTGCGATTCCGGACGGATACTTACACCCATGCCACAGTGGTATTCGAACCCTCGAACTTCGGTTCCGAAGGCCAGCACCCTAATCATTCGGCCATCGTTTGGCTACGGCTATAACGGAAAATCACAAAATGAAAGAATTTGTATTTGTGAAGCCTATTAGCAATGATTCCATAAAAATGGTAAATTATTTCCTTAGAAAACAATTGTGGAAGCTGCGACTATAGAAGTAACTTAAAACAAAGGAAATTTTTTTTAAATAGAAAACACAAATGTTTCACAGAAATGGATAAGAAAATTTAAATAAATTTAAATCTTAAGCGAAACACCGAATAATTTTTTGTAGAGAGTCATGAAGCTATTATAAAGATATTTGACACAAAATTAGACAAAAAAGGAAAATTTGAAATTCAAATACAAGATTTAAGTTGGATTTAAATGCTTTATAATTTTTATATATTATATCCAAATCTAATTTCCCAATTTTGCAGACAAAGATATGGATCTGCGTATACAAGTAAAGAAAGATTAAAAGAAATTATTTGTAAAAACAATGTTGATCTACACACTTAAAGTTAAAACAAATCTCTAGCTATAAATAGAAATTATTGTTTTTTTTCTTTTACATTTTCTTATTGAGAGACAAGCAGAACAATGTCCGATTGGTTAGGGTGCTGGCCTTCGGTACCGGAATTCGTGAGTTCGAATCCCACTGTGGCATGAATGTTCGTAGCCGTTCGGAATCGGCTTTAAGCAGTAGGACCCATTCTCATTAGCCCTCGTGTTGCAAAAAGTAGACCGCAGCGCTCCAAACTTATTGGGAGACAATGATACAAAGTAACAACAAAATACTCTACGTCTATTTAAACATTTTAAGAACAAATTTAGAAGGTTTACCGATATTTCTGTTACAAATATATTGACTATTTTTATGAACGTCAGTTTTAATTAAAGCTTTCAACTTTAAAGAAATCTAATAAGAAATTACATGAATGGTATATAATTTTGTACCCTCTGAAGAACTTCAAAAAAGTTTTAACTAAGACTTTTTTATAGTTATTTTCAAAACATATAATTTTCTACGTACATAAATTTAATACATATCATTATAAGCCAGTTAAATTACACATCAAGTTTAAAGACGGGGATATGAAAACATGATTTATTAATAACAAGTAGTTACTAAAATATAAAAAGTTGAACACTGAATTTTTTTAATATTTTAGATAAAAGATAGCAAAAATGTTACATCCAGTTTTGTTTATAAATATTGATTCAGACACAATAAATTTTTTAATTTTTTCCACCTCTACATACAAAAATTAAATATAATATGAGTAATATGGAAGAAAATTCCATGGTATTTGTTAGATTGTTAAAATAAAATCAGATCACTATAGAGCTTTTTATACACATACATAGAAATACTATGCACAGAATACTTTTTATTTCAAAACATAGAAAAATTAGTTTATTTATTGTCTGGCCCTGTACTAAGAAATTCATAAAATTGGCAGAAATATCGGATCGATTTTTGACATTTCCATAAATTTATCAACCATTCTATTTTTATATTATATATATTATGTATATTTTATTTTTTATTATATATATATTATATATTTTTATTTATTTTTTATTATATATATTAAATGCAATTCTATGATTATATTAAATGCAATTCTATGAAAATTTAGAAGATTTTTGTAATACTAGACTCAAGACTCGAGT
This sequence comes from Pardosa pseudoannulata, assembly GCA_032207245.1. NCBI lineage: Eukaryota > Metazoa > Arthropoda > Arachnida > Araneae > Lycosidae > Pardosa > Pardosa pseudoannulata. Next base: position 109,204,273 of record CM063500.1, on the reverse strand, counting down.
TGGTGTTACATGGGCCCCTGGTTTTTTTCAGTGGCCGAAGACGGACACATAGAATGTGGCATAAATATAAAAAATAGAAGTGTTCCATGCAAACAAAAAGAGATGCAGTCCTATTGCGGAGAGGGACATTTTCCCGTGGAGGAGAAAGCTTGACCGAGGGGGGGGGATTCCACCCCGGGACTCGCGAAGAGGAGTGAAAAAGAGATGCCCGGTCAGAACGACGGGGAATGGACATTCTTGGGAACGGAGCTGAGACCGGAGGTGTTTTTCGCTCGGCACAATTTATTTTTGTCCTCGGTCTTATTTGAGTCCTGTTTGAGTATGAATTGAAGTGTACATATATTTTTTAACAAATCTTCTTAATAATAAATGTTTAGTCAAGAGTTTTGTCGCTGCTGTGATTAATTGTCGGCCATTTAGGATTTAATCGAGCCCAAGATACCTGCTCCAGTAACAATAGGAGAGCAGATATAGAAAGAGGCGTGAAGACATCAGAAAGTGCAGCCGGAGACGTGCGAGACGTTATAACATCCACACTGGATTTTGATGATTTAGGTTTAGCAAAATTCAAAACGAGTTCGAAAACGTTCGAAATCCACCCCTTCCCCCCTTTTCGATCGTTTAATACCATTATTCCAAGTCCTATTTTTCCCGGTTAAGAGCAGGTGATTTGTTTTTGTCCTCGGTCTTATTTGAGCCCTGTTTTGGGTATGATTTGGAGTGTATATATGTTTTAACAAATCTTCTTAATAATAAATGTTTAGTCAAGAGTTTAGTCGCTGCAGTCCTTATCGTCGGCCACATAGGCTTTAATCGAACCCAAGATACCTGCTCCAGTAAAAATAGGCGGGCAGGTATAGAACGAGGCGTGCAGACTTCAGAAAGTGCAGCCGGGGACGCGCAAGGCGTTGACAATTTTATTCTGTTTTTCATTGATACAATATGAGAAGGGATACCATTAATCAGTATGTATGATGAGCATTGGAATTGTTATCCATTATCAAAATCGCATTGGTCAACTCAACCTTACACTGAATTAAATCTGCCTTTTACAAGTAGTTTCATGCGAAACAAACAGAAAAGTACTCCGAACGATGGCCGAATGGTTAGGGTGCTGGCCTTCGGTACCGGAGGTCGGGGGTTCGAATCCCACAGTGGCATGGATGCACGTAGCCGTTCGGAATCGACTTTAAGCTGTAGGTCCCGGTCTCATTAGCCCTCGTGTTGCAGAAAAGTAGACCGTAGCACTCCAAACCAAACTAAACGAGACAAAAAAGTACTAATGAACATCAAAACAGGAAATCGAGAACCGATGTACATGTAATGACGGTAATTATATGGTAGACGTTAAATTAATAAATATGGATAACTTGGTTACAGTAACAAATAGACTGAAGATATATCGAACCAAAATAAACCGATATTTATTTTCAACCAAATTTACGGTGTTTTCCGTCTTTTTCTTCAGTTCTGGTTCGAAATCCTGTAGTGGAACAATGGGATTCTAACCCATAATTCCATTTTCGAAAAGACTTTAATGTCTATTCGATCATCGTCAAGCCTAGTAGTTTTACATTACTAGTAATTACAGAGATTACTAGTTATTACGATGAAGTATGGCCATTGAAAGAAAATGGCACAAGTTTAATTAAAACTTTATTTTAGAGCTGCTAAAACGGACATCTTTACTAATCAACGATAGAGAAAGGAAAGATACAAAAATCACTTTGCTCGAACGGAGGTGCACCCAAGAGAAGACAGAAAGAATTTTCCCAGGGGACAAGAAAATTAAGTCAGCAAATTAACGATGAGCGATTAGCCGTCGACAGCTGGAAAACGTATTGAATAGAGAGAAAATTTACATCTATAGGACAGAAAGCTTGAGAAATGTATCGAAAGAATTTTAAGTCGAGAACGCTCTTTGATGAAGACATTTAGATGCTAAGAAAAAGATATTTGAGAATTAGAATGGGAGAGAGGAGGTTTTAAGGAAATATTAAATTTAAATAATTTTGATATATTACATATGCAAATATATTTAAATATTCTATTTGAAATGTCAGAACAAAATTCGAGTAATTCATTCTAAAATTTGCAATTTCATTCTAAACGGAGTATAATTTGTTGCTCTAATGAATCCAAGAACGTACTAGTACGTGTCCCGCGCTCAAGAATCAATCATCAGAACACGTACTAGTACGTATCCCGCATACAATGTGTTAATTCGCTGACTTTCCTTTAGATACTTTTTGTCTAGAAATACAGATTTGAAGTAATAAGAATGGGAAAGAGGAGAATTTTTAAGAGATATTAAAGTGCAATAATTTTGATATATTATATACATACGTACATACAAACACTCAAACGAACATATGTATGTACCTATACACACACACATATATATTATATATATATATATATATATATATATATATATATATATATATATATATATATATATATATATATATATACTTGTAATCAAATAATTATAAAACTGCTGGACAAGGAGTAAGTTAATCAGCTGACAGTAATAACGATGCAGTCGAAAGAGACCGACACAAGTCTAATTAAAACTTTATTTCAGAGCTGCCAAAACGGACATCTTTACTAATCAACGACAGGCAAAGGAAAGATACAAAAATCACTCTGTTAGAACAGAGGTGCACACAAGAGCGAAGGCAGAAAGAATTATCACAAGGGACAAGAAACATATTCAGCAAATTAACGACGAGCCATTTGCCGGCGACAGCGGGAAAACGTATTGAATAGAGAGAAAATTTACATCTATAGGACAGAAAGCTTTGAGAAATGTATCGAAAGAATTTTAAGCCCAGGACTCTCCTTTGATTAAGACATTTAGAAGCTGGGAAAAAGATTTTAAGAAATCAGAATGGGAGAAAGGAGGTTTTTAAGGAAATATTAAAGTTAAATAATTTTGATACATTACATTATATTATATACCTCAACATTAATTTTACTTCATTGGAATTGTGATTTCATTTCATTTGCTACAATTATATGAACATTAATAATATATATATATATATATATATATATATATTTAATAAATACATATATTATATACATATTTAATATTTAATATATACATATTTAAACGTTCTTCTTGAAACAACAGATCCAAATTTGAGTAATTCATTCTAAAATTTTTCAAATTGATTCTAAATGAAGTATAATCTGTTGTTCTGTAATTAATCGAAGAAAATCTCTTATAACAAAGATTTTAAGTCTAGAAAGATCCCCTAATTGTTATAGACTAGGTCTAAAAGTAATTTAATTAGGCTCCGTTTGATTTGACAAAATGTATCAGCCGGAGTTAGGCCAAATTAAGTATGTCAGTCGTGCAACGGGAAAGCTTCCAAGTAACATGAAGCTAAATTGCGAACCTCACAAAACCCCCTTCCAAAATCCTTGAAGGAAAATTTCTCGAAGTTCAGTTACCTTCATCTCGCTCTGCTCTACCCTTAACTGTTCATAAACGAACCATGAACATTGTTCTGGTGCCTGGCAGACAATAAGGCGAGGTCGCTCTCGACATGAAATACTAGGGACTCAGGATCGTTTTTATTAGGAATTATTTTTTTCTTATGGACCTACAAGTAATTTTTTAGATTTGAATCCAGTATTGTTCATATAAACAATAAATAACTAGCATATAGCCCGTCATATGACGAGATCAGTAAAATTTTGAATTTTTCAGAATTGTAAAGTACCCTATGAGGCAGGTTAAAATATGGTTTGATTTTTGGATGAGAATTATCTGGTACACGGTCAATCATTTGTTTATCTTTACTGACCGCATGTTAGCTGCCAACTTTAATTTGTCTTGTCATATCACGCGATAGGATGGATGGCAGAGGTTTTAATATTGACAGTGATTATTTGGCGGTATATATGACTGATGTCCAAAATTGAGCGAATCGATCGCAAACCGTGTGGTTATGTAAAAAAACAAGCACACAAACGAACAAACTTCTTAATTTTCAAAGATATGTAGCTTAAATGCTAGATATCTATTAGACCGTGAAATAGACTCCTAGAAATTTATGATAAGAATTTGTTGTTAATACCGGTGATAAAATTTTCATTGCAACAAATAAATAATCGATGTTTAAATTTAAAATAATCCCATATGTACCTAATCTATTATTGAAGCCAAATATAAAAGAAAATTATTTACGTAATATCTAAGTTTAGTGATAAAACGTATGAAAATAATGCAGACGATATTTAAATAATTTAAAATAAGAAATGATTCAATGAGATGGTTAAAGGAATGACGTCATAATGCTGGAAAAAAAATTATTTTCATCTACTTATAATGTGATAAATTGATAAATTGAATCGCCTTCTCTTAACCGGGGAAAATAGGATTTGAAGTAATGGCATTAAACGCTCGAAAAGGGTGAAAGGGATGGATTTCGAATGTTTTAAAGACGATAATATTTCTCGCTTAACTATGAAGCCTATTTATAACAATTTATTTTAGAATCGGATCGATAGTTTCGGAGAACATAAACTTGACTCCCTTTGAATTTCGCTAACCCTAACTCGTCAAGAATTGAATATGAATGCATCTATCCATTCCAGGTCCAACCTCTTCGTAAATTCGAGGACAGACGGACAGATAACTTAGGCTATTATTATATAGGGATTTAGTGTTTCAAAGAAATATCTTAAAATTTTAATCATTAATCTATTTTAATATTCTTAGCTATACCTCTATTAATATCTATACCTACCTCTATTAACACATTGTGTGCTGGTCCATTTTGCAGCGGAATTATGCAAGGAACGGGCGTTTTGAGCTTAAATTTTGTTATTCAGTTAAATCTCAATAGAACGAAAATTATTTCATTTTTCAACCAAATTTTCGTATTTTATATTGAAATATATAAACAAATATATAAATAGAAATGTATAAATAACAACCATAAGATTTTTGTAAACAAAAAATATATTTTTTTAGTGGATAAATTTACAATAGTATCGTAAATATGAAAAATCAAATAGAAATAGTAGTATATAGTTTAATTTTTTCAAATTATGTTTTATATAAACATTTTTACATTATAAAATAATAAAAAAAGCAATCATACAACTAATAATGTATATATATATATATATATATATATATATATATATATATATATATATATATATATGTATATATATATATTAATATATATATATATGTATGTTATATATATATATATATATGTATGTATATGTATGTATGTATGTATATATATATATGTATATATATATATATATGTATGTATGTATGTATATATATGTATATATATAATACATATATATATATGTATGTATATATGTATATATATATATATATACATGCGTATCTATGTATATGTATATATATATATATATATATATATATATATATATATATATATATATATATGTATATGTATATATATATATATGTATATATATATATATATATATATATATATATATGTATATATATATATATATATATATATACATATATATATATATATATATATATATATATATAGAGAGAGAGAGAGAGAGAGAGAGAGAGAGAGAGAGAGAGAACCGGTTCTGGACTATTAGCTACCTGCATGCATGGTAATATTATAAATTATTGCTGTGTGTGTGTGTGTGTGTGTGTGTAAGTAAGTAAGTAAGTAAGTAATATATCAAAACTATTTCACTTTAATATTTTCTTAAAAACCTCCTCTCTTCTATTCCAATTTCTTAAAAATTTTCACAGCCTCAAAATGTCTTAATCAAAGGAGTGTCCTCGACTTAAAATTCTTTCAACCCATTTCCCAAAGATTTCTGTCCAATACATGTAAACTTTGACTATTCAACACGTTTCTAGATGTCGCCGGCAAATGGCATGACTTTTCTCCTGATCTTAACAGTTAAATTCACTGAAAAGTTTCTTGTTCCTT
>CM063500.1:109185807-109190807 GCA_032207245.1 Pardosa pseudoannulata | reverse complement strand
AGCTACAAGACGAGAGAAAAATGACCCGAGACCACAGAGATAGAAGAATACATAAGCGAAGATTACTTACAAAATAAGTAAGCAATAACAACGCGTTGGGGGATAATAGATGATAAACTACAGTCCACGCGAGTCGGCATCAAATCTTTTCAAACTACCATATAACCCGTCATATGAAGGGATCAATAAGATTTTTAATTTTTCAGTATCTTAGGAGGCTGGTAAAAAATGGTTTCCTTTTTTGGTTCAGAATTATCTAGTACACTCTTTATAATATGTTTTTCATCATACTCCTCTAATGTCCTCCGATACTGTGAATGCAGTTTAGAAACACCTTGAATTCATATGCCTATATAAGAATATGTAAAAATATATAATCAACTAGTCGATAGCCCGTCATATGACGGGATCAGTAAAAGTTTTAATTTTTCAGTACTGTAAAGTACACTATGAAAAATATAAAAAATGGGGGTTTTTTGTTGTTGTTTTTTTTTTGGTTGAGAATTATCTGGTAAAGGCTCAATCATTTGTTTATCTTCAAACTCCTCCAAAATCTCCCGATACTGTGAATGCAGTTTAGAATCACGTTGAATTCATGTACCTATATAAGAATATGTAAAAATATATAATCAACTAGTCGATAGCCCGTCATATGACGGGATCAGTAAAAGTTTTAATTTTTCAGTACTGTAAAGTACACTATGAAAAATATAAAAAATGGGGGTTTTTTGTTGTTTTTTTTTTTGGTTGAGAATTATCTGGTAAAGGCTCAATCATTTGTTTATCTTCAAACTCCTCCAAAATCTCCCGATACTGTGAATGCAGTTTAGAATCACGTTGAATTCATGTACCTATATAAGAATATGTAAAAATATATAATCAACTAGTCGATAGCCCGTCATATGACGGGATCAGTAAAAGTTTTAATTTTTCAGTATTGTAAAGTACCCTATGAAATAGATAAAAAATGGTTTGTGTTTTTGGCTGAGAATTATCTGGTACACGCTCAATAATTTGTGTATCTTCAAACTCCTCCTAAATCTCCTGATACTATGAATGCAGTTTAGAATCACCTTGAATTCATTTAGAAAGATAATTCATTTCTTATCTAAGTCGAAATTATCGTAAGTTCTTCCCGATTTTTTCGACAATAACTAATGGAAATAAAGTAATGAAACTATCATTTCCACTACACCCTGGAAGTCGGTAGAATTTGTTGTTACTACCGATGATAAAATTTTCTTTAGAACAAAAAATATTCGACGCTAAAATTTAAAATGATCACACATGTACCTAATCTATTGTTTAAGCCAAATATAAAAGAAAATTATTTACGTAAGTTCAATGATAAAACGTATGAAAATAATGCAGACGATATTTAAGTAATTTAAAATAGGAAATGACGTCATGATGCTAGAATAAAATGCTATTTTTACCTATATATTATCTGACAAATTGATAAATTTAATCGCTTACTCTTAACCGGAGAAAATGGGGCTTGAAATAATGGTATTAAATGCTAGAAAAGGGGAGAAGGTTTGGATTTCGAAAGTTGTTTACCTTAACTCGATAAGAATCCAATATGGATGTCTTTATCCATTACAGATACAACCAATTCATAAATTCGAGGACAGTCAGACAGATAGCTTAGGCTATTAAGGTATTATAAGGGATAAACTTGGGATATGACCACTGCTTATGCAATTTTTCAGAATGATAACGATTTAATGACAGATTGTTAAAATGCTCGATTTTTCTTTTTATATGACTACAACGATTCATCGTCCTAAACCTGCTGTCGCTGTAAAACTGAGATTCACCAAAAATAATCTAATAGATGAATATTTTTATCTTTGTAAAATTTTATGAAGATAATTAAAATGTCTTTTTATTAATTTTATCTTTGAAATATTAACTCGGGAGCATTTTTCAATAGCCAGTCTGAAATTTTTATGGTTGTCGCATAAAGTTTAGTTTATTGTGATAAATATTAAGTTTCTTTTCAAAGACAATCTACAATCTGTTCCATAACAGCGTCTCGTCTATTTCTCCGAAAATACAAACGAATTAGTTAAAAATACATTTGTACCGTGTAGTACACATATTAAACTGAAATGCATTTCAACTAATAAGTTGCCCAGTTCCCATTATTATCGATTCTGCAAGAATAACTTTATCATTCGATTTTGACCTCGAGCGCTGTTTACCCCCTTCCGGTAGGTCGTCAACATTTTGTATCGCTTCATAACGTGCTACCCACTTCTTGACGAACGACTCCGACTCTCTCATGTACCGGTCTGCAGTTGCACAAGACATTTTGGGTACTTTTGGATGGTTACACAGAAACACTGCCTCAAAACGTCTCGCATACGCGTCACTCATTTTGGAATTGTTGATTTAAACACAGCAAAACAAACCGAATAAAGAATATAACCATAAAACATTCTTCTCTGATGTTTGAAGAACACGTGCAATTAAGCCGGTATCTTTGCGCGCTATCTATTGTCGAAGTTATGAGCGATACGCTCTTTTGGTACAGACTGTATATCAGAATTTCTCAAATTGCTCTTATCGGATAAAAGTACTCTGCATAACAATTTTCATTTTCTGCAGCCAAGCAATTGTGAAATGGGTAAACTGTTGCTCTCCGGTAGCAGAAATCGCACGTCCTCCTGAAATCACAGAGTCTCATAGATATAGTTTCGCAGCGCGTGCACCAACTAAAATGAAACCTACTGCCTTAACTCGATTCCGACAAGTTTAATTTTGTAGCACTAACACCTACACCCTCAGTCAACATCAGTCAAAATGTTTATAACTGCTCAAAGAGTATTTTTTACTAGCATATAGCCCATCATATGACGGGATCAGTAAAATTTTTAATATTCCAGAACTGTTAAGTACCCAATGAGGCAGGTAATAAAATGGTTTGTTTTTTGGCTGAGAATTATCTGGTTCACTCTCAATAGTTTATTTATCGTCATACTCCTCTAGAGTCTCCCGATCCTGTAATGCAGTTTAGAATCACATGGAATTCATTTAGTCAAACCATGTGGTTATGTATAACAAACAAACAAACTTCTTAATTTCCAAATATATATAAATTAAAAGTTAGATATTTAGTAGTCCTCGACTTATATGAAAAGAATTTATTGTTAATACCGATGATAAAATTTTCATTACAACAAAAAATAATCGATGATTGAATTTAAAATTATCACTTATATACTTAATCTATTATTTAAGTCAAATATAAAAGAAAATTATTTGCTTAATATGTAAGTTCAGCGATAAAACGTATGAAAATAATGCACGCGATATTTAAATAATTTAAAACAAGAAATGATTATATGAGATGGTTAAAGGAATGACGTCATAATGCTAGAAAAAAAATGTTATTTTTACCTATTTATTACGTGAATAAATTGATAAATTTAATCGCCTGCCCTTAGCCGAGGAATCCATTCCAGGTACAACCGCTTCAAAAATTTGCCGACAGACACCTTAGGCTATTATTATATAGGGGATGCTTCGTTGGAAGAGGTTACATTGGTGAAAGTCCGTTACAAACTAATAGAAAATGACATGGGTTTAAAAGAAAAGATTTCAGCAATAGGCAAAACCAAACATAAAAAGAGCAAAATGTATTGCCTGAATCAAAACTAAACATGACGAAATTATAAAACACTTCCAAACAAAAAAGAAAATTGAATTTGTACAAATTACAGTTCTAAAGGAAAGAAAACGACGTTTGAAGTACTTCCGATTAAAAATTAATAATTGTACGAAGTACAGTTTTTTAAAAAACAGGAAAGAAATACCTACGCAGTCTGTCAAAATTCGTCAAGATGTTTTTAACTGCACATTTATTTTAAAGCACAGATAGACTATATAAACTATATATATATATACATATATATAGTTATATATAAACTATATATATATTAACTTTGCTACACGAAGGCAAATGATATTTGGATCTATTGTTTAAAGCCGATTCCGAACTCCTAAGAACATCTATGCCAACATTTCGAATAATAAGCTTTAAACGTGTAGTAATAGGAATCGAACACGCAGTCTACGGTATCAAATAGCAGCGCATTACACATTTCTCTCTCCAGCCGCATAAAGATTACGAAGAAATATGACAACTATTTTGCTAACTTACAAAGCGTTCGATAAATGTGTACTGACTAAGAACTCCCTAAATTCTTTGCATATTAAGTGAGTTTTAGGATATGCTTTCATTTACATAGATTTACTTTAGACAGAAAATAACCACATCAAAACCTGCAAGTTTAAAAGAAAGATCGTTTAAAATGTTAAAATTCTTAATTACCTCTGTTCTTTAAATCAAAATGTGCAAAATATAATTGTTAGGATAAAGATTTTACTTCTGAACTAAAGATTGAACGGCTATAGAGTGTTAGAAGATGTAGGGAATTAAATGGAAATTCCAATTACTTCCCTCATCACCTACATTCGCTCAAATAGCCTCTGAAGTAAATAAATCACTCCCAGTAAGAAATAATGAACATGTACCAGAAGCAATTCAGACCATTTCTTATAATTATCATGATGCAACTAAAGGGACAATTTTTTTATTGATTTAATTTCCAAATTATTTATTTTGTTTGTAAATTCGTTACCAGTAATTGTTTAAAGTTTTATTTTCTATAGTCTTATTGTCTATTACAACTGCATTCTACATTAAGCTTGACTATAACACATCTATTTATGAATTTAATTGTTTATTCATTTATTTTTTATCATAATGGTTTAATAGGATATTTATTTATACTAAAAAGTAAATTATCTTCTCCAGTTACAATTCTTAACCACAATATAGTCCACCGGTTTAGGGCACTGACCTTCAGTACCGGAGTTCGTGGGTTCGAATCACACTGTGGCACATATGTTCGGAATCAGCTTTTCGGAATCAGCTTTAAGCAGTAGGTCCCGTACTCTTCAGGCCTCGTGTTGTAAAAAAGTTGATAGTC
>CM063500.1:109158307-109180807 GCA_032207245.1 Pardosa pseudoannulata | reverse complement strand
TAAACATGACTCCTAATGGTGATGGAGAGTTTTAGAACACACAATGCAGGTAGAAAAATATGCCAAGAATGGATTCATGTCAGAACTGCAAAAATATGAAGATTGGAATCTGCCATTAAGGAAAATTAGAAGCTATAAAGGTTCAAAGACAATAGTTGACAATAACACTTCTGTACCTTATATTAATGCCGTCCGGAATGCTATTATGTGCTAATTTGCCCTCTTTTTATGATTTGTTTGGTATTTTTAGGTCTTTTTTTATGCATCTCGAGTTGGCAACTCCGTTCGCAATTTCGCTGCGGTGGAATAGGTACAAATGCATGATGCCAGTTGTCTGCCCTCATTTACAGAACAAGCGTTTTCTTACGCTGCTTCTTAAACAGAAATCTAAATTTGTTTTGGAAATTAAAACTTGAGTTAAATTAGCAGAAATTTAGCTGTACTAATAAATGAAAGAAGACCGCGTGTGTACTTGTCATCAAGGATTGTTTGCCTGGAAAGAAAAGAACTACAGTCCTCAAATTTCCGCGGACATCTACCTTCAACAAATCTGTACTCTTAGAAAGTATTTTCGTGTATAATTTTTAGCTATTATTTTTAAGAGTTCCCACTCCTAAGAATATTTTATAACTAGATAAATCTATAAGTTTTATATTTTGTAGTTCTGAAAGAGAGAATAAATATAAATCAAATCAAAGACATTTTAATTTTTAGCTCCAATTAATATTCCCTACCTTTCGTAAAGGAAGAAAACCATCTATCCAATTATCACTTTAATATTTATTCATTACTACCAAGTGTGCCCATGCTTCGCTACGGTAAAGCTAATATATTATTTTTAAAGAAAGATTTTTTTTTCGTGCATAACTCTCTAAATTCGTCACAGTTTAGTTCGAGTCATTGGCATATTTACATATTTCTTTTATAAGCGTATTATAACAATATTTAGCTTTTATACTACTGTATTACTACAGTACGTTGATTAGCAGCGTGAATAGATCTTGACATATTAAGTGGTAGAATAGGAAGCAGAGGTTTGACAACAACAGTTCTAATTTTAATGGTATTAATAAATGTTATCCAAAACAAAGGAAAATTATGACAAAACACATGGTTTTGTACGAAACAGAAACACACATTCATATTGACAACTACATAAAATTATAGGATTTTATATGCCTATGAGAGTCACTGAAATTTGTACTTTTGTTGTTAGAATATTGTAACATTTTATTGTAACGAAAAAATGGACCAAGAATTAAATTGAAAATTGGTTCTCATATAAAAATGCTATAATTTGCGTCACATAGAAATGAAATTTAACCACTTTATATCTCAATTTCCAGGTCAAATCGTGCCGAATGATGGCCGAATGGTTACAGAGATGGCCTTCGGAACCACAGTTCATGGATTCGAATCCCACTAAGGCATGGATGTTCGTAGCCGTTCGGAATCGGCTTTAAGCAGTAGGTCCCGGTCTCATTAGCCCTCGTGTTGCAAAAAGTAGACCGTAGCACTCCAAAAAAAAACCAAACCAAAACCAGGTCAAATCGAATGGATACTACGCAGACGATATTTAAATAATACAAAATAAGAAATGAATAAAAAATATTTAAAGGAATGACGTCATAATGACAAAAAAAAATATTTTCAATTATTTATTATGTGATAAATTGAAAATTTTAATCTCCTGCTTTTAACCGAAGAAAACTGCGTTTAAAACAATTTCTTGGGATGACGTCACACTTCTAGAAATATTGCTTCTTTCACTTAGTTATGATGCGATAAATTAAAAAATTAATCGTTTGCGTTTAACCGGGGAAATTAATGCTTGGAATAATGTCATGAAATGCTCGAAAAAGGGGGAAGGAATGGATTTCGAACGTTAAAAATTTACAAAAACCTTCCCAGGGATATACCTAAGAATTTCCCAAATTTTCACGGCGATCGGATGCATGGTTTTTGAGTCTATAGAGTACAGACAGACAGACACAAATTCATTTATTTATTTATTTATTTATTTATATATATATTTATATATATATATATTTATATTTATATATATATATATATATATAGACTATTACATAAAAAGCAATATGATCAAATAAAGGGATTTGATATAAACATCCGAAACATTCTAAATTTTGAATTGGAACTATTCACACAAAATTTCAAGGTCTATTCTTAAGGTTAAATATTTGTTTAGAGTATTTACCTAGGTATTATTTTAAATTAATTCTTTTATTATATAAAATACCTGCATTAGTACGAAATGATATAATGTATGTATATATATATTAATTGGCTGTAGTGTCAAAATAAAAACTGAAACTTATAGCTTTTTAATTTTGAAAAAAATTTGAAAAATTTAAAAACCAAAATTAACCTATTAACGCCCAGCATCCTCATTTGAGGACAGTCAAAAAATGGTTTGTAGAGTTTTTGCTTTTTTGAAACGATTCTTCCTGTTTAATAGAAATAGATATTAATCTTATGAATAATCTCCCAAGTTTTCAAATATGATCTTATTTACAATTTTGTCATTTCTATCGGCATTTTATGATTTTCAAGCTTAGAATAGGAAAGTATTATGACCGGTATTCTGAACTTATACCGGTCATAATCATGGCGAATAGCCATATCTGTAGTAAGTATCTCTTTTCAGTATTTTTCTCATATATGATAGTAAATAAATCTCTTATCACGAAGTTTTCCCTTTTTTTTTTTTTAAGTCATTCTATTATGTTTTAAAATGACACCTCCTCACTTATGAAGACTTGATGTCATATTTAAAGGTGTTTAAATTTCATATTTTGTTTTACTTCCAGGTGTCTATAATAGCTTTTATGCTAGGTATTTGCTATTATATAGTCATCAGAAATATCCGGGCGTTAATGGGTTAAAAACGTCTTCAAGCCACACTCAACGTTGTGCTTGGTGCAAAAGGAAGAATTTCGATCCAGATGTGACACTGGAGTGCAAAGGTTTAAAAAGACTTGATTTAATTTCCATTATCATTTAAATGGTTTTTTTTTACCAAATAAATGTATGATACATTTCAATTTAGATCTATATTCTACTTTTTTTGTTAGCTTAATTGTGAGCAACAATGTTTTGTTACCACAAATTGTCAATTTTAAGTAAATACAATTTGGCAGTCTTCAGAGAATGAATGCAACAAACATTTTGCACACTTCTTGTACCACAATAGAATGAGTACGGGTGTAAAGATCTTGCATACTTCTTGTACCACAATAAAATGAATATAAACAAAGATCTTGCACAACTCTTGCACCACAATAGAATGAGTATGCGAAATAAGCTACATCTATACAAGACTGTCCCAAGACCTATACTATATCCTGCCTCAGTTTGGGGATCGGCGGCCAACACCCATATTCACAATTTGCAAACAAAGTTAAAAAAAGGCTTCAGTCAATTTGCAGGGATCCCAGGTATCATACCAGATATCATTGAATTATTACATCGTGATACTAAAATGTATCCAATTAGAGTAGTAATAGGGAATTTTGCTTTGAACATTTCTGGAAAGTAAGAAACGAAGAAATAGAATATCTGCCGGTCTATTATCCCAGAGAATTTTTCAAAAAGTGGAGAGATAAAGCAATTTGGAATCTTCCAGAAGACGCAGCTACAGTTAACGACCTATAGATGATTCCCTTTGTCGTTGATTGGAATTGATCGAAAAATATTTTGTTATGGCTAATTCCTTCCATGTAAATTCCATGTAATACATTTACATATTTTGTTTCAATATACTGATGTTATCGTACATTACATCCTGTACTTACATCCAAAAGTTGAGTTTTGCAAAAAAATCTTTACATCACTCTGTAAAACCTACCCCACTTTAGTTTCACAGACGTCGGTGTTGTGATGAGGCGATTTAGATCAGGGATATAATTGATTAATTAATACGAGAAGTAAAATGCTTGGGATCTAAATCTGACCTCATCACATCTTTCGTAAAGGGGAGAGGACAATAAAAAATTTTTCAACGATTTTCGTCTTGTGCGGGATATTCGGGCGGGGTTCTAATCCCAGACCCAGATTAGAATCCCGTCTCCGTACATGACACTTAATAAGAATGTACCTTTGTAGAGTTATTTATGAGTCCCTAAGGAACAGTGCCCAATTTGAAGGGATAATATTTTTCCAAGTTGGAGGTTTCAAGGCGGGATTAAGGACACCAATTACATTTTTACAACTCTCTCGATTGGGCGAAAAGAAGGAAGAGGGGACAACGATGAAATTAATATAAAATAAGAAAAGTCTGGAAAGAGAGGGGTATTCGAGAGTGGAGTCGAATTAAGGAGAGCAGAGATGTCAGAAGTCGGAGGAGACGACTGTAACAGTGAGACTTCGGGAGTCCAAGGAGAATAGCCTTGAGCTCGACAGAGACTCCGGAAGCGTTGGAACATCTAGCGGCTGCCAGCAGTTTCCTGAATCAAATATTACGGCCGCACCTGATATACTCAGAAGGAAGCCCCTGACCAGACCGACGGAAGATTGAAATTTGCTACCACACATACCCAGTCCTGATTAGCTCTCAACCAGTGTTCCTGGCACCATACTTTAAATTTGCTTTTTTTATTTTAAGCTGATTTCAGTTACTTTTAATTTAGCTTTTTTAGTTTATTTTCTTATTTTAAGTCTGTAGTCTCTCAGAACCTGTGGTCGAATTTAGTACTTAAATATTTTACACAACGCAACCAAAATAATACTTAGTCTTTGTGACTAACCAAAATAAATACCAGTATACGTTTGATCACAGGTTAATGTCTAAATATAAACGAGAGCTATACGAAAGGTGCCTTATTATGAATTTGAATATTAATTTATTTGAGTTTGGTTTATTTTAAATCACAACTTTGCACGTTTCGCAATTTATTTAAACAAATGATTTTCTACTATCATTTTATAAATTTTTATATGTCATGAGTCCATCTAGTATCTTAATCTTACTAGCAAATTACAACTGTAGATATGGAGTTGCTGGTTTTTATTGCCACGACACTCCCTGTCTATGATGAACGCAAAAATCGCCAAGAGTGAAAGTCAAAGTAACACTACCCTTCTGCGTGCGAAAACTGGAAACAAATTATAGTTTATAATGAAACAAAGATCGATCGCCTCCTATTGATGATTTGCTTTATGTTTTGAAAACTGGTAATTACTCCTTTCAAATTTTAACGACCGTTTAGCTGTGGGAGTAAGTTCTCATCATCTTTTATGTTATCAAACCATTACATTAACCTGGATTAATCCTGTGGTTGCTTTAAATAAATTTGCTGAAGAATTAATTAAGCTTATTTCGTTACTCATGAATCAAAACGCCTCAAAAAGTTAAATTGCATGTTTCGAGAAAACTTAGCAAAGCCACACCCAAACTTAAGAGTTTATATAATTATCAATGCTCATTTATTTTAAAGGTCACCGTGAAAGACGTGATTTTTATTTCGGAATAGGAAATTTACATGCAACGATTTTCACAATGGATGGATAACCACCCATAATGGTTATTTTATTTTTTAGTTCATAGTTTATGTAACCTAGTTCCTGATTTTCGCTGATTGATTAGATCGGTGAAAAATACGAGTTTAGGTCTTCTAATTTTCTACACGAGGGTTAATGAGACTGGGATCTACTACCTAAATAGGATTCCGAAACGTAACGAACATCCAAACTAGCAGTAGGATTCGAACCCACAAACTCTAGTACCGAAGGGCAGTATCCTACTCATTATGCATCTTTCGGCTTTTCAAGCCAGAAATTCCAAGTTAAAAATTAGTGTTATTGAAACAGTTGTACCTTTTCAGAAGGGTTGAGACAGCCTATGTCCCGCAGATGAATTAGTTCTTCAGACAGCCCCTTTCAAAAGGTTGAAGAACTGCAATAGGAGTTAAATAAAATTGCAGCAATATTTCAGTTAAGTTAAGGCCTTATACCATATGAACTTGTACGTGTAAAAATGTGTTTTTTCGTATGCGAGCAAACTATTTTCAAACGATGACCTTGTAACAAACCAATCAAATAAAATAAATCTGTTAAAAATTTCTCATTATCACACGAGAAATCTGCGTTTTAACCCTTTAATGCCCCAGTCATTTCTACCGATTACATTTCAGAGCCTATCTTAAATCTAAGTTAATATGGACTGTACAGAACGAAATAAATTTGAAGATCAAGCAATTTTGAATACTAGAGCATGTCACGTTAGTGATTAGTTATCGTGTTAAACATAGTGACATTTTAAAAAAAAAGGAAAAACTTCCTGAAAAAAGATTTATTTGATATTTTTGATATTACAGGTAAAATAATCTCTGCAAAATGCTGTAGTGTAATGGAAAAAGCAAATTTGTCATGATCTCAGTCTGTACCTGCCAAAAAAGTAAATTTATGAGCGCTGATCGAAAAATCATAAAATCTAGATCTAAATAAAATAAAATAGAAATAATAGAAATTACTTGAAAATTTTGTAGATTGTTTATAAGATTGCCCATTACCTACTCTCAAAATGAAAATTTGTTCTAAGAAAGCATAAAAACTCTACAAGCTATTTTTTAGCCGTATCTAAAATGATACGCCAGGCATTAAAGGGTTAATCATCATAAAAATGAATCGTAAACTAAAACCGTTGCTTTTTCAACGTGTAGATAATAACATATGGTTTTAGGTTTGGTTTGGAGTGCTACGGTCTACTTTTTTGCAACACGAGGGATATTGAGATTGGGACCTACTGCTTAAAGCTGATTCCTAACGTCTACGCACATTCATGCCACAGTGGGATTCGAACCCACGAACACCGGTATCGAAGGCCAGCACCCTAACCATTCGGCCAGCTCTCAGTCCAATAACATATGGTATGGTTTGGTTTGTAGCGCTACAGACTGCTTTTTGTTCCATGAAGACTAACAAACCGGGGACCTACTGCCTATTCAGAACGGTTACGTACATCCATGCCATCGCTGGTATTCGAATCCACGAACTCCAGTACCGGCTCTCTACCCATACAGCCATCCTTCGGCAGGTTGCGCAAAAATTTAAGATTTTTCCTTTTTCAACTTTTTTCTGAGATACCGTGTATCGAGGTATTACCTGAAAAATTAAATTTTTTTCGCTTGTAATTGTTTCAAAGCTCACTTAATTTGAACTGCATTGGAATAGCAGAGTGAGAAAAAAACACCTGGAAGTGCATAACGGATGGAAGTGTAGTACGTAGTAGGATTTTTGATACAAAACATGTTTAGAGTGACATCAACTTTTATTAAATTTTAAAACATAAACATCTTCTAAACACCAATAAAGAATTCAAGCAATGCAAATTTGAGTTATTTAAACAAACATAACAAAACAAATAACTTAAATGTCGACTTGATGTTCTGGGTAAAACAACATTTCATTACTTAAACTTAACATTAGATTTACCAGTATTTTAAATATATATTGAATTGTAATTGCAAAACCAGTCATTTTGACTGCTTTGGTAAAAGCGTTAAAGTTCTGACTTGAAAAAAAAATAATTAAAGCTGCATTACCGTTGGTGTCGGGAAATACGTTACGTGGGACTAACTCAAACTGATGCAAGCCCGAAGAGAAACAAACATGCAGAGCGATAAACATCAAGAGTCATAATTATGCCCGGAATCAAGCATGCCGAAAACAGAAGCCTATCGAGAAACATGCTCAGAGAGCAAGTTGCATAGTACGAGTTACAGTTATACATATTGCTGCAACCGTTTGTCAATTCAAAAGAATAATATCTGGCAAACATTGGTTGGCTGAACATTGTTGCATGTTATGTGGCCTCCACACTGTGGCCAAGTTTTCGCCACACCAGTACTGGTGTTGATGGCAACCTTGAAGAAGGGTTCACGGGTTGCATCCAAGCACTGGGCCAGTAAATGAGCAGAGAGCGTGGATGCATACATAGAGGGGCTTACTCTGGAAGCTGCGGTTCGTGTCGAACGTTCGTTATGACGTCATTTTGACGTCAGCTTTATCGTTTACTCGCAAAATGTCCGCAAGCTGACGTCAAAGTGACGTCCCAATGAGCGTTCGAACCGAACCGCAACTTCCAGAGTAAGGGTTCTAATCTACTGCTCACTGTGGTAGCGCAGGCTGGTTGTCTTTGATCTTTGGAGAGAAACAGCTTCCGAAGACAGCCTCCGCAAAAGGCCATTTTATCATCTGCCATCGTCAGCCTTGATAAGCTATACCGCCTACAGACGGCGTTAATGGCTTGTAGTGAGCCATAGAGTGGAGGGGCCTTTAAAATATTTTGTAAACGGTTGAATTAATTTTTATATTAAAAAGGTGTTGAAAAAAAGTAAAAGTATGTAAAAACTATTTTAGAAAACTATTAAATTACAGAGTCAACAGGACAAAAATACTAGTAATTTTAATTTACATCTTTTCTTTAAATAGAGGTCAACTTTAAACTGAAGTTAGCAAAGAGCATCTTTTAACCGACGGCAAATGAATAAATAAACGGGGTTAATTTATTTTATTAAACACTTTAAAAGGAAAGTAGATATATAAGTTATGTGATTAACACTTCCCACAGTAACGTGTGCCTTTTATTCGTTCCCCAACTTAACCCTTTGCCTGCCCCAATGATACTATCACAGATGATATACAAATCTATAGTTTTACATGTCGTATGTCACATGCGATACACAATGAACTATATTTTATATACAAGATTTTATACGACTATTTTTATATGCAAGTACCACTTTCGTAGTGGCTTAAACATCTCACATGTTTTCTAAGGGCCGGTCTCACCAAAATCGTTTAACGGCTAACCGTGATTAATCTCTGTTTAAATGGTGAATTGCGTCCCACCATTGATTGGCGCCAGGGGTTAATCGCGGTTAGCCATTAAACGCCTTTCGTGAGAACGGCATTATGAGTTGCAACTGTGGGGCTTACTCTGGACGTTGCGAGTCTGTTCAAACGTTCGTTGTGACGTCACTTTGTCGTCAGATTGATCATCTGCTCTCATAATGTCTGAAAGCTGACGTCAAAGTGACGTCACAACAAAGGTTCGAACCGAACCGCACCATCCAGAGTGAGGGCCTGTATCCCTACTAGCACTATTATCTTTATCACAGCGAACTCTACAATTAAGTTTTATGTGAGTATAATTTAATATTATCAAATCGTTTCTCATGTTGTTGTTCATATTCTCTAAGATAGTTCCCTGTCTAATAATTGGCATTAATCCAATAATTACCATTTGTCAAAAAATTCTCTTTATCGCCCAAAACCAAAGGTGCATTTAATGCTATCATTTAGGGTCGGTCTCGCCCAAGTTGTTTAAAGGCTAACTGCGATTAACCAATGGCGCCAACCAATGGTGGAACGCAATTCTCCGTTTAAACAGAGATTAATTGCGGTTAGCCGTTAAACGACTTTGGTGAGACCGGCCCTTAGAATCCCTAATCTCCCATTCTTTTAGCCCTGTTGTATAATAATAGTTCACGTTACATATTTATGACATTGACATACATGACATTTCAGTTACATACTGAAAGTTTCATTTAGAGCATACTTTATTCCTTAATTATAAACCTTTTCTTTAATATCTGCTTCCATTAATATTTTATATATCTCGCTTACATAATTTAATTTCGATTTTTAGCATCTCCAGGTGATATTTTCTAACATTCTGATTGACTGCCTGCTTTGCCTCATAGTATTATATACGTGAATGTAAAAATTTTGGCGGCGGAACTTCAATGATGAATTGTCTCAATAATTTCAACATTTTTATATTCAAATTTAGAAAGTAGTCATTGATATTTTTTTAAATTCTTATTTATTCTTTAAAGTACTCATTTGATTGCGATTCCATTTCAGATATATTTTAGATTTTATCATTTTTTGTAAAATCCATATGCTTTACTAAAGCAGTATTTCTGAGTAGTATTTTAGTAAATTCAAAAAATGCCTATTTTTATCAATCAGAAATTCTAATTAAAACACGAATGTAATGTATTTTTCTTATTTTTCAATGTTTTAATATTAAATCTTAATTTTACGATAATTAAAAAAAATCCATTAAATAATAAAATAATTTTTTTAACCCCTTAACGCATTTGCCCGTGTCTAACACGGGCGAAATTCAAATTAAGCATGTAATAAAATCGTTTACACTTTGTTTGTATAACAATTTTATCAATCAGAAATTCTAATTGAAAAAAACAGGAATGTAATGTATCTTTTTATTTTTCAATGTTTTACTATTAAACCTTAATTTTAGGATAACATAAAATAATCCAGTAAACATTAAAATAAATCTTTTTTCTTAAATTGTGCTTTGATTTTTTTTTAACTTTCTAATAAAATCAGAATTATAATTTGATACTTATTTTTATCAATCAGAAATTCTAATTGAAAAAAAATGTAATGTATTTTTTTTTATTTTTCAGTGTTTTAATATTAAACCTTAATTTTACAATAACATTAAAAAAATCCAATAAATATTAAAGTAAATTTTCTTCGAAAGTTGTCCTTTGATGTTTTTTTATCTTTTTAATAAAATCAGAATTATAATTTGATACTTATTTTTATCAATCAGAAATTCTAATTGAAAACACGATGTAATGTATTTTTCTTATTTTTCAATGTTTTACTATTAAACCTTAATTTTACGATAACTTTAAAACAAAATCCATTAAATACCAAAATAATTTTTTTTCAAAAATCGAGCTTTGATCTTTTTTTTACCTTTTTAATAAAATCAGAATTATAATTTGATACTTATTTTTATCAATCAGAAATTCTAATTAAAAACACGAATGTAATGTATTTTTCTTATTTTTCAATGCTTTACTATTAAATCTTAATTTTCTGATAATTTAAAAAAATCCATGAAATATTAAAATAATTCTTTGTTTTTAATTGTGCTTTGGCTCTTTTTTAATATTTCTAATAAAATCAAAATTATAGTTTGATACTTATTTTTATCAATAGGAAATTCTAACCAAAAAAAAAAAAAACACGAATGTAATATATTTTTCTTATTTTTTCAATATTTTACTACTTAAACTTAATTTTAAGATAACTTTAAGAAAAAATCTATTAAGATAACTTTTTTTTTTCGAAAATCGAACTTTGATCTCTTTTATCTTTCTAATAAAATGAGAACTATCATTTGATACTTATTTTTATCAATCAGAAATTCTAATAGAAAAAACACGAATGTAATTTTTTTTATTTACAATGCTTTAATATTAAACCTTAATTTTATAATAAACCTTAATTTTATAATAATTTTTAAAAATAATCCACTATATATTAATTTTTTTTCCTTAATTTGTGATTTTATCACATTTATATTTCTAATAAAATCCGAATTATAACTTGATACTTATTTTCATCAATAGGAAATTCTACCTGATAAAACACGAATATAATATATTTTTTTATTTTTCACTATTAAACCTTAATTTTACGATAACTTAAAAAAAATTCATTAAATATTAAAATAATTATTTTTCTTAAATTGTGCTTTGATTTTTTTTATCTTTCTAATAAAATCCGAATTATAATTTGATACTTATTTTTATTAATAAAAAATTCTAATTGACAAAAAAAAATGGTAATGTATTTTTCTTATTTTTGAATGTTTTACTATTAAACCTTAATTTTACAATAACTTTAAAGAAAATCCATTAAATATTTAAAAAAAAATCTTTTTCGAAAGTTGTCCTTTGATCTTTTTTTTTTATCTTTCTAATAAAATCATAATTATAGTTTGATTGTTTCAATATACCATTATTATATATGTTTATTTTTTAAATTAATAATCACCAAAAGAACTGAATCGCTTAGCATAATATCCAACGTTCTTAACCATCCTTTTTAAAAGTGCTTTAACAAGATATATTGAGCTGAAGACCTTGCCCAAATACTTCTAAACGATTGTTCTTTTATTATTTTTTTAAGTAGTCGTCAATCATTTTCTCATAAGGCATGCATGCCTCTGACGTCAGGAGTTTAAAAATAATAAGCCCGAGCGGTGACCGTCACGTGACTGGGTGACGTCACCGGCCCAAAGAATCGTCCATTGTCGCTTGAAGTGATCTCACCGTAATGCTGCCTGCTTCCAACAAAAAAGATGCATCAGTTCAGTTTTATGTGACTTTTGGCGGTGTTTACGGCGCGATTACTCCATTGATGTAATGCACACTTCACGGTCAGTTTGAAGTGACTTCTTCCCAACGCAAGCTGTTAATATTTTTAATCCTACAAGTAAAGTGCTGGCTTTGATATGACGTCACTGAGTCTTCGTTTTATTTGTTATTCGATGTTTCTCTTTATTTTCTGTATATCATGATGATAAGCTAGATGGAATTTATTTTCTTTCATTTGTGGTAGACATGGGGAACCATAATATGCTACATTTCACACACGAAATAATTTTAATGTGATATTATATTTTTACACGTTGGCAACAAAGTAAACATATACGAGGCAAAGAAATAAGGCAATTTCTCGCAGTAGAGCAAATTCTCAAATTATGACAATTCTGGCTTCAGTTTAAAACGGAAGGGCAGTTTATTGTTTGTCTATTGGCTGTTGTAAACATGAAAATGAATGGGAAGGGCATTATAGTAAAAACTGAGGACAGAATTGTTCTCATGAGAACAATTTGAGAAATTGTTCTCATGTTTGTAAACAATTACGAGTTCTGACTACAACTCAACTTTGGTTTGCAAAACATTTCTTGATTTTATTGTATCTTCTGAGCTTCGATATGGATCACGTATACTATAAGACTAAATTTTATTTAATGGAAGGGGAAGGAAACATCAGAAACTGGACAAGTAATTCAAAATAGATTTTTCAGCACTTACAAAATTATACATTTTTTTAAAAAATTAAACACTTCACACATTATTAAGTATTATAATCAAAGTATAGCTACTTTGATTATGTTAACAGGCTCAATAAACTATTACATAAATAAGAATCTAATAAAAATGTGCAAAACCTGATCATTTTAAGGACAAAAATATAATTACATTTATAGGTACAGTACTTCTCCCAAAAGCATAGAAAATACATTAGAAATATGAAAAAAAAATTTGTAATAATAAAAAAATTCTTAGAGAATAATAATTTTATATCTATTACATTACAATAAGGTTAATGTTTTATTACCATTCTGAAAATGTTTGAAACAAATTCTCGAAGATGTAATTGGAGTCCACTCTTGCCTTTTCAAAGGTTTTATTCAAAGCATTCGCAATGTAGAGTCTTTAGGAAAGCAATAAAATACAATATTTTCACCTTTTTTGAAACGCTTAGTACAGCCATAAGTACAACAGCTTGTTACCATTTTCAGATAATTGACAAAACCCCAATAACAAGCACAATCTGTAGGAAATTCAAATGTTTTGCCAATGAGGAAGTTGAGCTGCAATTTTTGCTGCACCTGACGTCATGCACACATTCTCTATAAGAAGAAATGAGAAATTCAAAGTATTTTTTTTTATTTCTAATGCTTCTTATAACATAAAAAAAGATTAAAAATGATAGTAAAAATTTAAAAATAATAGATCGGATATTTTTCAAACTAATAATTCTTCGGAATCATTAGTTTGAAAATTCGTTTGTTATATAAATACATAAACTTTTATTTTATTTTTTTAGTAATGCAACAATTCTTGTGTTACTCTTATAGATTAACTGTAACCTAGCCTGTGAGAAAACTTTCAGTGAAAGGAAAAATTGTATTGATTATTGAATGAATGAGATTATTAATAAACTATCTTGTCGAAATAAACGGTCTGGAGTAGAAGTGTGTTTGATTCTACAACGGAAAAGAAAAGTCTGTTTATTAAAGGAATAAGTTTCTTAATCGTTCTAAAACCATGGTACAATATAAATACATGGAAATATAAATCGCCAAAACAATCGATCTCATAACCGAAAGGTTGCGAGATCGAGAATAGAGACGGGTAAAAATTCCATTATGCATTAAATATATATATATATATATATATATATATATATATATGCATGTGTGTATATATATGTATATATATTCATATATATACATGGATATATAAGATTATATATGTATATATATATATATATTTATTTATATCTATATATATATATGCATGTGCGTATATATATATATATATATATATATATATATATATATATATGTGTGTGTGTGTGTGTGTATGTATATATATTCATATATATACATGGATATATAAGGATATATATTTATGTATATATATATACATATTTATTGTATACATATTTATATGTTTATTTATATATATCGATATATAAGGATATATATATATATATATATATATATATATATATATTTATTTATATCTATATATATATATAAATAAATAAATATATATATATATATATATATATATATATATAATATATATATATATATATTATATATATATATATATATATAAATATATATACATATATATTATATTTATATATATGCATATATACATATATATACATATGCATATATATGCATATATATATATATATATATATATATATATATATATATATATATATATATATATATATATATATATATATATATATATATGTATATATATATATATATATATATATATATATATATATATATATATATATATATATATATATATATATATATATATATATATATATATATATATATATATATAAATCTGTATAAATCAGTTAAAGTTGAAATGACTCCGATTGATATTCTAGTGTTAAATCAGGTTACATATAAATAGTCCAGACAAACGAATTAAATTTTTTTATGGTTAAACTCGTCCACAGCAGGTGTTTTTATCCTCGGCATATAATTAAAAATACATCACGGAGATGTAATGTTCCGTGTCAAACTTCGCGGAATACCACTCAACTCATCTACATTCACAGTCAGCGTGCTCTTAATGAGACAAGCGGTCGGTATATTTGGAAACTCATTTCAATGTACTTGAATATTTTTTGCCTCTCTTTGCCGTTTGTTTGGTATTTCTTTCTCCCTCAGAATTTTCGCAGCTGTGTGCTCGCGCGGCCCTAATAGAGTCATGAAAATGCTGCTGGCCCATACAATGTGCCGTCATTATCTCTCCTAATTAAAATCGCTTAAAAATTCCCGAGAGACAATGACGAAACAGAATGGATCTCGGAAACGGAGTAACAAAGGGACAATCATTTCGGGAGGTATATGGAGAAAAAAAAGGGGGGATGGAAGTGAATGCGGAAACGAGGACTTTCTACAGTCCGGAAGATAAAACGAAATTCCGTAGTAGAAGTAGTAGTAGTAGTAATGGTTCCAATAAATTACCTTGCCGTAAATTAGGTATTGATTAGTTGATGACAGACTTTTGCGCCATTTTGTTTTTTGAGAAATTGAAAGTCATTATGATTTTGAAACCTATTTTTATTTAATTTTGTACTCTGAATTCTCTAAAATTGGTAAACAATATAATTTATAGAGTATAAGTAGGGATTTCTAATTTTTTTTATAAATCGCAAGTGAAATAATGCAAATTTACACGCACATTTTTAGGACTATATCAGTAATTTTGGCAGGCTTGTGGAAAAAGGAACAAAAGAAAAACAGTAACGAATACCGAAAATAGAATTTTCTACAGTCCGGAAGATAAAGCGAAATTCCGTAGTAGAATTATTATTAGTAGTAATGGTTCCAATAAATTACCCTTCCGTAAATTAGGTATTGATTGGTTGATGACAGATTTTTGAACCATTTTGTTTTTTGAGAAAAATTGAAATTCATTATAATTTTGAAACCTATTTTTTATTTAAATTTATACTCCGAATTCTATAAAACTCAGAAACAATATAATTTACGGACTATAAGTAGGAATGATTAATTTTTTTATAAATTGCAAATAAAATATTGAAAATTTACAAGCGCATTTTTATGAATATATTAGCAATTTTAGAAGGCTTTGGAAAAAAGAACAAAATAAACAGTAACGAATACCGAATATTGAATTTTCTACAGTCCGGAAGGAAAAAAGAAATTCCGTAGTAGAAGTAGTAGTAGTAGTAATGGTTCCAATAAATTACCCTTCCGTAAATTAGGTATTGATTAGTTGATGACAGACTTTTGCGCCATTTTGTTTTTTGAGAAAATTGAAAGTCATTATATTTTTGAAACCTATTTTTTATTCAAATTTATACTCTGAATTCTTTAAAACAGCAAACAATATAATTTATAGAGTATAAGTAGTAATACCTATTTTTTTTATTAATCGCAAGTAAAATATTGAAAATTTACACACACATTTTTGTGTATGTATCAGCAATTTAAGAAGGCTTCTGAAAAAAGAACAAAATAAACAGTAATGAATACCGAATATAGGACTTTCTACAGTTCGGATGGGAAAACTAAATTCCGGAGTAAAAGGGGTAGTAGTTGTAATGGTTCCAATAAATTATCCTTCCAAAAATTAGGTATTGATGAGTTGATGACAGACTTTTACGCCATTTTGTTTTTTGAGAAATTGAAAATCATTCTGATTTTCA
Organism: Pardosa pseudoannulata; assembly: GCA_032207245.1. NCBI lineage: Eukaryota > Metazoa > Arthropoda > Arachnida > Araneae > Lycosidae > Pardosa > Pardosa pseudoannulata. The sequence continues at coordinate 109,164,223 of CM063500.1, read as the reverse complement.
AACCTGTTTTTTATTTAAATTTATACTCTGAATTCTTTAAAACTGGCAAACAATATAATCTATAGAGTATAAGTAGGAATGCCTAATATTTTTTATAAATCGCAAGTAAAATATTGAAAATTTACACGCACATTTTTATCGATGTATCAGCAATTTTAGAAGACTTCTGAAGAAAATAACAAAATAAACAGTAATGAATGCCGAAAATAAGACTTTCTACAGTCCGCAAGAGAAAACTAAATTATGGAGTAAAAGTGGTATAAGTTGTAACGGTCACACCAAATTATTCTTCCATAAATTAGGTATTGATTGGTTGACGAGACTTTTGCGCCATTTTGTTTTTTGAGAAAAATTGAAAGTCATTATGATTTTGAAGCATTTTTATTCAAACTTATATTCTGAAATATTTAAAACTGGGAAACAATATAATTTATATACTATAAGTAGGAATGCATAATTATTTTTTATAAATTAATTCTTTAAAATAGAAACAATATTTTTATGACAATGCATTTTTAAGCATATAGAAATCTAAAAAAGAACAATAAAATATTGAAAATACGACTTTTATGTGCGAGCAATTTTAGAGGGAATGAAAAAAAAAAAAAAGAACGAAAACAAAACAATTATGAATACCGAAAATAACGCTTCCTACAGTCCGGAAGAGAAAACTAAAATTCATAGTAAAAGTGGTAGTAGTAGTAGAAAAACTGAAAATCATTATGATTTTGAAGCATTTTTATTCAAATTTATACTTTATGAAATCTTTAAAACTGGGAAACAATATAATTTATATATTATAAGTAGGGATGCATAATTATTTTTTATAAATATCGCAAGTAAAATATTGAAAATTTACGCACACATTTTTATGGATGCATGAGCAATTTTAGAGGGTTTATGAAAAAAAAAAGAACGAAAACAAAACAATTATGAATACCGAAAATAACGCTTCCTACAGTCCGGAAGACAAAACTAAAATTCATAGTAAAAGTGGTAGTAGTAGTAGAAAAACTGAAAATAGTATGTCTATGGTTCTAATAAATTTCATTATCGTAAACTAGGTATTGACTCTTTAGTGAAAGACTTTTCAACCTTTTTCTTTTTGCTAAATATTCGAAATCCTTTTGAATCTGAAAAATTTTTAATTCACTTTTAAGCTCTGTGCATGTTTTGAAACTGAACAATAACATAATTTATAGAGTAAAAGTACAAATGTTTATTTTATATTTTGAAATTTACAAGTAAAATATTTTAAAATCTGCACATACAATTTTGTGGATATATCAGTAATTTTAGAAAGCTTATAGGAAAAAAAACAAAAAAAGAAAGTTATTAATAAATGAGAAAAAGACGACTTTTTACTATCTGGAAAACCGAAAATCCATATTAGAATAGAGTAGAGTAAAAGTAAAAAAATGTATTTAAGTTAATTGATTGGTTGAAAAGACTTTTGCGGCTTTTTCTTTTAAAAATCTGAAGACGATTTTATTAAAGTAAAACTCTGTGAAACAAAAAAAATAATATAATTTAAAGAGTAAAAGAAAATGTATTTTATATTTTAAATTACAAAAAATTGTTAAAATCTGCACATATTTTGGATATAATAATTTTAAGGAATCGTAAATAAGAAATTATTTCTTAGATAATCTGAAGACCAAAATATTTCGGCAGTAGATGAGGAAAAACGAGGAATCCAGGAATGATAAATCTGGAGAAAATTGTTATTGTTTCTACGAGGTAAATTCTTGACCAATTCATTTCTTTTGTTCTCCTAAATTCTACAAATTGGTACTTCAAGGAAGACAAAGCAGTGGAAAAAAATATATCAACATTATATGCGGAAAAACACAGAATCCAGAAACGATGAATGTGGAAAAAATTAACATCGGTTTTCTGGGTGTAAAATGAAATGCATTGTTTCATAATTTGACTCTAAATCAAATATGTATGTAGTTTAGAAACACCTGAACTCGTAAGAATGTAACTTATATTTCATTGTTAAAAAGTACAATTACAAGCTTAATGGTTCTGGGTTCAGAAAATAAAGCAGTCGAGAATCATAGCAATTGATTTATGAAGCTTTCTCATTTTTCTAATTTTTATTGTTTATTGTTGTCTCTAAAGCTATTCCCAGACAAACCTTAACCCCTTGCTTGTGGAATATATATGAGAAAAACATGCCAAAAGGAGAAATTATTTTTCTCTTTAATTTTGTTCGTTATTATCATCAAAATGTTAGAAATAGATTATTTTTGAAAAAGACAAAATTTTAAACGAAATAACTACTACTTTCAATACTTTCCCATATATGAAAAATGTTAACGGATTACAGTAATTTTTGTTCGAACTAAAACAAAATGAAACCAATGACATCATTTTCTGGATAAATATAATAAACTAATACAACAATACTATTATCTCTATCAACTGTCACGAATTCCATGTCCCTCCTATTCCTTGGAATTTCATAATTCTTTGCAGTATCTGAAAAATAGAGACCAATGGCTCAAAACTGCCGTGTGGGAATGTATCTCTATTGGGAAAATGGCAAATTAAATATTATGCATTAGACGAACCGATTTCGGGCTTGACGGAATTGAGAAATACCGTGCTTTCTTTTCGGGCGTCACAGGCAAGGGGTTAAAATTCAAAACCCATGAGAAAAAGACATTCAGTTTAATTAAGACTTTTTTAAGATACTAAAGAAATACAATTTAAGAGTAAAAAAAAGCAGAACTGAAAAAAACAAAATATTATTACTTACTTACAAAAAGGGTATTGTAATTTCGGTGGTCAGATTTGGCCGAAAATAGACGTTTTAAACATACATGATTCCTGCATTTAATAAGAACTACAACTTTTATTTCTCGCCTAGGATGTCTAAAGAACTACAACTTCTACTTCTCGCGTAGGATGCCTAAAAAACTATAACTTTTAATTTTCGCGTAGGATGTCTAAAGAACTACAACTTTTACTTTGGGAGGAGAAAATTTTCCGGTTTTGATTGGTATTGTGAAAATGTCCTTGCTGTAGATGAGCCAGTGTCAAGTTATAAATTTGTGATTAATTAAAGTGTTTTAAAATTGAATACTGGAGTGATATATTCAAGTTACACGTATTTTGCTCGTCAACAAATAAGAATTGTCAATTCGGTACAGTGCATATAGTTAAAAAAAATGTGTAGACAACTTTAATGGAATTATTTAGTTTCTTACACAGTTCAGACGCAGTTTGGGCAACGATTTCTTATACATATTAGTACATCTTCTATATATCAGTATTTTGCAGTTAGAACAAATATCTAAAGCACTGGTTCGGTTCTCAATGGGGGCGATAATGGTCCCGGGGGGCGGTGAGATGATACTAATGGGCAGTGATCTTTTTTCGGGTGGTAGAAGAATGATGGGAGCGTTTTTGGCCTTCAAACTTAATTTTAAAAATACCAAATAAATTTATTACTTATGGAATTTACCCAATTTTTACCAATAATAAAACAAACTTACGCGATGGTACAAGACCCAGTAATTTTCATACACCCCATGGTCTCATGTGTGAAATTGGTCAGACGTTCGAAAAATATATTTAAATAACAACATTCGTTTGAACCTTGTTTAAGTTAACAAGAATCTGGTGTATAACTCTTGAAGTAAATTATTTAAACAATTATATTAAAAAAAATAAATGTAAGAAATATTTGTAAGAAATTTTTAAACTTCTCTTTTTAAGATTTTTTTTATAACTTTTTATTATTTTTACAATTTTATGAAAATTGCGTGTTTTAAAAAATAAGCGAATTATTACAATTAATTAACTATACAAACAAGTCTTCTTTTACTTTAAATATCACATTAAGCCAAACTTAATTGAGTACTTCTCCTTCCGTATACTTTAAATTACTGCAATTTTATAAAGGAGGAAGTTGAATACAAAGCAACAGCAATAGATTCCAATGTAAAAAAATGGCGAAATGAAATTTTATAAGAAGCCAAATAATATGCGTAGAGAAATGCATAGCGAAGATTCAATCACACACATACAAAGGATTTCATACAGAGAGATCTATAACATCAATTTCTAACTACTAAACTTCTTAACTATTTAAATTTGCAACTTTTCTCTGTGACATACGCTTTACTGCATTAGGATATTCTTATAATTATAAAATTCACTGGCGTTTACATACATTCTAAACTTTTAGGAAACCCCATTTAATTGGTCTAAAATTGTTTGTTAAAAAAGTTTTAAACTATATTTTTATCTGATAACTAATTATAATTTTTACAATTTTACGAATGAAAATTACGTACTTTAAAAAATAAGGGAATTATTATAATTAATTAACTATGCAAACAAATCTCCTTTTACTTTAAATATTGCATTACACTAAACTTAATTTGCCTCTCGTAAATGAGTATTTCTCCTTCCGTATAATTTGAATTACTGGAAGTTTACAAAGGGGGGGGGGTTGAACATTTTTATCTCCGTAGGGGGTGGGAACTTGAAAAAGGTCTAGAATTCACTGATCTACAGTTTTGTTCTCACAATTGGAGGCTTAAAGAACCATTTTTCGCAAAGACACAGATTCTTAAATATTATAATTTCATAGATTTTTATGGGTATAAAATTTTAAATAAAGTCAAGAAATTTATTTCGATTTCGTTAGTAACCTTTTGAGAAAATTAAGCACAAAATAGTTCAAATCACACATCCCACAGTTCTAGTGTTAAAGAACTCGTCTGTGTTTTTTTAATCACTGATCTACAGTTTTGTTCTCACAATTGGAGGCTTAAAGAACCATTTTTCGCAAAGACACAGATTCTTAAATATTATAATTTCATAGATTTTTATGGGTATAAAATTTTAAATAAAGTCAAGAAATTTATTTCGATTTCGTTAGTAACCTTTTGAGAAAATTAAGCACAAAATAGTTCCAATCACACATCCCACAGTTCTAGTGTTAAAGAACTCGTCTGTGTTTTTTTAATCACTGATCTACAGTTTTGTTCTCACAATTGGAGGCTTAAAGAACCATTTTTCGCAAAGACACAGATTCTTAAATATTATAATTTCATAGATTTTTATGGGTATAAAATTTTAAATAAAGTCAAGAAATTTATTTCGATTTCGTTAGTAACCTTTTGAGAAAATTAAGCACAAAATAGTTCCAATCACACATCCCACAGTTCTAGTGTTAAAGAACTCGTCTGTGTTTTTTTAATCTCTTTAGACAAGGGAGAAATGCTGTATTTTAAACATGTTGTGTTGCACATGAGGTTAATTATTTCTTTTCATTCATGGCAAATAACTCTTGATATTTTTTTTCTTCAGTGAAAGTATCTCATTACAAATCCGTTGCACAGAGATCTTATTAGTAGTACAAATAAAACTTATAAACAAATACAAATAAAACTTAATGCAGTAGAACCTCGATTATCCGAAATAATTGGGACCGAACTTACTTCGGATAATCGAGAATTTACTAATAATCATTTAGTTCAATATGTAGTATCGTTACAATAACATTCGATTGTTCTGGGACTCGGCCTTCTAAATAACCTTCTAAATTTCGAAATGGAATGTGTTTTTGATTAGAATGTTTGAAAGTGCGGAAGAGTACACTCATACCGAGAATTGAGCTTGCGAGAAGGAATTCTAAAAAAGGGAATTACAAAATATTTATCTGCACTCGTAATTTGGAAAGGACGGCTTGTATACAACAAGAATGTGGGGTAAAAAAACTTTAAAAATGAATGTGTGTTAAGAAAATATTTTGGATGATAATAGAAAGTGAAAAAAAAAGTGAACAAGAAACCGACTTCGGTTAATTGACAGTTTCGGTTAATCGAGGTTCGGATAATCGAGGTTCTGCTATATCTTTAATTTGGAATCGACGCCTTCCTTACACAAACGACC
>CM063500.1:109153307-109155807 GCA_032207245.1 Pardosa pseudoannulata | reverse complement strand
ATTTTTAACTTAACAATTTAATAAAAATTACGGGTTTGAACAAATATGTAAACATTACAATTACTTAACTAAACATTAAACTCTTTTTAAATTTAGAAAATCCGGTCTTTTTTTTGTTGTTGTTGTTGTTTGTTTGTTGGTTGGTTGGTTAAAATATGACCTAATGTAAATGATAAATTACAGATCTTGTATTATTAAAGAACTGATCTGCGTATTACTTTTTTATTGCATTAGCAAGTATAGAATGCTGCATTTCAGACGTGTTGTGGACATGAAACTATTTTATTTTATTCATGACAAATTACTCTTGATACATTTTTGCTCGTATAAGCCTTCGGCAGAGCCCTCATTAGTAGATCTTTTCATTTAAAAAAATAGTTAGAACAGCTAAAAATCAATATATTTTACCCTTCCGCAGTTTTGGTCAGTTTAATGATATGCTACTTCAAAGAGAACAATTAAAACCGCGAGATTTATTTCGTTATTTTGTCGATTGCCCTGAGAGAGTACATATGGGAATTTCGGCATTTCTTAGTTTTGATCTTCATACCGAATTAAAAATTTAGAAATATTTTGAAACGAAAGGCAGAATAATAGTTATACAGATGTCAACTTTTACCACAGGTAGGATACGTATACATCAAAGTCACTCCCTATTGAAACGATACATTTGGTAACAGGTAAATAGTAAGGTTTATTTTCCTTGAAAGCATAACGTACATTTTAGAAACAATACTGCGTAAAATCTAACACACAGTAAGAGGAAATTAAATTACTCACAATTGAATGAAGTCAGACCAACGGTGAGACACAGGAATCCACTGCCCACAATAACATTCCTTTATATCCGAGTAGCAAACACTTGCTTAGGCTTAAATACAGCCTAGGTTCGAACTACTGTAAGGTAGGTTCACCGTACGTAAAGCAGCTGCTAGCAATTCAGAGCCGGTCCCACCAAAGATGTTTAACGGATAACCGCGATTAAACTTTTTTTAAACGGATAATTACGTCCTATCATTGGTTGGCGGCACAGTGGATTAATGGCAGTTAGCCGTTAAACGGCTTTCTTGAGATTAGGCCTCAGTCTCTTTAGCAAAACTGCTTATGCTCATTTATAGTACTTGTTTATGCTAAACTAAGGGCCGATCTCATCATAGTCATTTACCGGCTAACTGCGGTTAATCTCTGTTTAAATGGAGAATTGCGTCCCACCATTGGTTGGCGCCTAGGGTTAATCGCGGTTAGTCGTTAAATGACTTTGGTGAGACCGGCCCTTAGCATATTTTAAAAAACTTGTTAGCTTCTTCAAAACTATGCAAATTTAATAGTCGGTTAACAATAATCAACGATTAAGTATATCTTACATAGTTAAGGACAATCAAAAAGAGTTCACACTGATTAATGGATGAATACATTATATTTTTCATTTTATCCATGACTGAATAAAAAAGAAATCTTTCTTTCTTCATTCCATGAAAAAGAAATTTTTGTGTAATGGTAAGATATAAAAGCAGTTAAATAAGGCAATCGTTAATCTAAAACATTGTCGATTAATTTTTTGTTCAAATTACTAGATACGCTGACTTGTAATTTAGTTAAAAGTAAGTATTGATATGATTAAGTGCTTGTCTCAGCGAAGTCGTTTAACGACTAACCACGGTTAATCTCTGTTTAAATGGAGAATTGTGTCCCACCATTGGCTGGCGCCATGAGTTAATCGCAGTTAGTCGTTAAATGACTTTGGTAAAACCGGCCCCTAGAATTTTTTTTAAAAACTTGTTAGCTTCTTCAAAACTATGAAAATTTAATGGTCGGTTAACAATAATCGACGATTAAGTATACCTTACATAGTTAAGGACAATCAAAAAGAGTTAACACTGATTAATGGATGAATACATTATATTTTTCATTTTATCCATGACTGAATAAAAAAGAAATCTTTCTTTCTACATTCCATAAAAGAGAAAGTTTTGTTTAATGGTAAGATGTAATAGAAGCTAAATATGACAGTCGTTAATCTAAAACATTGTCGATTAATTTTTTTGTTCAAAATATACAAGATACTCTGACTTTTAATTTAGTTAAAAGTAAGGACTGATATGATTAAGAGCCTGTTTCACCGAAGTCGTTTAACGGCAACCGCGATTAATCTCTGTTTAAATGGAGAATTGAGTCCTACCGTTGGTTGCGCCATGGATTAATCGCGGATAGTCGTTAAATGACTTTGGTGAAACCGACCCCTAGAATTTTGAAAAAAACTTATTAGCTTCTTCAAAATTATGAAAATTTAATAGTCGATTAACAATAATCGGCGATTAAGTATACCTTACATAGTTAAGGACAATCAAAAAGAGTTAACACTGATTAATAGATGAATACATTATATTTTTCATTTTATCCATGACTGAATAAAAAAGAAATCTTTCTTTCTACATTCCATAAAAGAGAAAGTTTTGTTTAATGGTAAGATGTAATAGAAGCTAAATATGACAGTCGTTAA
>CM063500.1:109123307-109140807 GCA_032207245.1 Pardosa pseudoannulata | reverse complement strand
TAATATTGTTTTAAAAATTGTTTCCGACATTTTTCGATATCAGCTTCTGAAATGTCAACCATCTTTTCCAAGAAAAACCATACAGAATTTCAGCTTCACAATCGTTCGCATGCTGGTCACGTTTTTAAAATCTTGCTTTATTCTTGTGTATTACGTTTACATCTTCCTCGATTTCGTGGGATTTGCTTTTTTTTCCAATAATAAGCTTAAAGCTTACGCAATATTTATGGCTGCAGATACATTTATTTTTCTTATCTTTCAGTTAAGATATTAAAATATGAAAAGTAATAAACGCATAGTGGTATTCTTTTGCCAGCAGTTTTTTGTTTATTTATGGTGAATATCATTTACAGTAACCTGAGATTAATTTATCCATTTGCAACATTCAATTGCTGACAATTTTGTTTGTTTCCTGCAAAATGAAACTAGTTGAAATTAAATTATTGTTACTATTTATAAAATACTTGTCAGATAAAAATACTATAACTTTTAATTTTTATAGCTATTAATTTATATTTCACGTACCCTTTCGAAAACCTCCGGATGCAAAAATCAGATACCGTAGGTGTTGAAATTGCGGTCTTAGGGCCGCATACGGCTACGTTGAGTTTCTTGTGTAGCCTTCATAAACGTTATACAGTGGACTCCACTTAATGGGATTAGTTTGGGACACCATGATTTTGATAACAATAACCGATTGATAACAATAAACGATATGCAAAATTAGATAAATTTACCCCCTCCCCCTTTTTAATTCACGCACTGAATTTCAAAACAAAAAAAAACTCACCTTATATTTATGTAATGTATATTATTCTTTAAAACATAAGAATTAAATACATAATTTAAAAAATTGATCAATTGTTGACTGCCTACAATTTTTTCTAAGAAGCTCATTGATAAATTGTTAGTAATCATAATCAACCTGTCATATCGATTTAAAATTTCGATCTTTTGTTTCAATGTTAAATCATTTCGCTTTCTGGCTTCCATATCGACAAACTGCATGTAAGCTAGTTAGGCATAAAATGTGAATACGCTCCTTCTCAGTTCCGATAAGAATCTGTTGCCTTCTCCTGATCTGACAACCATTAACCACCAGCACGGTGTGCGTATCTCTGAAAAATTCCAGGATGATGTAATTTCCCACTCCTTTCTTCATTCCCCATTTCTGTAGGTGGAAGAGGGAGAATTCTAGGAAATTCAAACAACAGCGAAGGTAAAGAAAATAATGGGTACCTTCTGAAGACACTGTGAATATTCCTTTGGCGGTAAAAATGAGGTTCGAAAACTGATAACATTAACCGGTGTAACGATCACATAAAGTGATCATTTTAACATGCAAACCAATAGAGAAAATCGGAACCAACTGATTTTGTTAACAATAAGCGATTGATAACATTAACCACGATCACATTAAGTGGAGTCTACTATATTAATCTTCTCGTTTTATTAAATATTCAATTCTATAGATTAAAATAATTTGAGTGAACCTTGGTAGCTCAATCGACTTAAGCGTCCAGACCATTATTGGAGGGTTGTGCGTTCGAGGCTGTAGCCGGCCGAATATCCGTTGCGTTATAAACGACGGCTGGAACATGTAAAATAAATTTGAGATCACAATGTCTTTCAAGTTCAAATGATACCTATGAAGGTGACACGTCAAGCTTGGGAATCTTCTGCTTTGCCTCTGCTTCCAAATTAGGACGACACCCATTAAGCAAAAATCGGTGCTCTCCAAAACGAAGGTGCATTCTTTTGCTTTAATACGAGTAGTCCCTCGCTCACGTGCTTGGGTCGTCCAAGTGACATAAACAACAAAAACAACAGCAACACGATAATTCGAAAAATTAATAGAATTTTTTTGCTGCTATTTTAGCTTTTTATAAATTAATATTATTATTATTGTTTTCCATTTCTTTATAAGGTATTAAATTTATTTAATAATATTTCTATTTTATAATTTTGATTTAAGTCGGCATTTAAAAACGTAACTCTTTATTAAAAGATAATTTAAATTAACGTTGTAACAAAATATATTACTTATATGTGAACATCTGTCAACGACCGAACTCTATTTCAATTTAAGAGAAATGTCTAAAAATTCCCATGACATTGAAACTGAACTTGATGGTGAAAAATCATAATTGTAATTGTGTAGGCTCTGTTGTTATCCATAATCGTAATTCATAGACGAAATTGTGTAGTCTGCTTCTTTGTAGCCAGAACGAGTTACGAATCTACTTCTGAGAACAAATCCTCTTTGTAAGTTTTTTTTTAATAAACTAGGACTTTCAGAAAATGCACGGTATAGAAATGAATACGAACAATATATTATTAATCTTCATTCTTGTTAGATGCATCGACATTATTCGCAATTTAGATTATTTTCATATCCCACCTGAAACTGGCAACGAATAAGCGCTAATTTTCCACTTCAACAACCAAGCTCTGTTAAGAGAGATATTGGAAAATTCCCTTAACATTGAAACTAAACTCAAAGGTGAAAACTCATAATCGTAATTGTGTAGGTTTTATCGTAATCTGTAACTGTAACCCATAATCGAAATTGTGTTCACTACTTCTGTGTAGACAGACTGAGTTACCAATCTACTTCTGAGAACAAATCCTCTGTGTAAGTTTTTTTAATAAACTCGGACTTCCAGAAAATGTATGATATTGAAATGAGTACGAACAATATATTATTAATCTTCATTCCTGTTTGATACATCGACATTAATCGCAATTTATAACATTTTCATATCCCACCCGAGACTGGCCATGACTAAGAGCTAATTTTCCACTTCAACGACCGAGCTCTGTTTAAGAGAGATATTGTAAAATTCCCGTGACATTGAAACTAAACTCAGTGGTGAAAATTCATAATCATAATTGTGTAGGTTCTATCCTAACCGTTAACCGTAACCTATAATCAAAATTGTGTAAATTACTTCTGTGTAGACAGACCGAGTTAGAATCTACTTCCGAGAATGAATTTTCTGTGTAGGTTCGTTCTTTTTAAACTGAAATTTCCAGAAACTCCACAACATCGAAATGTGTAAGAGCAATATATTATTACTCTACACTCCTGTTTGATGCATCAACATTATTCGAAATTTAGATTATTTTCATATCCCACCTGACCAATGAATAGATGCTCATTTTCCATTTCAACGACCGAGTTCTGTTTTATTTTAAGATAGATATTATATAACTAGCATATAGCCCGTCATATAACGAGATCAGTGAAGTTTTTAATCTTTTAGAATTGTAAAGTACCCTATGAGGGACATAAAAAACATGGTTATTGTTAGATGATAATTACCTGGTACACGCTCAATAATTTCTTTATCTTCATACTCCTCTAAAGTCTCCCGATACTGTGAATGCAGTTTAGAATCATGTTGAATTTATTTAGAAAGATAATTCAAAGTTTTCTTATCTACGACTAAATTACGTCGAAGTTCTTCCTAATTTTTTTGTCACAGTCATTAATGGAAGTAAAGGAATGAAACTATCCTTTCCAGTACACCCTGGAGGTAGATAGAATTTGTTGTTGATACCGGGGATAAAAATTTTCATGACACAAAAAATAATCTGTGATTAAACTTAAAGTTATCGCATATGTACCTAATCAAAGAAAATTATTTACGTAATGTCTAAGTTCAGTCATAAAACGTATGAAATAATGCAGACGGTTTTTAAATAATTTAAAATAAGAAATGATTAAATGAGAGGGTTACAGAAATGACGTCATAATGTTTGAAAAAAAATGTTATTTTATTTATTTGTGACGTGATAAATTGATAAATTTAATCGCCTGCTCTTAACCGAATAAACTAGGACTTGAAATAATGGCATTAAACGTTCGGTAAGGGGGGAAGGGATGGATTTCGAACGTTTCAAGATGACAGTATTTTTTGCTGTGATATGAAGTATATATATATATATATATATATATATATATATATATATATATATATATATATATATATATATATATATATATATATATACACCAATTTATTTTAGAATCGGATCGATAGTTTAAGGGAAGATAAACTTTACTCGCTTTGAATTTTGCTAACCCTAACTCATCAAAAATCCAATATGGGTGCCTCTATCTATTCTAGGTCCAACCGTTTCATAAATTCGAGAACAGACGGACAGATAACTTAAGCTATTACTATATAGGGGATTCCCGCGACAATAAACTCTATTCGAAGGAAAAAATCCATAACAGCAATTGTGTTGTTTCAATAGAGCGATTTCATGCAACTTCATCAACGATTTTAATGCCCTTCCCATTCATTTTCGTGTTTACGATAGCCAATAGTCAAACATTAAGCTGCCCTTCCATTTGAAATTAAAGCCAAAGTCGCCATTAGTTGAGATGTGCACTGCTGAGTGAAAAAACCTTATAAGGCAATTTGTCGCAACGCCACGAACTACTATAATGCCCTTCCCATTCATTTTCATGTTTACAATATCCAATAGGCAAGCAATAAACTGCCCTTTCGTTTGAAACTAAAGCCAGAATTGTCATAATTTGAGATGTGCCCTACTGCGGGAAATCGCCTTATTGTAATCCATAATCGAAATTGTGTAGGCAACTTTCGAGTTACGATTCTACTTCTATCAACAAATCTTCTATTCAGGTTCGATTTATAAACTCGAAATTCCAGGAATTCCACAATTTTAAAATGGGTCAGAACAATATATTATTACTCTACATTTCCATTTTGGTTCATCTAGAGGATTCGAAATTTAGATTAATTTCAATATCGCTTCCGAGAATTGCAACGAATAAGTGTTCATATTCCATATCAATGACCAAGCTCTGTTTTATTTTAAAAGAGATATTAAGAAATTCCCGCGACATTGAAACTGAACTCGAAGGTGAAAATCCATAACAGTAATTGTGTTGTTTCAATTGTAATCCATAATCGAAATTGTGTAGGCAACTTTCGAGTTATGAATCTACTTCTATCAACCAATCTTCTATTCAGGTTCGATTTATAAACTCGAAATTCCGGAATTTTAAAATAGATAAGGACAATATATTATTACTCTGCATTTTCATTTGGTGCATCGATGCATTCTAGCACTTGTGTCTCTCTGATTGCCATTCACCTTATGCTTATTAATTTTCGTCTAAACTCAAGCATTTTCTCACGCGTTTTTCCCCACTCACATAATTTTCTTTTTAATGTTATTGCCAACAAAGTACTCATAGATTGAAGCACTACCATTGTCTGCAAACCCAGTACTAGAGGGCTTGGCCCAGGGAGTACTGTTGCCAATTCGTCCTATATGGCTCCTATGTGGCTCATTTGGTGCATCGAGATGATTCGAAATTTAGATTCTTTTCAATATCCATCGCGAGAATTGAGACGAATAAGTGTTCATATTCCATATCAACGACCGAGCTCTGTTTTATTTTGAGAGAGATATTAAGAAATTTCCGCGACATTGAAACTGAACTCGAAGGTGAAAATCCATAACAGTAATTGTGTTGTTTCAATTGTAATCCATAATCGAAATTGTGTAGGCAACTTTCGAGTTACGAATCTACTTCTATCAACAAATCTTCTATTCAGGTTCGATTTATAAACTCGAAATTCCAGAATTTTAAAATAGATCAGAACAATAAATTATTACTCTGCATTTCCATTTGGTGCATCGAGAGGATTCGAAATTTAGATTCATTTCAATATCCCTCCCGAGAATTGCAAACGAATAAGTGATCATGCTCCATATCAACGACCGAGCTCTGTTTTATTTTGAGAGAGATATTAAGAAATTCCCGCGACATTGAAACTGAACTCGAAGGTGAAAATCCATAATCGTAATTGTGTAGGTTCGTTGCATTCATTCTGGCTACCTCTCAAAACTCGAACTTCCAGAAGTTCTACAAAAATCAAAACGGGTCAGAATAAATTCGCGTTACGTTCGAAGGCGTTACGTAATATTGCTCTTGGCAGGACCCTGTCGTAACGGATACCTGTAACTTCGCCAATATGAATTCTCGCTGCTTCAATTTTTTAAACAACTTGGAATTTTCACCCGCGAGAAAAGATGGCAAGTGATGAAGGTGGATTCACTCTGGGAGTAATCTGTCAAGATTTAAGCTTCTCAAGTGCGGCTAAGAATCAACTTCGAAATGAACGAAAAAAAAGACATGAATCTTGTTGAATTTTTAACAGATGGAATAGTTTGACATTATACTATTGTACTTCATGCTCACAAGATTTGGACGGTACTGCCATGGAATAAGCAATATTTTGAAGAACTGTAAATCTATTAGTAAGCCTTAGTTTTGTTTGGAGCACAATTGTCTGCTGTTTTTCTACACAATCTAATAGGTCCAGGTTTAAACTATAGTTCTAGGCTAATAAGACCTGGAACTAATGTTTAAATTCGAGTTCAACCGGCTTAGAACATCCATGCCAGGAGTGGGATTCGAGTCCACGAAGTGAAGAGCAATGCCCTACCCATAATCCATCGTTCAGCTAATATTAGGATTGGGCAATGTTTAAAATCTTCTATCGTAATATATACCCACTCGACCATCGTTTCATTAGTACGCATTAGGAATAGGTGATTCTGAAAATCTAATATCGCCATATATACTCACTCAATTATCGTTCCACTAGTATATATTAGGACTGGGCGATATTGAAAATTTCATATCGCGATACATAACTACTCGGTCATCATTCCTCTAATATATGTTAGACCAGGGATGGGTGAACTCCGGCCCGCCGGAAGGTTTTATCCGGCCCGCGGATAGAATTTTAAGTTGCCGGTCCGAGGCAAATTAAAAGAAATATATATTTATATATTATATATCCATCTCCTTTTCTACTTTGCTTAAATATTATATCCCAAATTTATTATCTCACGCCCAGAAGATCAGTGGTCTATTTGCTTCTTATATGTGAACCAGTGTTTTCAACTTGGAACCAAAGAAAGAATCATTTCAGAAGTAGACTGACAGATGAGCATTTAGCATCGTTCCTTAAAATCAGTACATCTCACTTCGAACCTCAGTATAAGGAACTTTTAAAAATGAAATCGCAATTTCACTCATCTCATTAACGTATTTAAACCGTTAGGTACTTGTATATTGTTTTTAAATTTTTAGAAAAATTTATCTTGGCCAGCCAAATTTATTTTCTTTTGATTTTTGGCCGCGGGCGAAAAAGTTTGTCCATCCCTGTGTTAGACGATGTTGAAAATTTTATATCGCGATAAATACGCACTCGGCCTTCCTTCATTAGTATGTGTTAGGTGATGTTGAATGATGATGAACTATTATTCCTCATATAGTTAATTATTATGTGATGTATATTTGTATGTATATAACTTTAAACTCTTTATACAAATCTACATGGTGACTTACTCTTTTCAGCTAGCTTTTCTTTAACACTAAAACTACCAGACATTTTTTATAAGGGCTAAAATAACAAAAATGGGGTCTTTGGGCAGATTTAGTGTTAATACCGTCGTTAAAACCCAACTGGACACTTACTGGGGCAGCACAAGTACTTCTGCTACTACTCATATCAGCTGACGTTTCTTTCTCCTGAACACCTAGATATTTTTTATCCAATACTAAAAATGTAACTCTAAGTTACCCAATTCAAGTTCGGATGTAAGGTGCTTTTTAGTAACAGTGTTATTGTTGACATAGAGCTCTACGGTTAAAAGTTTGCTACAACAGGGCTTATGAGATTGGAACATACCGCTGAAAGCCAATTACGAACACCTATGGTAGTAGTGAGATTCGAACTCACGAACTTCGGATCCGTAAAGTAACGTCCAACATTCACCTTAGTTCGGTTTTTAGTACCAGAGACTCCGGGTACGAATTTCGAATGGTTATGTTTAATTGTCGGCATCGGTTTTAATCAGTACCAGCTGATCTTATTAACTCCTTGCCCGTGACGCTCGAACTCAGTTCGGGCAATGCAATTGCGCCAGTTTTGGAATGCCCGACCTGAGTACGGGCAAAAGAAGAAACGGTATTTCAATTCCGTGAAGCCCGAAATCGATTCGTATAGTGTATAATATTTAATTTGCCATTTTCGCAATAGACTGAGATACTTTCCCGGGTGGCAGTTTCTTGTCATTTGTCGCTATTTTTCGGACACTGTAAAAGATTTGTGAAATTCAAAGGAGTCTGAGGGAATTCATGACAGTTGATAGAGATAATAATATGGTTGTATTAGTTTATTATATTTATCAAGAAAATGATGTCATTTGATTTATTTTGCTGTCATTCGAGCAAAAATGACTGTCATCCATTAACATTTCCCATGTATGTAAAAATATTAAAAATAGTAGTTATTTCGTTTAATTTCTTTTTTTAAAAAATATTCTATTTCTGGCATTATGATGATAAAAACGAACGAAATTAAAGAGGAAAAAATTACTACTTTTGGCACGTTTTTTTTAAAATATATTCCACATGCAATGGGTTAAATACATATGATGATAAATTTGCAATAAAATAATTATTTATGTACTATTGTACAATTCGCATATGTATTATGTAATTTAAATTGAGTAAATGTTAAATATTCTAATAATCAATGCGGTTAAATGGAACTTTAATTAATCCAGATAAACTTAATTTTCTGGAGGAAAATATATTGGGCTGTATGTAAATATTTGTCGCTATTTCTCGAATACTGTAAAAGATTTGTGAAATTCAAAGGAATCTGAGGGAATTCATGACAGTTGATAGAGATTATAATATGGTTGTATTAGTTTATTATATTTATGAAGAAAATGATGTCATTGGATTTATTTTGCTATAATTCGAGCAAAAATGACTCATACATTAACATTTCCCATACATGTGAAAATATTAAAAATAGTAGTTATTCCGTTTAACTTCTTTTTTTAAAAATATTCTATTTCTGGCATTATGATGATAAAAAAAACGAAATTAAAGAAGAAAAAAATTACCATTTTTGGCACGTTTTTTTCTAAATATATTCCACATGCAAGGGGTTAAATACATATGATGATAAATTTGCAATAAAAAAATATTTATGTAATATTGTTCAATTCGCATATGTATTATGCAATTTAAATTGAGTAAATGTTAGATATTCTAATAATCAATGCGGTTAATTGGAACTTTAATTAATCCGGATAAACTTAATTTTCTGGAGAAAATATTTTGGGCCGTATTGAGGAAAATATATTGGGCTGTATGTAAATATTTGTCGCTATTTCTCGGTTACTGTAAAGGATTTGTGAAATTCAAATGAACCTGAGGGACAAGGAATTCAAAAGAGTTGATAGAGATAATAGTATTGTTGTATCAGTTTATTATATATATCATGAAAATGATGTCACTGGATTTATTTTTCTGTCATTTAATCAAAAATGACTGCAATCCATTATCATTTGCCATATATGTGAAAATATTCAAAATAATAGTTATTCCGTTTAAGCTTTTTTTCAAAAATAATCTATTTCTAACATTTTGATAACAACAAAGAAAATTAAAGAGAAAATATTTCCACTTTTGCACATTTTTCTCAAACATATTCCACAAGCAAGGGGTTAATCAGCAGTCGGTCTCATTAACAACTTGTGTTGCAAAGTTGATCGTAGAGCTTAAAAGAACGTTTCTATAGAATAATAAAATGACCTGTTAGACGTCAACTGCATTAACATATAATCATAATATTACATCATTGGCGAGCCATCAAACACTTTCCTTTCATGTAAAGAAAATGAAATAACCGATATTGAATAAATGTCCTTTGTAAGTTTATCGACCTTTTTTTCCCTTTGTTTCTCTCTACCTAAAAGCGCAATTGTTAGACGTTTCAATGTCTAATGAATTTGGGCGATCGATATATTTTGTATTGAATATACATGCATGCATATTCGTTTAGATAAGCTCCCGATCGAATATAAATAAACATCAGACCTTTAAATTCCAAAATGTCCAAAATCCGGTAATGATTTATGTTTATCGATTGATGTAACTATCTGATACCATACTAATAAAAAAAATCATATAAAAGAAAAATTATATAATTTTGTACCATATTACGAGAAGTCTTGATACTAATACACTAAAATAAATCAAAGAAAAATTATTATACTATTAAAAATGAATAAAAAATATTAACAATTTTTTTGTACTACATTTACTGTTGCAGATTTTGCATTTTGTTTAAGATTAAAATCAAATGTTTGTTCTAAATGTTATGTCTGCAACTGATTTACCGGGTAGCCTTATTTAAACTGACAGTGCTCACAGTGTTCTGTAGCGCGATCTATTTGCGAGAATGACACCACATTTTGTAGGAAGATTAAACAAGACGGGGGACGAAGGATTCCGAGAAAATACAAATTAGTTTCAAAAGTCACCGCTAGGGGTATTAGGCGCTGTGTTATAGAAAATAGAGTGTTAACAAATGCAAATACGGAATACAATTACCTTTATTATGCGCATTTTCTGATTTAGCCCAAGTGCAATATGGCAACACTTTTAAAAAAGCATAAAATCTACATAAACACCGATAAAGTCTCGTGATCTACAATATCACTTACGCTGAGCAGAAGAAGAAGTTCTTTATTCAAATTTCACGTTACATCCATTGGCACAGTTAAGAAATTAATTTCCGTATTGATTACGGAATACGGAATAGGGAATAAAATTGCCTTTTATTATGCACATTTTCTGATTTAGTTCAAGTGCAATATGGCAACACTTTTAAAAAAGCATAAAATCTACATAAACACCGATAAAATCTCGTGATCTGCAATATCGCGTACGCTGAGCAGAAGAAGTTCTTTATTCAAATTTCACGTTACATCCAATTGGCACAATTCAGAAATTAATTTCCATATTGATTACGGAATACGGAATACGGAATACGGAATAAAATTGCCTTTTATTATGCATATTTTCTGATTTAGTTCAAGTGCAATATGGCAACACTTTTAAAAAAGCGTAAAATCTACATAAACACCGATAAAATCTCGTGATCTGCAATATCACGTACTCTGAGCAGAAGAAGAAGTTCTTTATTCAAATTTCATGTTACATCCATTGGCACAGTTAAGAAATTAATTTCCGTATTGATTTGCATTTGTTAATACTCTATTTTCTATTACACAGCGCCAAATATTCCCCTAGCGGTGACTTTTGAAACTAATTTGTTTTTTCGCAGAATCCTTCATCCCCCGTCTTGTTTGATCTTTCTACAAAATGTGGCGTCATTCTCGCAAATAGATCGCGTTACAGAACACTGTGAGTACTGTCAGTTTAATTATGGCCACCCGGTACATAGACGATATGAACTACATATGAACTTTATGAACTTTTTTTAAGTCATCTTAGTTATACAGTAACATTAATAATAATGGCACTATGCTGTATGCCCAGAGTCTATGGCTGCATGTTTATATCAACTACCACAACACATTGGCCAAGCTTGTTGCCAACCATAAAAAAACCTAATATCGTGTTGCCATACAAATAACAAAATATCAATTATATTACACTAAACATGGTACTTGTTGATTTCGAAGGGGTGCGCCTTTCGTTTGACTGGGTGAAAGAACATCTTAGCTCAAATGGGACCTCGTAATTTAGAAGCAGGGACCGAACAGAAAAAATCTCCCCCCTCCAGATTCGCCTGCTAAGAGGTATGGTTTAAGAACTTGGAGTATTTTATGACCAAGAACATATAATCAAAGGATGAAGGTGAATAGCAACACTATAAACAATCTCCAAAATTTTCAAGGATCTGCTATTTTTATGATGTCATTTAGATCGAAATTTTACTATTTTTCGAGGCATTCCCTATGAACTTACATTTTTAGCAGATATATTTACTACAGCAGAACCTCGGTTTAACGATCCCTGTGGGACCAACATCATATGGTCGTTGTAACGAATTTAAAAAAAATTGAGCAAAGAAATTATGTAACAGTACATAGAGAACAGTTCTTATTTATTTGTATTTCCATTACTGAATTTTTGAAAAAAAGTCTTTGATTGACGCCTGTTTCAAGTTCATTTGGAAATTTTTCATTCTCACTGATTCCATATCCATTAGATTTTGGAGAATATCTTCAGAATTAAATTGTCCTTAAAAATATTGACGCAAGGCATTGGTTGCATTGAAGGCTTTTTTTTTTCATTCACTTTTTCAAACGCTTGGAAGATTTCTTCTCCGTCGTCGGAATAGCAGATTTCTTCATTTCCGGCAATACGGGCAATAAAATCGTTTTCATTCAAATTTTCTTTCTGTAAAGTTTCGTCTACAGCAACAAACTCATTAAAAGGTAATTGAAGATCCGGAAATTTGACACTGAGGAGCTGGGTCATTTCATTAGTGTCTGGAGTTTCATCTACAGAAGCACCGAGCTATAAGGGTTCTGGCAAAGGTCGAAATTCAGCTGACTGACTTCCCAACTCTTTCTGAAATTCTTCTTTCGTACAGGATTCTCGAAGTTGAACCACGGTACCATAATTTTGAAATAGCCCACTTGCTCATGAGTTCTTAGAACTAAAATTGGCAGTCGCTCTGACGAAAAATAATACGCTTGGGGCCGTTGTAAAAATTCAAAATTAACATTATTCCTATGGTAAAATAATTGAGACTTTTTAAGATGGTCATTCGAACGAAGGGGTCATTGTATTGTGGGGTCGTCAAAAAGAGGTTCTACTGTATAATCAGGATAATAGCTTTATCTGCTATAAAATTTCATTTTACAGTACAGGGCTTGGGTATACATGCAGATGCAATGATGGAAACCCAGTCAAGAAAATAATTTTCCTATTACCCGGGGAAAAGAAGAGAGGCAGGCCTCGTAGGAGACGACTCGGTAATGTAGAACAATGGCTAAGGAGTCTACAGATGGAGGATTATAGTTGCAGACAGATCAAGATGGAAGATTACAGCTACGGACATATCATGATGGAGGATTCTAGCTACAGACTGATAAATATGGAGGATTATAGATATAGACAGATCATTATGGAGGATTATAACTACAGTCAGATCAAGGGAATATTATAGTTACAGACAAATCAAGATGGATTGTAGCTACAGACAGATCAAGATGTAGGATTATAGCTACGGACAGTTCGTGATGGAGGATTTTAGCAACAGACTGATAAATATGGAGGATTTTAGCCACAGGTAGATCAGTATACACATTATAAATACAGGCAGATCAAGGGAGTATTATAGCTACAGATCAAGATGGAGAATTATAGCTATGGACAGATCAAGATGGAGGATTATAGTTGCAGACAGACCAAGATAGATTATAGCTACAGACAGATCAAGATGGAGGAGATCAAGATGGAGGAAACTGAGTAAGATGACTTTGGCTGGGAATCGACTGTAGTGATTGAGAATAAAAAGAAGAAGCTAGTAAATTTACGGTCGAGATTTTTTTTCTTTTTTTTATAAATGACATTCTATGATTTTTAACTCTTTGCATATTGAACCGACCAACAGGACTTTAACATTTACATTTAATCTTTCAGAAAGCTGGATCACTTCGTAATACGTCTCCGCAGTTGTATATTAATTTGGCCGCAATATTTCTATGCTCGACCTCTAAGGGTTGCTGCTCCTCAGTAATAATGATGGGCTATACTATTTAATGGTGTTTAAATTTCCAAATTTCAATGGTGTTTAAATTAAGTTTTAAGTAATCGATGAGAATTTAGTTTAAAAAATTCTCCACTATAGATTCAAAAGAATTAATAAGAAAATTAATTGGTTAAAACAAAGTATAATTTTTATTTGGAGTGGAGCTCTACGGTCAGCATTTCGTTACACGAGGGGTAAGACGAGAACGTACTGCTTAACGCCAATTCCGGGTGGCTACAATCATCCATACCAGGAGCGAGATTTGAATTCATGGACTCTGGTACCGAAGAGCAGAGTCCTACCATTCGAAAATCATCCAACAAATATGATATGATTTAGGACTTGTGATTCAAAGGAACTTAACTATTTATCTATCCTGTATATTACGTCTTAAAGGACGTCTTAACTCAAATGGTACCTCGTAATTTAGAAGCAGGGACCAAGCAAAAGAACCTCCCTCCCCAGATTGGATGGCTCGGTAATATGGAACAATGGCTAAGGAGTCTACAGAGGGAGGATTATTGCTGCAGACAGATAAAGATGGAGGATTACAGCTGCAGACAGATCAAGATGTAGGATTCTAGCTACAGACTGATAAAGATGGAGTATGAGAGCTACAGACAGATCAATATGGAGGATTATAACTACAGGCAGATCAAGGGAGTATTACAGCTACAGACAGATCAAGATGGGGGGTTGTAGCTACAGACAGATCAAGATAGAGGATTGTAACGACAGACAGATCAAGATGGAGTATGAGAGCTACAGACAGATTAGTATGAAGGATTATGAGTATAGGCAGATCAAGGGAGTATTATATCTACAGACAGATCAAGATGGAGGACTGTAGATACAGACAGATGAAGATGGATTGTTATAGCTGCAGACAGATCAAGATGGAGGAAACTGAGTGAGACGACTTGGGCAGGGAATCGACTGTAGTGATTGAGAACATGAAGAAGAAGCTAGTAAATCTACAGTCGTGATTTTTCTTCTTTTTTATAAATGATATCCTATGATGTTTAACCCTTTGCATACAGAACCACCTCACGGGTCTTTAAAATGCCCATTTAATCTTTTAGAAAGTTAGATAGCTTCATAATACGTCTATGCAGCTGTATATTAGTTTTGCTGCAATACTTCGATACTCGACCTCTAAGGGTTGAAATTACTGCCCCTTTAGTAATAATGACGGGCTGTACTACTCAACGGTGTTTAAATTTCGATATTGTTTTAAGTAATCCATGCGAATTAGATTTCAAATGTTCCTCACTATAGATTCAAAAGAAATAATAAGGAAACTAATGGGTTAAAGGTAAATATTATTTTTGTTTGGAGTGAAGAGCTACGGTCGACATTTCGATACATGAGAGTAAGACGCGGACCTACTGATTAAAGCCAATTCCGGATGGCTAAGAACATCCCATCTAGGAGAGGGATTTGAATCCGTAGACTCTGGTACCGAAGAGCAGCGCCCTACCATTCTGAAATCGTTCGGCAAATATTATTTCATTTAGAGCTTATGTTTCAAGGGAACTTAGCTATTTACCTGTCCTGTACATCACATATACACATTTAATACTTTCTTGCATATCACAAGTGATACACAATACTATAAAATATATAAAAGCTTGTATACGAAATACAATCCATCGTACAACACGTGTGATATGCAAGAATTTAAAACATTAGATGCGTATATCATATGCTATGTACATGGAAGTTTGGTTGGTTGGGAGCACTACGGTCTACTTTTTTGCAACACGAGGGCTAATGAGACCAGGAGCTACTGCTTAAAGCCGATTCCGAACAGCTACAAACATCCATGCCCCAGTGGGACTCGAACCCACGAACTCCGGTTCCGAAAGTCAGATGCATGGAAGGAAAAGGGTTAGTTATATTCGACGACACTCGACAGCAAAGGGTAAAATTACAGTTCATCACTAAAAAGAACGGGCTGGAATATCCAAATGAGTTTAAAATCCCAATTTGTTTTATTTATGTATTATTTTAGTATTTTTAATATTTTTAATATTTATAATATTTTTAATATTTATAATATTTTTAATATTTATATTAATATTTTTTAATATTTTTAATATTTATATTATTATTTTTAAATATTTTTAATATTTATATTAATATTTTTTAATATTTTTAATATTTATATTAATATTTTTTAATATTTTTAATATTTATATTAATATTTTTAATATTTATATTGATATTTTTAATATTTATATTAATATTTTTTAATATTTTTAATATTTATATTTTTAATATTTATGTATACAGATTTAGTAGAAATAATACGAACATTACTAGGTTAAAAATATACTTTAATATTTGATTTAAAGCTGAAGCTTCAAAGCTTTTAAAGGGTAACTTAGGACCCATAAACCTTCATAATTTTTTATTTTCCAAAAAATATATTTGTTATAGATTGAGACGTTTTACTCATTTAAAAGAAAAGAGATTAAAAAAACATCGTTTAGTTTAAAAGTTATAATTAAAAATATAAAAGATACTCTAGTGCTTGGTAGTTATTTACTTACTACTTTAAGTTGATTTTTTTCACAATGCAAATTTTTAACGTCGCGTGCCAGATTTCTCGAAACCTATTGAATAGTTTTGCACAAAATTTTCAGCTTTTCAATATAATGACGTTTTTTAACCTAAATGAACTAAAATTGTTGCTGTGACAGTCATATTTTTTGTTTTAGAGAGGTAAGTACACGTTAAATTACCACAAAAAAGGGTAAAATTATAAACAGGTTTTAAAAATATAAAATGTGCTTAAATTTAAGCTTTTTTTAGTTAGATTCAATTTTAGAGGTTGTTGTTGTCTTACGCCACTTGATGAAACCAAACACGATTGAGCCGGAGGCTACTCGTTTTTAAGGCAAAGGGCTGAGCCTTTCGTTTTTAACGAGCACCACAAGGGTGAAAGTACGACTTATGCTTAACCCATATTGTACCACACCAACTAAATATTTCTATAAGTTATTAAAACTTAATCCATATCATTAATATGGTGTAACTAAGTATATAAAACCAAAATTTTGAAAAAATATTTTAAATTTTTTATGTAATTGGCTGTCCTATAAATAGGACAACGGTCCATTACGCTACTAAAACTTAACAAATATCACTTACATTGCAATTAGGCTGATTCATGGATGAAATTTGGGGAAGCAATCAAAACAAAGTCCAATATTACATTTTAAGCATACTGTTGTTGGTTTTCCCTTGCAGTTATTGAACTGGCAGTAAGAGAGTAAGTTTATCTTGCAAAAAATCTCCAGTTTTTTGAATAGAATAGACATCTTTTTACTCCTTGTTGTGTCCAGGTGTGTGAGCAGGTGTTTGAACTGGTTTTTATTGAATGATAAGAAAAGAATGTGAGTTGTCAATGCAATATCGAATTCATAGAAAAAAATAATCAGGATTGGACCGTCGTCTTAATTTTAAGGCACCTTTTTTATACTTACAAAATACACATGTCAAATACATTTTTCAACAAAAAGTTTCAGCTACATTATTAGCTCTGTTTTTAAACTAAAAGTAACCTCCACAATGTTTAAATAATAATAATCCCCTATATAATAATAGCCTAAGTTATCTGTCCGCAAATTTATGAAGCGGTTGGACCTGGAATGGATAGAGGCATCCATTCAAAGCGAATAAAGTTTATCTTCTCCTAAACTATTGATCCGATTCTAAAATAAATTTGTATAAATATGCTACATATCACAGCAAAAAATACTGTCGTCTTTAAAACGTTCGAAATCCACCCCTTCGCCCCTTTTCGAGAGTTTAATGCCATTATTTCAAGCCCTATTTTCCCCGGT
>CM063500.1:109103307-109113307 GCA_032207245.1 Pardosa pseudoannulata | reverse complement strand
ATCATTCGAAAGAGACTGTTTTGTTCTACCGTAATCTACGTTTTGTTCCATTGCCCTTTCAATGTCATTCTAAAGATGGCTTTATTCTTAACAAAGTCCTTCACGCTTCTTATCGTCCGTTTTTGTCATTAGGGGAAGGGAGTTAGCTACTAGTATGAGATAACCCTATGTCTGAAATTGAAGACTTCGGACCTCATTTCATTATTTTAAAAGGTGATGTATAAGGAATTGTATTATTTTTATAATTCTTCATTCGGAAAAAAATAGTTTTTGAGAAGGGGTGAGTTCGATGGAGGAAAGATCTAATATACTGCGGTATTTAAATTGCAAATAGTGCAAAATGCTACAGAAACGGGGACCCGTGAAATGGTCGAACAATGGCCGAATGATTAGGTCTATTCGGATTAGGATATCCTATTAGGATTATATTGCTAGTCTTTGGTACTGAGTTCGTGGGTTTGAATCCCACTATGGCATGGATGTTCGTAGCCGTTCGGAATTGGCTTTAAGCAGTAGGTCCTGCTCTCCATTCTCTCGTGTTCAAAAAAGTAGACCGTAGTGTTCCATAACGAAACGTAGACGATCGGGACAAATAATCCCAGTTAATAATAGGACTGGGACATATTGTCCCTGGAGATTTCCAAGTTAAACTCATTATGCACTTCTTTTAGCAAGTCAATATTAAATCAAACTGCTTTTCGTAGCTAAATTTTAATCACCCAAAAGTCGGGTTGAATGGGATAAACATTTAAATAAATTCGAGGGTATTGGGCCTTCGAAATTTAGAAGCAGGGACCAAGTAGAAGAACCCAGGCATAGCAAACCATTTCGAGAGGTATCGTTTGGGAACTTAGAGGACACTGCGACGACGAACCTTTTGTACGTGTCCCATCTGCCATTAATGCACACGGTAGGTCTTTAGCCAGCTGGAACCCCAAACCCGCAACCCACCGATTACGAGATGGTTGCCTTTGTCAACTGAACTACTGCGGCTCATAAATATAATTAGTAAGGTGGGTCTATGCCTGCTATGTTGGATTTCTATCACTCAACTAACCTAAGAAAAAATAAAATTCCCCCTTGCCGACTCACATTTTAAGAATTATTTAAAATAATTATACCTGTGATAAAGCAGCAAATTATGTACGGTGTTATATTTTCCTTTTTTTTTTTAAATATGTTATTTAATTATGTTAAATGCTCTAATTTTCGTTTGAAAAAGCGTAAAACAAAATTTCTCACAAATAATTTAAAGTTTCATAAATTTTTGCGATAATTTTTATAAATGAAAAGATAGCATCCTGGAGAATTTTGTTTAATCATGTGGTACAATTCTCTTAATGAATTCTTTAAATGTAAATGAGCCACAGGGATTTTATTTTACCCATACGTTAACACTGCACGTGTGAATAGTAGGTGCAGTTCTACCATACGAAAGCAAGTTTACATAATGCATAAAAATATTAATATATTAAAAAAAACAACAGATTAACCATTAAAGATATCAAATAAAGGATATTTTTTTAATTTTCTTAAACTATTATAATATTTATGAATACTGAGAAAGAAATAAAAGATTTCTTTTTATATGAATGCAAATATAAATGGAAGAGAAAACTCCTGTGTAGATTTCCGAAAATAAAATCTTCCTAAACATTCAAACTTACATCTGAAGTAGTTTACGGAATTAAAACTGATTTATTTTAGTAGAGATTTCTTCATAAAACAGCCAAAAACCAGGCCAGCAGTGGGGAGAAAAATTGACGGGAAGAAACTGCGGCGACTGAAAAAAAATTAGAGATTTCACCTCGGTGTAAGTAAAAGAGGGGAAAGTGCAATGGACTTTTAAAAACTGTTTACTTCTGAGTCAGGTAAAAATCCCCAGAGCTCGCCTAAAAACTAGCAGACGCAGAGAGCACTCGTCACAATGCAAGGGGTAGAGAAGGGGAAAAAACGGTAGGGAAAGCGGTAACTCCATAGTAAAACAAAAAAAAAAAAAATTGTCGAATGAAAGAGTATATATGAGAAGAAAAAGTAAGAGCTGAAAATAAGATTTTGGCTTCGACTCAACACAAATAAAACTCTTCCGAAGTAAAAAAAAAAAAAAAAAAGTGGGAAAAAAATCAAATTGGAAGGTATTAGTGTGAAGGAGAAAAAATCGCTGCCTAAGATAGATATTTTGAAACTTCTCTTTCCTTATGAACAACTAATGTAACGAAAGAGGTCAAATCCTTAATACAAAATCACCACCCTAGCCGTAGGTATGGGTATTTAACCCTTTAATGCCTAGCGTCTCCGTTATAAAATAGCTTGCAGAATTTTTATGTTTTCTTAGAAATAGTTTTCATTTTGAGAGTAGGTAGAAGATTAATTTTATCAACAACCCACAAAATTTGCAAGCATTTTTATTATTTATACTTTTCTATTTCGATCGACAATTTATGATTTTTCGAACAGGGAACATCAATTTACTTTTTCGGCAGGTACTGTAAAGTCGTTGGGGTGTTCATGTGTATAAACTACTTGTCAGACGCTCAACGTCATGTCATCCACATTTATTCCATCACTAACACGTAGTTTTACACCTCGCACACTTTAAAACTAACATTAAGGGCCATATTCACCAAAATCAGGGTATCCAGGATCAAAGAGTGGATCAGGGAATCGGCAGATCAGCGATCACACGCCATTAACTGTGACTTAAACTGGTGTCATATGCACCATGAGTGGATTTCCTGATCTATAGATTAATTATTGCAAATATGTAAGCGATGTTTTGATTGGTCAATAAACAAGATTCTCCGGGGATAGTTCTCATGCTAAGTTGATTTACATATTTACTCAACCAGACATAAATATCGTTTGAGGAAATTATAAATTTAGTCAAGGATCTATAGTTTTACTGGTATTTGCTCACGAAATAAGAATGAAAGAGTATAAAAGGAAGAATTTTGATGAAACAGAGGCAGAATCTTTTCTGAAAAATCTGGAAAGATCCAGTAGCGAAATACCTTGATGCTAACAAAAAATTTTCAGCAAAAGATAGAGCATTATTCTTTTCCGAAGGAGCTGAAATCGTGTCATCTAGCATTCGAATTAATGATTCAGCTGTATTTTTATTAAAACGCTAAAGCGACCGAAAGTCCACATCATCCAAACAATCCAAATCATTTGTTCTTTCTGGATGCACAAATTTTTTCTTGCGACTTTCTGTTTTTCCCAGCATTTGTAAAACTTCGAAACTTCGAGATCTATATCTGAAAATATATCCGCTATGTTTGTTTTCAACGCAGAGCACATGCGTAAATTGTAGTATCCGTGGATTAGGCAATTAATCCTCCAAATTCGGGGGATCAGAAACGGGAGATTAAAATGAGCTGAAAGAAACGAATTCTAGTTGAAGAATACGAAAATGCTGATTCGCGGTTAGACCCGAGTATTAAAATCGTGGTGAATATGGCCCTTAGCTCGTCATATGACGGAATTAGTAAAATTTTTAATTTTCCAGGATTGTAAAGTATTAGGGAGGTAAAGAAGTGGGTTGTTTTTTGGGTGAGAATTACCTGGTACACGCTGAATAATTTGTTTATATTCATACTCTTCTAAAGTCTCCCGATACTGTGAATGCAGTTTAGGAATCACGTTGAATTCATTTAGTCAAATCGTGCGGTTATGTATAAAAAACAAACACATAAATGGACAAACTTCTTAATTTTCAAACATATATAAATAAAACTCTAGATATTTATTAGTCCGTGAAATAAACTCACACACTTTTATAAAAAGAATTTGTTGTTAATACCGGTGATAAAATGTTCATTGCAACAAAATATAATCGATGATTAAATTTAAAATTATCATATATGTACTTAATCTATTATTTCAGCCAAATATCCCATAGTTTTGGAAATGGGAGCATTTTGCCGGGTTGGCAATCTCATATGTCCCCCAGTCACCGATTCCCCGACTCTTTATGATCTTAACGATGTCTCTGTGTTATATTTTAGGACCAGAAAGCAATTTCTTTTGAAACAGATTAAAACGTAAGGTTGTTAAGTCGCCTTCAACAGAGTCAAGCCACCTAACTGGTGGTCACAGATTTGGTAAATGGGAGCTTTTTTACTAGATTGGTGTCCTTAGCTCTAAATAAATGTCGTATCCAACAAATCCTGTATTTTTTATGATCTAAACGATTTATGGCTGTCTATATTTTCGTCGGATTTTAAAGTTAAACATTGATTTCCAAACACCGTATTCACAAACTGCGCTAAATATTTTTCTTGCACTCAAAGGTCAATAGTTTGTTTACCGTAGATTAAGTCATTGCCTGGAAGTCACAGCCATAAAGTATCACAGGTCGCAATAAAATTTTATATGTATAAATTACGGTGCTAGGGCTAACATATCGAGACTAAAATTGACTTTTAAGATCATGATAACATGCTACAGCTATACATTTTCTTTAAAAATAGGCGAGATAGTACCAAACTAATGTAACTCATTATGTAATGTCTACATCTGTTTCAAACATAGCAATCGTTCGAAGAAATCGAAGACTGTATTTCAAGATGAAAATAAGTATACTTTAAAAGACCAGAAAGCAATTCTTTTTGAAACAGATTCAAACGTAAGATTTTAAAGTGATTTTCAACAGACTCAAGTCAGTCCTCCTCTCTCTCTAGTTTTCATAGTTCTGGAAATGGGACCTTTTTTTTACCAGGTTGGTATTCTCAGATGTCGCCCAGTCACCGAATGCTGCTACTCTTATGATCTTATCGATCTCTCTGTGTTATATTTTAGGACCAGAAAGCAATTCCTTTTGAACAGACTAAAACGTAAGGTTTTTAAGTAGCCTTCAACAGAGTCAAGCCATTTAATTGGTGTCACAGATTTGGTAAATGAGAGCTTTTTTGCTATATTGGTGTCCTTAGCTTTAAATAAATGCCGTATCCAACAAATCCTGTATTTTTTATGATCTAAACGATTTATGGCTGTCTATATTTTCGTCGGATTTTAAAGTTAAACATTGATTTCCAAACACCGTATTCACAAACTGCGCTAAATATTTTTCTTGCACTCAAAGGTCAATAGTTTGTTTACCGTAGATTAAGTCATTGCCTGGAAGTCACAGCCATAAAGTATCACAGGTCGCAATAAAATTTTATATGTAAAAATTAGGGTGCTTGGGTTAACATATCGAGACTAAAATTGCCTTTTAAGACCATGATAGCATGTTATATCTATATATTTTCTTTAAAAATAGGCGAGATAGTGCCAAACTAATGCAACTCACTATGTAATGTCTACATATCTCTTTCAAACATAGCAATCATTCGAAGAAATCGAAGACTGTATTTCAAGAGGAAAATAAGTATATTTTAAACACCAGAAAGCAATTCTTTTTGAAACAGACTAAAACGTAAGATTTTAAAGTGATTTTCAACAGACTCAAGTCAGTCCTCCTCTCTCTCTAGTTTTCATAGTTCTGGAAATGGGACCTTTTTTTTACCAGGTTGGTATTCTCAGATGTCGCCCAGTCACCGAATGCTGCTACTCTTATAATCTTATTGATCTCTCTCTGTTATATTTTAGGACCAGAAAGCAATTCCTTTTGAACAGACTACAACGTAACTTTTTTAAGTAGCCTTCAACAGATTCAAGCCATTTAATTGGTGTCACAGATTTGGTAAATGGGAGCTTTTTTGCTATATTGGTGTCCTTAGCTTTAAATAAATGCCGTATCCAACAAATCCTGTATTTTTTATGATCTAAACGATTTATGGCTGTCTATATTTTCGTCGGATTTTAAAGTTAAACATTGATTTCCAAACACCGTATTCACAAACCGCGCTAAATATTTTTCTTGCACTGAAAGGTCAATAGTTTGTTTACCGTAGATTTAGTCATTCCTCAGAAGTTACAGCCATAAAGTATCACAGGTCGCAATAAAATTTTATATGTATAAATTGGGGTGCTAAGGCTAATTTATCGAGACTAAAATTGACTTTTAAGATCATGATAACATGCTACAGCTATACATTTTCTTTAAAAATAGGCGAGATAGTACCAAACTAATGTAACTCATTATGTAATGTCTACATCTGTTTCAAACATAGCAATCGTTCGAAGAAATCGAAGACTGTATTTCAAGATGAAAATAAGTATACTTTAAAAGACCAGAAAGCAATTCTTTTTGAAACAGATTAAAACGTAAGATTTTAAAGTGATTTTCAACAGACTCAAGTCAGTCCTACTCTCTTTCTAGTTTTCATAGTTCTGGAAATGGGACCTTTTTTTTTACCAGGTTGGTATTCTCAGATGTCGCCCAGTCACCGAATGCTGCTACTCTTATAATCTTATCGATCTCTCTCTGTTATATTTTAGGACCAGAACGCAATTCCTTTTGAACAGACTACAACGTAACTTTTTTAAGTAGCCTTCAACAGATTCAAGCCATTTAATTGGTGTCACAGATTTGGTAAATGGGAGCTTTTTTGCTATATTGGTGTCCTTAGCTTTAAATAAATGCCGTATCCAACAAATCCTTTTTTTTTATGATCTAAACGATTTATAGCTGTCTATATTTTCGTCGGATTTTAAAGTTAAACATTGATCTCCACCGTATTCATAAACTAAGCAAAATATTTTTCTTGCACTTAACGCTTTAAAGGACAGTGGTTTCACAGCGAAACCAGCTGTTAAAATTGTTTTTTCTCTTATTTTTAAAGATATATGAATGACTTTTTGGGGTGCTAAGGCTAATTTATCGAGATTAAAACTGACTTTTACGACCATAACAGGCTATTTTTTATATTTTTTCTTTAACACATCCGCTGCCGATCACGCGCCAGCGCGTGATGAAAGTGCTGGAAAATGCACTTACGACAGTGGGTTTGGCAGCGAATGTGTTAAAAAAGGACGATATAATATCAAAATAAAATAACTCACTTAAGTAATGTCTACATCTGTTTCAAACATAGCAATCATTCGAAGAAATCGAAGACTGTATTTCATGATGAAAATAAGTACACTTTAAAGATCAAAAAGCAATTCTTTTTGAAACAGATTAAAACGTAAGATTTTAAAGTGATTATCAACAGACTCACGTCAGTCCTTCTCGCTCTCTAGTTCCCATAGTTTTGGAAATGGGAGTTTTTTTTGCCGAGTTGGTAATCTCAGATGTCTCCCAGTCATTGAATCCAGCGACTCTATGATCCTAACGATGTCTCAATCTTATATTCTAAGACCAGAGAGCAATTCCTTTTGCAACAGATTCAAACATAAAATTTTTAAGTCGTCTTCAACAAAGTCAAGCCACCTAATTGGTTGTCACAGATTCGGTAAATGGGAACTTTTTTTTCTGAGTTGGTGTCCTCAGCTCTAAATAAATATCCTAAACAACGAATCCTGTATTTTTTACGATCTAAAACACTGGTTCTCAACGGAAGCAGTTGGACGATGCTGATGGGCAATGAACTTGTTTTGAGCGGTAGGGAGTGGATACGAGCATTTTTGATTTTCAAAATTAATTTTTAAAAATACCAAATAAATGTATTACATTCATCATGTAATTTACACAATTTTTACGAATAATAAAACAAACTTGTGTGAGGGTACCAGAATTAGTAATTTTCACCACCGAATGTTTTAATGTTTGAAATTGGATTGACATTCGAAAAATATATCAACAATATTCGTTTGACTGTCTCTCACTAACAAACATTTGGTGTCTAACTATATTGAAGAAAATTACTTAAACATTTAACCACTTATAACTAGGTACTACTCCTTCCTAATACTTTAAATTACTGGATTTTTACAAAGGAGGGTGTTGAACACATTTTGGCTTTATGGGGTGGGTGGCAACTTAAAAAAGGTTTAGAATCACTGATCTAAATGATGTCTCGTTGTCTATATTTTCGTATGATTTCAAAGTTAAATATTGATTTTTTAACACCGTTTTAACAAACTGCGCCAAATATTTGTCGTGCACTCAAAAGTCAGTAGTTTGTTTTCCAAAGATTTAGCCATTACCCAGAGTATCACAGGTGACAATAGGGTTTTATATATAAAGGGTATCTGCCAAAATAAAATTTTTCAAATCCATGACTTTTCATGACTTTCCCATTTCATAGACGTGAAAGCAAACAGAGGAGAAGAAAAAAAGACCTCCTCCCATGATGAGACTATAATAGCCGGTGACAAAACGCAAAAGTCAATAGCCATTGTTTTGAGCTATGTATAGTCCTATAATAGTGATGAATGGAAATTCATGAATTTCGTTTGATAAATGACGCAGCCTTTGACGCAAAAAGGACGAGTTCGAGGGACGTAACAATGGTAAGAGAAGAAGTAACTCCGTAGGACGGTCAGATGGCAACGGAAATGACAGGGAACCATCAAGTCCGAGAACTTATTTTCTGAGGACTTACGAGGTGAAAAGTCAGTGTTGAGCAGGGTTGTATCGGTTTTAATCATGGGGTTAAACCAGTGGTTTTAACCGTCCTGGTCAATATCAATTTTGACCAGTTTTGACCACTGAAATTCACTTTTCGATATATTTAATACTAATCGAACATAGTTTACTAGAATATGACAAAGGCAAGTTACATTTGTTAAAATTGTCATAATATAAATAACACCAGAAACTATATATATATATATATATATAAACATAACACCAAGATTAAAAAAAAAAAGTTTTACTTAATTTTTTATACAAGCTGTTTTATATGTACAGGGTATCCGCCAAAATAAAATTTTTCAAATCCATGACTTTTCATGACTTTCCCTGATTTAGCAGATCATTTTCCATGACTTTAAAAAGCTTTCGTTAAAGTATATATGAATAAAACTTCTGATGTACATACAAATAAAATATATGCTTTTAGAGAAATGACAGGAATTTTGTCATAAAAAAAACTATAAACTTACTTTATAAGTGTTAATAAACTCCCATACATAAAAATAAATTGTTGTATCTACATACCTAAGTTTAATCATATAGCAATTTTTCAATCAAAAGGTTTCCAATTTGAATTCAGGGTACTTTGGTATCATCCAGGTGACCATGAATAATAGCGAAATATAACCCTATAATGTTTATATACAATATCTCTAGAGATAAACTTATATTTTGTGCAAAAATCTTAACTAATTTTTATTAAAAAATTATTATTATATTAATAAAATTTTAATCTACTATTTAAGAAAAAACCAGAATATATATTTACCCACCCATTAAGCTTTCTTGCTTTGAGTTTCCTTGGTGAACAAATTTTACTTGGCAATAGGGTCAATAGAATAATAATACATAAATACCAAACTCAGTAACTTCAGCCAGATGAGAAGTAAAAATAGAATTAAACAATTCAATGGATTTTTATTTAATCGGTAGTTTAGCGGATCCATGACTTTTAATCATTTTACTTGAAAAACCAAGACTTTCCATG
Source organism: Pardosa pseudoannulata (assembly GCA_032207245.1). Classification (NCBI taxonomy): domain Eukaryota; kingdom Metazoa; phylum Arthropoda; class Arachnida; order Araneae; family Lycosidae; genus Pardosa; species Pardosa pseudoannulata. The sequence continues at coordinate 109,103,855 of CM063500.1, read as the reverse complement.
ACAAAATTAATCTATTGTCTAAATCCATGATTTTCCAGGCGCGCGGAAACCATGTAAATATTAATTATGGTACTAAGACTACTGTAACGAAATTTAAATTGACTTTTAAGACCGTGATCACATGCTATTTTTATATACTTTCTTTAAAAAAGGATGAGATAATACCAATTTTAATGTAACTTGCATAAGTATTATTTGCATCTAGTTCAAACAAGCAATCAATCGTATAAATTAATGACTGTATTTCACGATGAAAATAAGTACACTTTAAAGACCAGACTGCAATATCTTTTGCAACAGATTAAAAGAAAAAACTGAAACGTAAATAAAAAGATTAAATCACCTACCATGCAATGAGCGTACTTTAAAAAAACCCTTCTTCGGATTCTTAAAGAATCTGAATATAAAAAATTCTCTCTAAGTACCATGCATGAATTCCGTTTCCAGTCGACATTTTCGTTCTTTCGGAGACTTGTCATCAATATTAAATGACAATCTTAAGAATTTCATTAGCTTTTTTTCACCCTTCGTACTTAATTCCTTTAAAA
>CM063500.1:108863307-109098307 GCA_032207245.1 Pardosa pseudoannulata | reverse complement strand
TCTGAAAATAAGTTAGCTCTCAAAATGTTTAAAAATGGAAAATAAATTACAATGATCAGTATCATATAAAAATGAGCCTTACCAGAGAATGTTATTAAGAGACGTGGAATGCTTGAGCGCTTGGTACTGAGAGATGATCAGCTCATCATGGTCCTTGAATTCAGTCAAAATTTCTTTAAAGCTGAAAAGAATACGTAACACATCTATCAGTGGATTCAGCAAACTTCACCTTTATTTACTGAAATCAAAAACATAGACGGGTGAAAATCCTACGTTAAAAAAACTTATGATAGATGACTTTAACCTGACGACTGGCAATCCTCATGTACATATTTTTCCAAAGTTACAGTTAAGCAGTCTGAATCGTCAACTATATATTAAATTTAACAGAACTATGTTTTTGGTTTTTAACCTAAATATTGTTAAATCCATGTACGTCTATCACTAACATAAATGAATTTTTTAGAATATCTATTGTTTTTACACACTATCCACGTATCAGCAAATTAAACATGTTCCGTGTGCGAAAACAAATCTTCAAATAAATGATACCGGTTTTTTGTTCCATTTCTTTTAGGAAATTTACAGTGGATTTTGGTGTGTGACTGGTAGCTTTGTCTTGGTGGAGTACCACAGATTAATAGTACTGCAAGTAAAGCGATGGCATTTCATTCAGAAAAATTGACGATAAAATATGTTCCTGATAGTATTTGGATTAAATCTTGACACTTTTTTCAACTCTCTTTATTTTTAAATTACCATTATATGAAAAAAAAAACAGCAACAATCATGAATCCCTTAGAAAAACTTTCTTTTGATTTTTTTAACCATTTACTTAAATTTTTTCTTCTCCCCTTTTATGATAATAAATGGCTTTTTTGTTGCAATCATTTAAATACACCTATGATTCATCTATTGTGACAATTTTTTTACATTTTTCTTTGGATAAATGTTTCTCATACAGAATTCTGCAGCGTATACTGCGTTCAGCGATATGCTTCAGAGAAAGACGATGCACATTGCGTTTTTTCGCTTTCTTAAGTTTAAATCAATGTTTATCATTTTTTTACAGTGGACACCAAGCATTTTAATGATTTTAAAACTGTCCTTTGACTACAGGGATTTTCTTTTAACATTAAACAATGTACCTTTGCAATTGTCGAAGATATTCGTTTATTCCTTGGATACTTGTTTGGAATTTTTGTCCCACTTGAGACTCCAGTTTGACGTTTTTTCCCCCTTTTTTTTAACGATATTACCTATCAACGCTTTAGATTTCACAAAACCATGACTCTCACATCGCTTTTGGATAACGGAATATCAATACTTCGGAAAGAGCATAAATATAGCCTTCGAACTACTGCTTCTTTAAAAACGAAATTTTGAATTAAAACTTCTCAAGCTGGAGACGTTAATTTTGACTTTTAAAAACATAGTACAATTGCAGTTATTTATTTTTCAACAAAGGATTTTTTAATACCGCTAACCAAAATCGTCTAAAAAATGTGCGAACAACCTTTGTTAAAGTAAAAAAAAAATGTAAAAAAATTATGGTTTTCGACTTCTTATAGCTTGAAAACTACCAGTTTGACAAACACAATTTTTTTAACATACTTAGAAAAATTATCATTACTTACATATCTTATTCATTTTTTAAACATAAAAAATATTTTTGCTAGAAAATTTTCAGTAAGAAACACTTTGTTGTTAACAAGAATTATATCAAGGCTAACGTGGAAAACTAAAAGTATAATTAAGTTAAAGACAAACTTGTTGTTTTAAAAACATACTACAATATCTCAAAATAACTTTGAACCTAAATTTGTATGTGTTTAAGATACATATATATTTTTAAAAAATATTTAAAAAAAAATGAATAATTTATTATTTATTGGCAAAAAACATATTTTGGGAAGTATCCAAAAAAGTCTAAGTTCAATCGGATGAAAATTATATTGTATACAACCTGTAAAAACTTTATAAAAAATATTAAAAACCTTTTAAGATAATATGGAAGCTACATAAAAAAAAGAGAGAACACAATTTGAGAAAAATCAAGTTAAAGTTTTATAAGTTAAATTGCCTTAAAGTAAACAGCTGACACGTTTTTATTTATAGCAAGGATAACGTGGAAAACTAAGAATATAATTAAGTAAAAGACAAACTTGTTGTTTTAAAACATACTACAATATCTCAAAATAACTTTGAACCTAGATGTGTGTATTTAAGATACATATATATATATATATATATTAAAAATTATTTTTTAAAACATGAATTTTTTCTTTAAAAATTAAAAATTTATTATAGAAAAAAACATATTTGGGGAAATGTACAAGATAATTTAGGTTCGATCGATGAAAATTATATTGTATACAACCAGTAAAAACTTCATGAAAAATTATTGAAAATTTTTTGAGATAACATGCGAGCTACATGGAAAAAAAACACACAATTTGAGAAAAATCAAGTTAAAGTTTTATAAGTTAAATTTCGTTAAAGTAAACAGGTGACATGTTTTTATTCATGAATCCTCTCAATATTGGAATTTTTTAAAGTGGATTGTTTTAAAATGTTTAGAACTAAGTTCCTTTTAACACTTCGTGTGCGGGCAACGTATTTTTACACTTTTTGCAGTCTGTCACTGAAGCGCGGGTCACGTAAAAATACGTATTTAGTAGATTTGGGGTAGATACCCGCTACCACAAATCAACTAAATACGTATAATTATATGTATGTGTGGCATTGTATGCGTGTTGTTTTGCAGTTTTTCTTTCCACAAGTTATGATTGTCGAGTGACTCGGTCTTTTGTTGCGTTATTTCGTCTTCAATCGAATTCCTAGCTCCAGAAGGTACAAGTCGTGTTTTGTCAATTTGAAGCTTGGTTTTTTATTGTTGAATACAAAATTGATAAAATGAGCCGTTGTGACAAAGATAGTGATGAAGAAATAGACGCTGGCCGATTATCGGATTTTAATTTTAAAAATCGTTTATTTTTGTGATTTCGTAATTTTTTTTAAATAATCATACAGTATATATTAAAGAGTAAAATAAAAAAAAGTTTCGTTCATAAAAACAAAGTAGTTTTCGATTTACTGCGATTTTTCTGAATAACTAAACTTTCGCGCGATTCACGAAAAAAAGCCCGCTGCAAGCGTAAGTTGGCGGTGAAGTATACCCGCATGCCAAGTGTTAACATATATATATATATATATATATATATATATATATATATATATATATATATATATATATATATATATGTAATAATATCAATATCTAAGCCTTAAAGTCTATCCAAAATTCATTATTCTAGATCTTAATTTCTTCTCTTTATATTAACCATATTTCCCAGCCATCCAATTTAAACGAGGTTGTTTTCATTCCCTTAGCCGAGCCCCGAAATTCTTTCTATGATTCCCAAAACAGAAAATGATATAGCTGACATTTTTAATTAGGAAGTTATAACTCTCCCAGGAAAAATCTGTAATGATCAGCTATAATAGTCATCTGGAACGCTACACTTTTGCAGATGGCTCTAATCAAAGGTTACTTTCTATAAGCCAAAAAACACACGTGTTTTAGTCGTCTCTCGCAGAAGGTTGGCATTACTTAGAGAGAGAGCGTTCTGACACCGTCCGGTTCAGACGTCTCTGGATTTTGTGCAATTTTGATCGGATGAATAAAGATTACGTTCGGCCACGACGACTATGCGTTTCTTTCCAACAGACGATTAGCGGACTCTTGGCAGCCCAGCATGCCCGGGCTGAGGAAAATAATAGGGGCAATTTCAAAAGAAGTTTTCAAGTGTAAGTTCGGGGCTGGTTGGTCCCCTGGACGATTACATATATATATATATATATATATATATATATATATATATATATATTTAAAAAGCTTAATTTTTTGTCGATTTAACAGTCATATGATCCCTTAACAGTAAAATGAGATAATATTTACAATGAACGTAATCAGCAAAAATTTATCATCTCCTATCCTTGCCGTAATCAGATAATTAAAAAAAAGCCCTTTCCAGTTTAAAGTTAGAACATTAACACTATATTTATTCAGTTTGAAAATTTATGGTCTTAAACAACAGTTTGTAATTTGATCTTAAATACGTAATTGTGCGGCCATTACCACGGCAATGTAATGCCGGAGCAGGCACTTTAACTTTATTTCATTAGTGTAACACAAAACGAATATTTATTCAAAATACAGATAACAGTTTTAACTTTCGTGAAAAGATTTTTCTGCTAGGCCGGTAAATGGGAATATTAATTTGATGGAAAAAAATTAAATATTGCTACATAAATTTAAGTAAAAATTAAATAAACTAGACCACTGGAAAATATACTAAATAATTACGAGAGATAAAGAAATCCCATTAAGATTTAAGAATTATATTTGTTAAATTAAAATGATATTAAAAAATCCCTTGATCTGAAAAATGCCTAGGCAATTTAGACAACAATTCTGGGTGCACTCCTCTTTCTTTAAAATGCAAGGCGATGAATACTCAGTGCCACTGAGAAAGGCACATTCGGATCAAGAAAGCCGACTATTCGAGAAGGGTATTATATAATGTTCTCAGAAAAAAAAGTACACCAAAAGAACATAGCATAAATGATGGTAACGGATTCCTTTGAAATACCATACCTGAAATTCAATATTCATTTCTTTGTTGAGGATTTATTTCTCGCCTATGGAACAATTTATATAATAAAGAGCAAAACTAAGTGCAGTCTTCAAATATTAAATCTTACCACATTGTATGCGAAACACATAGTAGTACGTTTTCTGACGATTGATACTTGAGCGCGGAACACGTACTAGTACGTTTTCTGACGATTGATACTTGAGCGCGGATCACGTACTAGTACGGGTTAGTGTCACAACATGGTTTGTTTGCGGGCACAAAAATAACGGATTATACAAGAAAACGAAGCCGAATTTTCTTGTCTACTACATAGATTCTGGAAAAAATTAGACAAATAAAAACTAGTTTTTTCATCAGTGGATGCAGCCGAACGATGGCCGAATGGTTAGGGCACTAACCCTCAGATCCAGAGTTCGTGGGTTCGAGTCCCACTGAGGCATGGGTGTTCGTAGCCGTTCGGAATCGGCGTTAAGCAGTAGGTCCCGGTCTCATTAGCCCTCGTGTTGCAAAAAAGTAGACCGTAGTGCTCCCAACTAACCATCATCAGTGGATGCGGAATCACAGAACGGGAGAAAATTAAAATTATATACTACTATTTCTATTAGATTTTTCATATTTACGATATTATAAATTCATCCACTAAAATATATTTTTTGTTTACAAAAAATCTTATGGTTGTTATTTATATATTTGTTTATATATTTCAATATAAAATTCGAAAAGTTGGTTAAAAAATTAAATAATTTTCGATCTGTTGAGATTGAACTGAAAAACTAAATTTACGCGTAAAACTCCCGCTCCCGGTACAATGCCGCTGCGAAATGTACCCACACACAATGTGTTAAGAAGTTAGAACGATGCTTTTTATGCCCATTAATTATAGTTACAATATAATTATAATGTTTTATAAAGTAATACACATAAATTCTAAGATAATTATTTGGAGGACGTGCAATGCAATCAAGATAATACAATGTGTATAATTTAATAAATATTGAAAGTAATATGGTGTCCATATCAGATTTTTCTCTTTGTACAAGATCAAATTTTCCAACAATGTTCATAAAATGTTGGCGGCGCTTTTGAAACCTCACCATTATATATTATCTTTCGTGTTTGTTGAAAATTTTTCTGGCATTCTCTCCCCGTGGAAAACACCTATAGACCTACTAACCCCTTTCGCCAAGAAGTAAGCCATGGGCGCGAAAATACTTGTTGCATGCCCACTAAGACACTTGGTTCACGTGGGTGATTAGATAGATAGATGTTGAAATCTGTGATGTTCGGCGTAAACAAGAGTAGAGAAACATTGTGCCAAAGGCCGAGTCACCAAACCAAATGGAAAAATTTCCCCCGTTGTTTTAGCGCCGTTCCTAGAAAGCAACCGCTTCTCGACTCTTGACAGAAAGGCAAGGTGGGATGCAGTTGTTAAATCTAGGTGCTGGAACGGATTCAGCTGTTGTCAATGCGACGGAAAGTCATTTGGCAAGCAGAAACAGGGCTATTTTCTGCCAAGCCGTCTTCTGTTACCCGGAATCACTACCGCAGTGCGTGATTCTAGTGTAGTTTTTTCTTCTTCTTTTTAATCCCTGCCATTGCTCGGAACCACTGGGTTATTATTATAGTTGGGGGGGGGGTACCGGTACGGCACGGAGCATTAACTGCCAATGTTTTACATAACCGCATTGATCCAGCACCTTCCCAACGCATGATTGGTGATTCAATTCTTGACTGGAGGAATTCCTTTCACTTCTCTTTTTCATATTTCGCTACCTTGGAAGAGAAAAGCGTCATAACTACAAAAGGTCTAGTTTGGAGAAAACGTCTTTTAAATGCTGTCGAACTTCTGTTTAACAGACGTCTCCTTTCACTTATGTTTTCTAATTTCGCTACTTTGAAAGAGAATAGCACCATAACCCAAGAAGATCTAGTTTGAAGAAAATGCCTTTCAAATGTTGTGGAACATCTATTTAACAACCTTCTCCTTTCACTTTTCACATTTCACTAATTTGGAAGAAAAAAATCACCACAACTCAACAAAGTCTAGTTTGGAGAAGACAACTTTCAAATGATGTCGAGCCTCTAATTTAACAATAACCTCCTTTCACTTTTCTTTTTCAAATTTCGATATTTTAAAAGAGAAAAGTGTCATAACTCAAAAAGATCTAGTTTGGAGAAAAGGTCTCTCGAAATCTTAAAATGCAAACCCGCCAGAGGGAATTTTACTCTTCCTCATAGGTTAACAGTGAACGGGAGGAGTCCAATATGGCAGGTACAGATCCCACTTAACAAAAATTACTTAATCTTTGTTTTGAATTAAGCTGTGCATATTATTTCATACTGGTATCTTTGTCCTACGTACAGAATTTTACGAAAGCTGGCCTGTTATGAATGTGCGGTTTACAATTATTCATAGAATTTCCAATGTGGCCCTCGAGCCCTTATAATATGGAAACCTTTGGATTAAGTGGAATTTTAACATCCGACATTAATCAGTTAATATTTTTTTCAATGCATGAGGCAGAATAGGCATTTAACCTAACGCCATACAGAGATCACCTAATCTCGGTATGAAGCTATTGCTCATTTAGCACTACCTAGAGAGCACGTGTAACTTGAGGAATGCTACGGACGCGAACAGCAGAGCTCCTGCAAAATGGGTTCCCAAAATTTAAAAACAGGGAACAAGCAAAAGAACTGCCCCCCCCCCTTAAGCTTGGCTTGCTACTTCCAGAGGTATCATCCAGCGGTGAACTTGGAGGACATTGCGACCACGAACTTATTTCACGGGCTCCACCCGCCATTATTTAACACGGCGGATCTTTGACGAGCTCAAGCTTCGGACACGCAACCCTTCAGTAACGAGATAGACGCCTTTGCCGAATAAACTACCACAACTCTGCAATTCCCTTACTATAAGAGGGTATTCGTTAATAAAATCAACAATAGTCTAAATAAGCATCGTTCTGGTAACAAGTGTTTATAGTAAATACCCTGTCTATTAATTGTGATTTAGAACGTGTAAATTGAAAACCGGCGTAAATACAGGGAGAATAACATTCAAATGCCTTTCCTAATTCAATGACTGTACATGTTTGCTGGTAATTAACACATTGTATGCGAGACATGTACTAGTACGTTTTCTGACGACTGATACTTGAGCGAGGACACGTACTAATACGTTTTCTGACGATTGGTTTTGTTTGGAGTGCTACGGTCTACTTTTTGCAACACGAGGGCTAATGAGACCGGGACCTACAAATTAAAGCCGATTCCAAACGGCTACGAACATCCATGCCACTATGGAATTCGAACCCACGAAATCCGGTACCGAAGCCCAGCACCCTAACCAATCGGCCATCGTTCGGCTTTTCTAATAATTGATACTTCAGAGCGGGACACGTACTAGTACGTTTTCTGACGACTGATACTTGAGCGTGGGACACGTACTAGTACGTTTTCTGACGATTGATACTTGAGAGCGTGGTCACTTACTAATACGGGTTAGTGTAACAACATGGTTTGTTTGTGGGTACAAAAATAACGGTATATACAGGAAAACGAAGCCGAATGTTCTTGTCTACTACATACATTGTGGAAAAATTTAGGCAAATAAAAACTAGTTTTTACATCATTAGTTCTGATAGATCTTTTCATTTTTTTATAATGTCAAAATGTTTATATATAACATAATTCGAAAAATTAAAATTATCTTTAAATATTAATATATTATATATTAAATATTATTATATTATTTAATACTATTTCTATTTGGTTTTTCATATTTTCGATACTATTATAAATTTATCCACTAAAAAATATATTTTTTGTTTACAAAAATCTTATGGTTGTTATTTATATATTTCTATTTATACATTTGTTTTTATATTTCAATATCAAATAAGTTGGTTAAAAAGTTAAATAATTTTCAATCTATTGAGATTGAATTCAATAACTAAATTTACGCGAGAAACGCCCGCTCCCGGCACAATTCCGCTGCGAAATGTGCCCGCACACAATGTGTTAATTGTGATTTAGATACGTGTAAACTAAAAACCGGCGTAATTACAGGGAGAATAATATTCAAATGACTTTCCTAATTAATTCAATGACTGTACATATTTGCTAGTAATTAATAGGTTGCATATACTGTTTTCAGAAATTCGTTCGGGATTCTGAAGTGACATTTTGCAAATCAGTTTACTTAAATATGAGAATTTCCAGTGATATGAAATTACTTGCAATTTTTTTTTTACAGTTCCAAACCTATAAGCCTCCTTTAAATATCGTTCGGCAATCGATGACCCCCCGATTGTACTATTAATATTCCCGACCACTTTCTCGGTGCCGTCTCGTAGTCGCAGTTCTCCAGACGCGTTAGTCTCGGCACATGGGAACTAAAAATAAAACTCCGTGAATTCCAAATGTTTTCTTTTTCCCTCTCCTTTATTTTTATTTCATTTTATCCCATTGTGCTTACAAGTGCGAGACGCCGTATATTTAGAGATACCACCGGCAGGGAAGATGCCGGCTTTACAGATATTAAAATCGAAGCGATTTTTTTTTTTTTTAATTAGAGAACGGATAATGCGGAAAACGGATAATCACGTACCAGATATGTAGGAGAGTACTATGATCCACTATTTCTTCTCTGATAAATTTACACCATTCAGTACCATAGGTATAAACCTTGAAGAATGGAAATCAGGGTTCCCACTCTTTTCCAGAACAAAAATTAAGGACTTTCTAAGGACCAAAGTAACTTTTTATAAGGACCTACTTGAAACACACGGCATAACGACATAAACCCTATTTCCTAAGGTTACATATTTTAATAATTATGAACCAGACAAGGCTCTGATATAAATATATATGTGTGTATGTATGTACAGGGTATTTGCCAAAATAAAATTTTTCAAACCTATGACTTTTCATGACTTTCCCTGATTTAGCGGATCATTTTCCACGACTTTAAAAAGCTTTCGTTAAAGTATATATGAATAAAACTTCTGATGTACATACAAATAAAATAAATGCTTTTAGAGAAATTACAAGAATTTTATCATAAAAAACTATAAACTTACTTTATAAGTGTTAATAAACTCACATACATAAAAATAAATTGTTGTATCTACATACCTAAGTTTAATCATATATCAATTTTTCAATCAAAATGTTTCCAATTTGAATTCAGGGTACTTTGGTATTATCCGGGCGACCATGAATAATAGCCAAATATAACCCTATAATGTTTATATACAATATCCCTAGAGATAAACTTATATTTTGTGCAAAAATCTTAACTAATTTTTATTAAAAAATAATTATTATTATATTAATAAAATTTTAATCTACAATTTAAGAAAAAACCAGAATAATATACATTTACCCACCCATTAAGATTTCTTGCTTTGAGTTTCCTTGGCGAACAAATTTTACTTGGCAATAGGGTCAATAGGATAATACATAAATACCAAACTCAGTAACTTCAGCCAAATGACAAGTAAAAATAGAATTAAACAATTCAATGCATTTTTATTTAATCGGTAGTTTAGCGGATCCATGACTTTTACTCATTTTACTTGAAAAATCAAGACTTTCCATGACAAAATTAATCCATTGTCTAAATCCATGATTTCCCATGACTTTCCAAGTGCGCGGAAACCATGTATATACCAGTTGATTATACCCGACGTTGTCTGGGAAACAAGAAAGCTTTAGACTTTTCTATTACATTCAATGCAAAGAAAATCAAACTTCTATAAGTAACTGAAATATCCACAACCTGCCCCTAATCTTCCTGCTTTGTTTAATTAAAATCTGTAAGACTGTTAGCTAATAGGAGAGTGCAGCTGACTTTATAAACCTTTTCAGTATGCGAAAGATTTATTTGTCAAAAAAGTTTACTAGCTTGTGAGCATAAAAAGTACTAATAAACTAAAAGTATTTTCATAATATTTTAAGGATATCAAAGAAAGGAATTTTGAACTATTGCAGAAATACAATGAAAACATATGTATTTAAGGATTTTCTTCATTATTCATATTTTGACTAGAAAATGTAAAAGAATGTTATGAACATTAACAAATATTTTATATATTCTTTGACCAGTACTTATCATCTGTACTGGCGTTCTTAGAACTGGTTTGGGGCAAGTTTAACTCTGAACTTACAAAACCAGAAAGTTTGGAGAGTACTGCAAAAAACTGATAGGAAATCAAGAGACGATGGATAAATTGATGCAGTTCCAATTTAAAAATTAAGGAGTTTTTAAGGACTTTTGACAAAAATTAAGTAGTTTTAAGGGCCCTTAAAAATGAAAGCTAAAATTAAGGAGTTCTTAAGGACTTTTAAGGATCGTGGGAACCCTGGAAATTAGGGAGATTTCTAAAAGCATGCAATTCGCGAAAAAAATGCAATATGCGGTAATAAAAATTTCACATGATATATAAAAGGGAATTTTCTAAGAATAATAGGGTTTTTCTCCCTCTACTACCGACTTGCATTAAGAATGCCTTGAGAGATAGATAAATAGGCCCTGTTCTATACATTACTCGATATTTCTAGTCCAACTTTGGATAATTAAGATTCCGAAACGAAGAATATATTTATTTCAAAATTCAAATTACAGGATGTCCAAGGGGAAACCCATCCATAAATTTCTTAATATTTCCTGATAATTCCCTATACCGTACCACCTGGCATAAAGTTACGGAAGGGTAGGCCGGATAACATAAAAGCCGGATAGGCCGGAGGTCTATGAATACATTTCTTTGCCCACTAATACCAAATTACAAAGTAATTAAGATTCCCAAGCAAAGATTATATTTCAAAATTCAAATTACAGGATGTCCATGGAGAAACCCATTCATAAATTTCTTAATATTTCCTGATAATTCCCTATACAGTACCGAGTACCTGGCATAAAGTGACGGAAGGGTAGGCCGGATAACATAAAAGCCGGATAGGCCGGAGGTCTATGAATACATTTCTTTGCCCACTAATACCAAATTACAAAGTAATTAAGATTCCCAAGCGAAGATTATATTTATTTCAAAATTCAAATTACAGGATGTCCAAGGGGAAACCCTTTCATAAATTTCCTAATATTTCCTGATAATTCCTTGTACAGTACCGAGTACCTGGCATAAAGTGACAGAAGGATAGGCCGGATTACAAAAAAGCCGGATAGGCTGGAGCTTTATGAATACATTTCTTTGGCCACTAATACCAAATTACAAAGTAATTAAGATTCCCAAGCGAAGATTATATTTTCAAAAAATTCAGAATGATGTAACAGTTACATTATTTAAAAGGTACCAGACGCCTTAAATACCAGAGACAAGGAACAGTGTTCCTGAGACAAAACAACCTGCAAAAAGGACGCATAGTTAGAACACAGGCAGCTAATTGTGTGCTGCATTGTGCATTATACAGAATGTTTATTCACGAAGCAGAACACTTGTTTAACTGAATTATTTAAACAGGATCGGATCAAAAAGATTAAACTTCGTATGGGGCTACAATCAACGGGATATGTTTCGTGACGCAGTTGTAACGCGTGAAGGTTGGTGTATGAATGTGATGAATTAAGCAGATGAATCACGCCAAATCTGACAAAATATCGCCACTGATAATGAGGAATTTGCACATGTGGGGGATTCGAACAACTTAGTATTTTTCTGATAATTCCAGACTCGTAAATTCCAAAAATGTTCTCAAAAATGTAAAAAAAACTGGGTCCATCATTTTAAAAATTAATTTTAAAGTTAAGCGAAAATCACGTGACATCAAAACGCTCCGTGATTGGTTGAGACGTCATCGTTCCAGATATCCAATATTTTCTTATTGCTTGTAAGCGCGCACTATTTTCATTTTGTTTTTGAAAGTTCTTGGAATTTTCTAGCTATCAAAATTTATTTGTATTTAAACCTGAAGGTTTATTTTATCGATCTCGATAGCTTAATTATCTCAATTTGTTATAAATGTCTCTTCTACCTGGATTTACCAAAGGACAGTCGGACAACCTCCCGAAAATTGACAGCATGTCAAAAAATTCGTTCTTGGGGAAAAAAAAAAAACCGGATTTTATGGGAGCAGAAATACAGGGAGTTGGAAAACGTGAAAATTCCTCATTGGTTGGCAAATTGATTCATGCTTACACCGTGTATTTCAATCCTGTAGACAAGAGATTCCCAAACTTTTAAACACTGCGACCCAGTTTTTTAAAACGAATTCTGTAAGAACCCAATTCACTTACAGCGCATCGCATTTTTTCAGAGACATTTGACTAGAAAAAAAAATCAATACAAAAATTCATATAACCTTACACTAAAATAGTCGTGTCTAACTTTTTGAACAATAGTGTACGTATATTAGTCAAAACACAAAGAGGAAGAAAGATTTTCATTCAGTTTTTAATATTATTCTTCAGTAAAGTTATAAGAGTTAGTAGTCTAAAATATATACAGAATATCTAAAATTTTTTCAAAGATCACTTGCTCATAAACCGAAAATTAGTTGAAAAATTAGAAAACGTAACTACTCGAGCCGCGGTAGAAAAGACCGATTACTTAAAAAAATAAAAAAAAGACAATAAAATGCTGAAAAAATGCAGGAATGAATTGTTAATGTAGAGAATAAGAAATGAAACGTTCACGATCAGTTTGAAGAAAACTGTTTACTGTAACTATTAAGTGGTTTGGTTTGGTTTGGTTTATAGCGCTACAGTCTATTCTTAAGAATCGATATAAAAAAAAGGATGGAAAAAAAAAAAAGAGCGGGGAATCGACCAATGCGCGAATATTCTAATCTTAACCCCTTAATGCACAGTTTTTTTTTTTTTAAACCAGCCAAAAAAATAAATTTTTTAAATGTAAAAAACACAATTTAAAACGTAGAATTTAGAAAAAAAATATTTTACTCTTGACTAAGTAAGTAGTCGCATGTAAATGACAAATATCAATAAAACGACTTTTTTTTTTCACATTGTGATTTTTAATTATCGATTGCATTCGAGTGTGCAAAATTATAGCAACATGTACAATGCCGCTCGAATTATCTCGAGTGTGCACAGTTTGGCCAGTTTAGCGCGCTCGAGTTAACTCGAGCATGCACGTTAGGGATTATGGTGCTTATGAATAAAATGACATATCAGTTTCAATGGATTCCCAAACTTTTAAACACTGTCACTCAGTTTGTAGAAAGATTCTAATAATTCACTATTATAATATTGGATACTGACACAATAAATTACGTATATAATATATAAAAGAGGGGGGATCTAAAATATAACAAGTATTAAATCAGTATTGAAATGTCATAATTTTAGTTCCGAATAGTTTAGCTTTGGTTTAGAGCTCTATGGCAAGGTTCTTATTCATTCCACATTATCCTGGACAGTTACCATTTTATAAGAATGTCGTTATTTTCGAAAAATTCCACTTTTTAGGACTTATTTGATGACTTTATAAAGGCTTAAAAAAGTACCGTGAAATGTTTGCTTATACCGTAAAATGTTTGCAAAGCTGGGTATAAATTTTAGGAACATTAAATGTCTAAGTAGTTTTTGTTTGTATTCTGAGTAATATAAATGCAATCTGGACAGAACATTCACGCAGTAAACGTTTTAACCATTGTGAAGGCATATTAAAATATTTCATCAAGTGCTGAATTCCATGATCAAAAATTAAATGAACATATTCATAAATCTGAAAAATAAAGGACTAAGAACTTTTACACAGTGTCATGAAGAATCCCTGTACCAAATTTCTTGTATATAGCTCTCACCGTTTCCGCACGATCGTGTTCACAGACATACACACACACAAATACACACAAACATTCCTCTTTGTAGAATACCTATATCTAACAGTCGATCAAATCTAAATGGTGGAATAACATAAAGAATTTTTTAAAAAAATAGAAGACACTTACACCGTAGCTGAAGTAACTGCTATTATTGCCTGCTTTTTATCTTGCAAAAGTTTGACATCTATCACTCCGTACTTTTCAAAAACCACAGATAACTGAAACGAAAATAAAAGTCTTTTAAGCGTCTGACATTGACGTAACAAGAGTAAATATTGTAAATACATTAAAAACAGTAAATGAATACCTCCTTCCTAAAACTCTCATTATTATCGAGCCTTTAATACATAATTTAGATAAAAGGATAAGTTTTATGTAACACAAAAAACAGACAAAAAATTACACAAATCACGAAAACAAAAAATTAAATTGAAAAATTACTGTTCTTAAGGAAAAAACAATTCCTCGTAATCGTAGTTAACTTTTAAACAGCTAGACGTGTACATACAGCGCCATCTATGAAAAAGAAAGAGCACTGAAGGATAATTCTTTTACAATCGGATATCCATTTTCCGAGCTATGAAACAGTAGTGAAATAAAGAATTATTTTAAAAAGGATTCATCAAAAAGGAAAATATTAACAAATTACAAACTTAGTTAAGATTAATCTAAAAAAATAACCAACTAGAAATATTAATAAAGCTAAAGCTACAAACAATACAAGGAATCACACACGAAACGCCTTCACTGTAACTGATTTCCCACTGAAATTAATTAACTTTTATGGTATTTTAATTAAAAAAAACTACAAAAATTAAGTAAAAAATAAGATGAATCACAAACGAAACATCTTCACTGAAAAAATTCACTCAATTGGTTTTCCACTCAAATTAATTGACCTTAGATGGTACTTTGATTGACAAATCTACAAACTTAGTATAATTAAGATTAATCTAAAAAATTACACCATATAAGAAAATGTTAACTAAAACTTAACAAACACAATACAAGGAAATACAAACGAAACCCCTTTACTGTAACTGGTTTTCCGCGGTAATTAATTAACTTTAGATGGAACTTGGATAGAATGAAATGTAATTATTACATCTGCATGATTAATTTATGTTAGGTGCTAACTTTGCATTAACTATTTATTGATTTCTTGATGGATTATTTTGAATTTTTATAATCATTTAATGGTTATTATATTAAAGAATAAAATGAGCCCCATTTATACATTTCTTTTTTTATAGGTTTTTATCAGTTATACGTTTATTTCTACTGTTCCTAAACATCCGTATGCAGTTTAATTTATTTCATTTATATGTCATAAAAGCAGGGCTTCGAACCGGAACTGAACCGAAAACCGGAAAAAACCGTTATTTTGGTCGGAACGAAAACCGGAACTGAACCGAAAAAAATATCGGTTTATTTCGGTTCGATATATCTTTCAGTCATTTTGTTACTGTTACCAACTTATCAATATTTTCTAATTTAACGTCAACTTTATAATTATCATTACATGTATACTGCTTCTCGATTTCCTATTTTGATATTTGTTGAAAGAGCGTTTTCAGGTTTGAAATTTATTCTCAGAGACAACAGAAGTAATCTCAGTGAAACCACGTTAGAAGATATATTAATAATTAAAGGCAATTTTCATATGTTAAATAAATAATATATTTTTTACATAATTATTGCAAGGCCAAGTGCACGATGTGAGAGTCAAACGACGAATGTGGGTAATCATGAACCTAGTTGTCAAATGCGATTTTGATAATGGATAACAATGCCAATGCTCGCCGCTCTTATCGTACCTGCTGTTTGTATCAATTCACATAGTGTAACAATTAAAAAAAGAATAAAATCTTCTAAATTTTGATAGAATTACATTTTTTGTTTATGATAGAATTATATTTTTAGTACAAATAAGAATATACATAAAATGAAATTATTCATTTGGAACTGAAACGAAAACAGTTATTTTTGGCGGAGCGAAAACCGGAACTGAACCGAAAACCGTTATTTTTGGTGGAGCGAAAACCGGAACTGAACCGATATTAATTTTGTAGTTGAACCGGAACGAAAACCGGAATAAAAAAAATTACGGTTCGAAGCCCTGCATAAAAGTTCTAATTCATCGAAAATAGCTTTAAACTTCCGTTCTCCGTTACACGAAATGAAAGTTTTATCTCTCTCAACTGTGATTTTACTATATTGTGATGCAGTATAGTGCTCGAAATTTTTCGATTCATGAGTTGAGTCACAAGTTGTAGAAAATAAAAGCAACAATAATGAGGAAAACATGGGAAGTCTCTACCTAACCACCAAATTTTAGTGAGACAATATCGTGTGTAGAAACTACGATCCTTTTTTATATGTCGTGATACAGAACAAAAATATTTCAGAATTTAAATAATATCCAAAATATCCTCTTAAATGTTAAGGAAAACATTTCACGGAAACCAAAAATTTCTGATTTAAGTCGTAAATTACAATTTTATAAAATCGGTAAGATTGCTTTATTTTGAGATATTAACGCAATATAAATTTCACTTTGTTCATTTATTACCAATATTGAAACTACACAAATACAGCAATATAACATTACGTTAATGAATTGGCATTGTGGAATCTGCAATTTAAGTAATATTTAATTTATACGTTATTTCTTTTTCTAGGTAGTTGAAAAGTGCATAAATGATACTCCAATGCACATTTCATTTGTACGTTTTTTATTTCATCGGTCCCTTGAAAAACGTAAAAATGGAATTACACTGCATATAATAATTGAAAAAATGCGTTTATATAGATGAGTTTGGTTTGGAGGCAGAAGACTCGAACCCGCAAATTCCGGTACTGAAGAGCAGCGGACTACCCATTCGGCTATGGCTCTGATATAAATGAGTGTTAAAAAAAAGATTTTTTTAAAAATATATTTTTTTTCGCAATATGAATGCAGTATTTAAAAAAATATATATGGCACCAAAATAAAAACCCATTGTCATAAATAAATAGATAAAAGGGATTCTGAAAATCATTCATGAAGAAGCTTTTATTCGTCGGTATATATGAAGGAGGATACAATTTCATTGGCAAAACAGAAAAAAGAGATGGGGTGCTTAATGCTTGCAGCAATAAAGGCCTTAAGATCTTTTTTTTTTTCACAACACGATGGGTAATGATACCGGCGCCTACTGCTTAAAGCCCATTCCGAATGTCTACGAACATTCATGCCATAGTGGGATTCGAACCTACGAACTACCGATTTGGCTTAATCATTTACACATCGTTCGGTTCCAATTACACGGCAGAATTAATCAATTTTAGTCGTGACGCCGTCAAAAACACCAGTTCAAAGTGGAACTTCAGCTTTATTGAGAATCAAAAAGCATCGATCTAATAGCTCATCTGTACAGTGCAACTGCTCTGCATAGAAAGTCCAAGAATAATATATTTTTCAACGATGCCGGACCCCAGAGCGAGCGAATCACGTCATTTTGTTCTCATGAGACTAAAGTTTATTCTGCAATCACCATTTTATAAGAGGCAAGAGTGAACCGATCGTTTTATCTAGATCGAAAAACAAAGAATTAAGCAGTTTAGTTATTGCAGAAATCATTTTCCTGGGACAGCTGAAAAATGTAGAAAAAGTGGGCGGAAAATTAACTTTAAATGCAGCGTCAGTTTTGAGAGACCGGTAAAAAGAATTTAAGTAGTAGAACACTTCTTTTTCTGACATTATATGGTTGGAAAATTGGGTACTAAAAAATGAGAATAGGAAAAAGAAAAATTTTTGGATATCTATTTTTGCGTCCCTTAGTGGGATGCAAAAATTTATCAAGATTTAGTTGTTTAAAAAATAATTAAAAAAACTTCGGAACAAAAGACTAACAGGATAATCCAATATCATGCCTATAACACGCTAAATGATATATCTATTTTGTTGAAATAAAATAAGCTAGAAACGGATATTTTTAGATGGTTTATTTTTAATAATTTATATGTATTAATGTTATTTCCTGAATTAATGTTATTTCCTTCCACAGATACGTCTTTTTTGAAAGATATTCTTTAGAAACTTATCTATCGTGTAAAAACAAAATTAAATGCATACCTTACCAACAAAAAGCAAAATAAAGCATACCAATAATAATTTCTCCTAAGCAACTTATCTTCCCGTTATGGGACGCAAAAATTTATCGCAAGACTTTGTTTTCTTAAATAAAAGTAAGGAAAAATCATCAGAATAATTCAATATCATGTCAATATCACACTAAATGATTATATATATATATATATGTATAATCATTTAGTGATATATATATATATATATATATATATATTACTGAAATAAAATAAGCTTAAGATATATTTTCTGAAGATTTATTCAAAATTATTTATTCCGATTTTATAGATCCTGAATTAATCTTCTTTTCTTCCACTAATATGCCTTTTCTTCAAACATATTTATCATGAATTTATCGTGTAAAAACAGAATTAAGTGTATCTTTTTCACTTCTAAGTTCTTTTTCTTGTGTAATTGAATTTGACACGCTTTCTATCAAAAAGAAAAAAAAAAGCCTGCCAACTTTAATTCCTAAAGAAACTCATCTCTCCGTTATGCGACGCAAAATTGTGTCGCTAGACTGTTTTTAAAAATAAAAGAAAGGAAAACTCGGCTTGATTGAAGAACAGGGTGCCCCCGCCAACTTGGCGATAACGCTCTGAACATGGTAGCCTAACCTTTTCTCCTGATCCCGCCGTGTGCAAACAATCTGAGTCTATATTTTAAATTTATATTATATTTGTATCCAGATCTTCTTGTGGAACCCTTTTCTTACATATTAAATTCGCGTAATGGTTAAAAATATTAGATATAATGAACCATTAAAGGTTCACTATGGCTAATTTTTAATAGTTTCTAGCTGTAGGCTTTGTAAACTGTTAAGGGATTAACTGCCCATAAATGTAAATGCCTGCTTTTTCAGTGGTTTTGGTTAATTAAGAAAATGTATATAATTCTATTACAATGGCGCAATCTACATCAATTAAAGTCGCACAAATAGCAAGGGATACAATGTTGTTCGGAAGAAATACCTTTGTGTTTCAGTAAACGTCGCCAATAATTTCCCCAAATTTGCCAAGGGGCACCTATTCTTCAGTAGTACCGAACAAAGAGTAACAGAAAATCCAATATCACATTAAACAATATATATCTATTTCTTTGAAAGAAATAAGCTTGACAGATATTTTCAGATGGCCTATTTTTTATTATTTATCCCGATTTTGTTGTGTCTAAACTGATCTTTTCTCAAACAGATATGTCTTTTTGAAACATTCTTCAGAAATGTATCTAACGTTTAAAAACAGAAGTATCCTTTATTATCAAAAAGCAAAAGAAAGCGTGCCCAATTTCATTTCTTCTAAAGCAAAGCCATCTTTCCGTTATGGGATGAAAAAGTGTATGGCAAGATTGTTTTTAAAAACGAAAGTAAAGAAAGTACGGATGTTATCCGTAAGATAGACTGACAGAACAATCCAATAACATTTCAATAACATACTAAACAATTTACATCTACTTTGAAATAAATAACCATGATACAGATAATTTATTTCAGATAGTTTATTTTTAATTATTTAATCCCCATTTTGTTGAGACTGAATGGATCTCCTTTTCTCCCACAGATGTCTTTTTCAAACCTATTCTTCAGAAATTTATCTATCGTGTAAAAACAGAAGAATCCTTTACTAACAAAAAGCAAAAGAAAGCGTGCCAAATTCCATTTCTTCCAAAGCAACCCATCTTTCCGTTATAGGACGTAAAAATGTATAGCAAGCTTCGTCGTTTAAAAAAAGAAAAGAGGGTAATAAATAAAAATCCTCGGAACAATGACGAACAGAACAATCTAACATCATCCACTAGAATCCTTTAAGTCAATAAAATACGTAACTCAGTTATGAGTCAACAGTTAAATGAAAAGAAATGACGACAAAAATTTCTCACGGAACAAGGTAGGGTACGTGCCAAATTACAAATGAGCAAGGACAAGATCAAAAATAACTTTGGACCCATTTATTTCTCGTCTAAAGATTTATTTTATATTCTTCCTTGCCTTTCTTTTTAGAAAAAGATTCCCGGCCTCGACTTGCCAAAGTACGGGCACCGGCACAATTTCAGGATTAATAAAGATAATTAATTGCTGCTTAAAAACTTTCAACCACCACGACACGAAATATTTACAGCTTTAAATGAAAGGATTGAAAATTTGAAATACTATTTACAGAATCGGTCAAATATTTACAGGTAAATCAGAATAGGGTTCACATTCCTTTGGTAGGAGGTAAGAAAACTATGGGTAAAAAAAAGAACCTAATGACACATCATAGCAGTCTATATTTAGTCATTCTATATCATTTTTGTGCAATGCACTATGTTAAATAAATTTTGGGGTACAAATGCATTATACGCCGTATTTTTTTTTCACCAAACTTGGCGATTTTTTGAAGGTTTTATGGGGGATGAGTGGGTTAGTGTGTCTGTCATTAAACTTATTTTACATTTCTTTTATTACAAGGGGGAGGGAGGTTGAGGGGGAACCCCTCCTCACATGTTAGATTTTATTAGTGCTTATTAAAATGATATATATTGTGTTTATGCTGTGCTGATATATACCATAAATATTACTAATCTATTATTTATTTTTTAAATAACGTAAAAAATGATTATTATGCTAATTTTATTTTATAATGCTACACATTTTTAATCTGATGTGTGTTCTCTCTCTCTCTTTTTTTTGGAAAAAGTTTTGTTTTGTTAATTGTTGTTTTTTCAAATATGCCATGTGACGGCCGCCATGTTTTTTTTTTGTGTGTGTGTTCGAGAAAACGCGTACCAAGCCATGTATTTTTACTTGGCGATTTTTCAAACCCGCGTTTTTCTGTCGGTCTAAAAAAAAAAAAAAAAAAAAAAAAAAAAAAAAAAAAAAAAAAAAAAAACGGCGACGGCGTTTATAATGCATCTGTTCCAATTTTTGGAATGCACTTTAATACGTTATCAAGCTTTACTGTTTATGCATATCAGAATACAAAGTTAAATGATATTATCACAAAAAAAAAGTAAAACAGTTATTTTACTTACTGGTTTCATATTTGATTGGCAGGGTAAATAAAGATAGTAGTTACTAATGTGATATCAGCTTGACTAAAGAACTGGGTTCCCCCGCCAACTTGGCGATAATCGTTAAAGTATGGTCGCCTAACATTTTCTCCGGCTTGACTAAAGAACTGGGTTCCCCCGCCAACTTGGCGATAAGAATTCAAATATGGTCGCTTAAAATTTTTTTCTTTAATTAAGTCGTTTTCTTTAATTCTATTATGATAGCGCAATGTGCATTAATTAAAGTCGCCAGAATAAGCAAGAAATACAATGTTTGGATAGATTACCTTTGTGTTTTAGTAAATATCGCCAATATTTTCGCCAAATTAGCCAAGAGGAACCCAATTCTTAAGTAACCCTTTTCTCCTGATCTCACCGTGTCCAAACAATCTGTATCTATGTTATAATTTATATGATATTTGCATCCAACTCTCCTTGTGTAACTCTTTTCTTATATATTAAAAGTGCGCAATGCTTAAAAAAAAAATAGTTATAACAAATCATTAATGGTTCACTATGGCTGATTTTTAATAATTTGGATCTATTGCGTTTGTAAATTGTTAAGGGATTAATTGCCAATAAATATAAATGTCCGCTATTCAAGTCGTTTTCTTTAATTAAACAAGATTATATAATTCTATCACGATGGCGCACTGTGCATTAAAGTCGCCAGAAAAAGAAAGAAATACAATGTTTGGATGGATTACCTTTGTATTTTAGTAAATATCGCCAATATTTTCGCCAAATATGCCAAGGGGAACCCCAGTAGTCCCCGTGATATCATAGTAATGAAGACGTGGAACGTTTCGAGCCCAGCAAAACTTTTTACCAAATAGAAAATCTGCGTTTATTTTGTGGTTATATACATTAGGAAGATTGTTCAAATAGTATTCCAACCTAAATCATACCACTGCCAAATTTTAATAAAAAGGCCTTAAACGGTAAAACTGAACCTCTGGTGACAGTGTGATATGCTTTCGAGTCAGTCATAGAGTTTACAAATGGTCATCAACAACCGATTTTCAATAGATTTATTGTAGTTCAGGTTGATTTGTGGTAAGCCCTTTAATAAGTTGAAAAATGTTCGCCCTCACACGAGAAATCCGCGTATTCTTCAACGAGAAAAAGGAATCTTAAATTGGATCTGCTGTTTTTACAACCCGTACATGTACACAGCATTTACGATGGATTGATTTGATTTGATTTGGTTTGGAGCGCTACGGTCTACTTTTTGCAACACGAGGGGCATTTACGATGGAAGTTTCCATAGCCATACTTTCATGATATTTCTAAACCCTTTAAAAATAAAATAATTTACCCCTTACGTAAATAGTCGACAGACTCTTATAGAAATCTATAGAAATCAATAGGAACTTAAAAGGTTTTTTATAAAAAATAATTTCTATAGAGATCTATATATATTTCTATTGATATAATTGACTAAATCTTTCAGAGAATTCAATAGGGTATGCTGTAGAAACGTTTCTTCAGTATGATTTAATAAAGAAATGATTAACAATTTAAGGGATATAATTTAATCAAACAAGATAAAAAGAATAATTTTAAAGAAAAATAATTCTTTTATATATATATATATATATATGGATGGATTTCTGTATATATATATATATATATATATATATATATATATATATATATATATATATATATATGACATGATCCAGTGTTACGGCCAATGGAAAACAGTCTTTCTTGATAATAACAAGTTTATTAAATCATTTAAAAGCAAAACTTGCGCCATTTCAATTTGTTCGTGGGGGAGCTAAGCGTGGAAAGGTGTTGACAGCTCCATGTCCACGCGCTAACTGACTCATATCGGTTCGCTTAATCATCAAATACTTCAAATATCTTTCCGCTTGACCGGATGATCCCAAAAGCTTACGCGAGCGTGGATCTTTTTCATTTATTTTATTATTATAAAATAGTTCCCTTTTTAAAATCGTTTATAACTCACGCAATTTCCAACTACCCCTTTTTTAGACCTGACATATATATACACTGAAGAGCCAAAAAAAACTGGTACACCTGCCTAATATTGTATAGGGCCCCCGCGAGTATGCAGAAATGCCGCAAAATGGCGCGGCATGGTCTCGAATAATGTCTGCAGTAGTGCTGGAGGTAATTGACTCTATGAATCCAGCAGAGCTATCCATAAAATCCTAACAGTACGAGGTGGTGGGGATCTCTTCTGAACAGTACGTTACAATGCATCCCAGATATGCTAAATAATGTTAATGTCTGGGTTTTTGGTGGCCAGCGGTAGCGTCTGAAGTTAGAAGAGCGTTCCTGGAGCCAATCAGTAGAAATTCTGGACGTGTGAGATATCCCATTGTCCTGCTGGAATTCCCCTAGTCCATAAGAATGCACAGCAGACGTGAATGGGTACAGGTGATCAGACAGTATGCTTACGTAGTGACAGTCATAGTAATATCTAGACGTATCAGGGGTCCTATATCAATCCAATTGCACGGGCCCCGTACAATCACAGAAACTCCACCAGCTCCAATAGTCCCCTGTTGACATGCCGGATTAATGGATTCGTAAAGTTGTCCCCATACCTGTGGACGTTCTTTCGCTCGATACAATTTGAAATGAAACACGCCAGACCCGGCAATGTGTTTCCAGTCAGGAAAAGTCCAATTCGATGTTGACAATGTTAATAAATTCGTCTGGTAAATACTAGAGCGTAAATTAAATATGCTCCAGTATTTACCAGGCAAATTCAAACCTTGTACAAACTTAGAGAGTTTGGTTTGGAGAGCTACATTCTACTTTTTTGCAACACGAGAGCTTAATAAGACCGGGACCTACTGCTTAAAGCTGATTCCGAACGGCTAGGAACATCACACAGTGGGATTCGAACCCATGCACTCAGGTAATAAAAGATACAAATATGTTATTCAAAATACAATGAAATTACGTTAAGGGTTGCTGATTCGTCTTAAAACGTATTTATGTATGCATTCAAAGCTATGCGTACTACCATTTTGAGATCGAGATATATCACAAGTGACTTCCGTATCATAATGACGTCAGAAGTCGCCAGAGATGGGAATTTGCTACCATAGATTGTTGACTTCTGACGTCATTATGACGTAGAAGTTGTCTGTGACATACCTCGACATCAATATGGTAGCATTCAATGGATGCAGGTATAATCGAGCGCTGAACCGAGTCCATATGGTCATCTCTCGGTGGTGTTGGGTAGATCGTGAGTATTGGGTCACCCCACGTCGCCGTCCACCCTTGAAGTGCCTAGAGCGCGGAATGCCTGTGCGCAGGCAACAGAGGTGCTATCTGAAGAGGAATTTGGAAAAATAATGGATGCTCTAGCGCCCTCTTGGCGTTGGAGTTAGTCAGGGTGTCCCGAACCCCGCGGACCAAAAAGGGTTAAAGAGCAGAGAAAGTTCTGCTCGTTGATGTTAGAGAGGGGAACCGGAAAAAACAAAAGAGATGAACAGGAAATTTAAAAAGGCGACAAACGCAATCCTGGGTCTCAGAACCAACACTCATGGGTCATTGCGATGGAACATATAAAAATCATTTGATGTTAGGAGTGAGTTTCGAAACAATGCATGTATTTGACATGATTATGTATATACCTGTTATTTGTGAGAGTGTAATGAATATATTATTATTATTATTATTAATTTAGATTGAAGACTTATTGTACTTTCTATTAAGAATTCCGACCCTCCCGGAAAGTGTTGGTTAAAAAAATTCAGTTGGTGAAAAAATGATGAAAAGATTTATACCTAACAGATTGCGATACACAATGCAAGCTAATTGAAGTATTAGTAAAATTTGTTTACTTACCTTCACAACGGCTCTTACAAAAAAAAAAAAAAAAATACTGTCTAAAAAATACAAGTTGTTACAGTTTAATCGGTTACAGCTGATAAAGCCATAGCACTCATTATCGTATTAGTAAATTAAGCTTATTGATTATTTTATAGGTATTATTGATCATATTTTACATTAATTACTATTTAGTATTCTGTCTTTACAATAAAGGAACACAAATTAAATATTTTAAGTATTTAGAGTCTCTTGCGGTACTTATTTAATTAGATTTAACGTCAGTACAGGGTACCCCCGCAAAAATAGCGATAAAGCTTTGTGCAAGGCAACTTATCATATTCCTCCTGTTCACGCCGTGTCCAAAAACTCTAAGTTTCTATTTTGATTTATACTATTTTATTAGCCGGATCTGATTGTGAATTCCTTTTGTAACGTATTAAATGCCTCTAATTCTAAATTGTTATAAATTTTGTGAAATTAAATGGATTGGCTTCGGTTTACAAGGGCTATTTTACCGAAAACTCAAACCAGTTAAACTTGCATCGCATTAATATTGTTTGTATGACTTTTCTTATAGGTTTACGGTTAATTAAGCAAGAGTATATAATGAGGAATTTACACATGTGGGGGATTCGAACAACTTAGTATTTTTCTGATAGTTTCAGACTCGTAGATCCCAAAAATGTTCTCAAAAATGTAAAAAACTGGGTCCATCATTTAAAAAATTAATTTTAAAGTTAAGCGAAAATCACGTGACATCAAAATGCTCCGTGATTGGTTGTGACGTCATAGTTCACGATATCCAATATTTTCTTATTGCTTGTAAGCGCGAACTATTTTCCGATTTTGTTTTTGCAAGTTCTTGAAAATTTCTAGCTACCAAAATTCATCTTTATTTAAACCTGAAGGTTTATTTTATCGATCCCGATGGCTTAATTATCTCTATTTGTTATAAATGTCTCTTCTACATCGGTTTACCAAAGGACAGTCGGACAACCTCCCAAAATTGACATGACGTTCTTGGGAAAAAACCCAGATTTTATGGGAACAGAAATACGTGGAATTAAAACCCAAAGGTACGTAAAATCATTTATATATTTATCCAATTTTACTTAACATGTATTAATACTTTATTCATGCTAATCGCTATTTGTAGACATAGACACGTCAAATATATATATATATATATATATATATATATATATATATATATATATATATATATATCATATACACACATTTGTAGTAGCATCGCTTTTTATAAATAGAGATGGATGTAATATTAAAATAAAAATTAGAGGAATTATTTATTGTGAGGTCTCATAAAATCTCATGTTACAAAAGGTAGACCTTAGCTCTCCAAACAAACCTTAGCTTGGTTTGGTTTAACCAATTCTTAAGTATTTTAAACTTGACGAAAAGAAATTTAAAATCTTTCAAAGGCTTTACTTAATTATTTATACTTTTTTAAATAACAATACAACTTTATTTTTTTTAATATTAATGTTAAATTTAAAAATGTATAAAGTTTCTGAAATGAAATTTAATTTTTAAAGTAATATCATTATTAAGTATTTTAAAAATATTACATACTTTTTTCAAATTAGTCACCAATTTAATCGAAAAATATCACTGTGAATTGATACACTTAAGAAAGTATGCATCTCTGAAGAAAATATTTATAATACCTTGAAAATACATAACCTTCCCCTCCCTTGAGTTCTTTATTAGATAATTATATACTTTAGATATTTATATGTTTTACAATATTTATGTGCTTTATATCAAACATTTATTGTACTTGAACTCAGTGATTGTAATACTAGACTCAAGACTCGAGTTGGTTTTACATGGCCCCTGGATTTTTCGGCGGCCGAAAACGGACACCCCGACGGAGGGTTGGTAAAGGTTCAACATGAGGGGGGGCGATGGATGCCACCCCCGCGCCCGCCAGCTGCAGAAAAGGACCTTTTTTCCCGTGGAGGCGAAAACTTGACCGAGGGGGGGATTCCCCCCGGCCCTCACGAGGAGGGGTGAAAAGGAGATGCCCTGTCGGTGCGACGAAAAACGGACATTATTCTTCGGAAAGAGGTTGAGACCGAGAGAGGTGTTGGTCCGCTCGGCACAGTTTATTTTTTGTCCTCGGTCTTTTTTGAGCCCTGTTCGAGTATGAACGGAAGTGTATTTATGTTTTATTTTTAAATCTTCTTAATAATAAATGGTTAATCAAGAGTTTTGTCGCTGCTGTGCTTCATTGTCGGCCACATAGGCTTTAAAAGCGAACCCAAGATACCTGCCCCAGTCAAAATAGGCGGGCAGGTATAGAACGTGGCGTGCAGACTTCCGAAAGTGCAGCCGGGGACGCGCGAGGCGTCTTACAAACTGGTGATCAGGAGCGGTGCAGTCTGTGGCCACAGTTGATGTCTTCAAGTCAAGAGGACTGAATGACGGGGAGAAAGCGAACAGCAGCATGCTACCAGAGGGTCCAATGCGACAGCGATGAACAGGAATAATGACGGAAGCTACCGGAAAACGTGACCAGCCAAACCAGGCCCGAGCATCGTGTCATCTAGCAAAGGTAGATGCATGAATTTTCTTGTTTCTCAGTTTCTCTTGCGTGGTTGTGTTGATTTGGGGTGCAATGGAAAACACTCGCGAATCGTTAACTGTGATATGATTTTAGTGATATGATTAGTGTGTTTTTTCTCTCTCTTAATTGTTCAAAAAATTATTTTTGAGTAACTTAAATAAGTTATTGCTAAGGTGCTAGCAGGGTAAATGTGCATAAGTTGCATGATTTCTTTTATTTGGTTTCTTCTGTATTTTGTTTGTTCATTATTTGTGTATTTTTTATCTCTGTAAAGTTGGGAACTTTTTTTTTTGTTTTGTTTTTCTTTTACGGGTCATTAAGTGCATTTTGAAAATGGCATTCTTAATGAGAGAAAAGAAAGCAGATCTCATGCTTCTAGCGAGAGATATGGGAAAGGAAATTCCCGGAGAGGCAACGAAAATACAGTTGAGGGACTCGATTTTGAGTGGGGATTTTGATGAGGAAACTATAAAAAACTGGCTAGAGGGAATTAAACAGGAACGGGCAGAAGAGAGAGAAGAGAGGGATAAAAACAGGGCCCACGAGTTGGAAATGGAAAGGCTAAGGGTGCAAGCATTGGAAACTGAGAGAGCAATGGGAAACAGAAGCAGTTTAAGCAGTAATGACGGGAGTAGTCGGGAAAAATCGGTGGACGAAATAATTCGCACCATACGATTACTCACAGTCAAGGTCCCTTCCAAACCAGAGGGATGGAATTTCTTCTTTTCCAGTTTAGAGAAAGCATTTGCTTTCGAAAAAGTAGCAGATGAGCTAAAGGCGAGAATTTTGTTAGGTCTTTTGGGAGAAAAAGCCGCAAATTTATTCTCGGAATTGGAGAGTGACCAGTATGGGGATTATGAAGCGGTTAAAAAACTGGTGTTAAAAGAATTTGAACCTTCGCCGAAGGCGTGTCTTGAAAATTTTCGGAGAGCTAAGCGGAATGCGGACGAAAATTTCATGCAATATGCTTCGCGTTTGACCGCGGCGTGGAGCTACTATTGTAAATTGAGGGGGGCACATGATTTTGAAACGGTCAATCAATTGATTGTAGCGGATAAAATTATGTCGTCCTTGGATGGTGATACTACGGCTCATATTCTCGTGAGGCAGGGAGAATCCTGGTTTAAGCCGAAAGCGTTAGCTCAGGAATGCGACCAGTTTTTCTCAGCTGCGGGGAAGAGTTACTCGGTCGAAAAGGGGAGTGAACTGATAAGGAGAGATAGTGACCGTGGGAGGGAAAGTGTCAAAGAAAGAGAGACTGGGTGCTTCGCCTGTGGAGTTAACGGCCATCTCAAAAGGGACTGTCCGAACGGAGGCAGGGGGTTGAAAAGAAACCAGAGCAATAAACCGGCCAGCTCTAATTGCTTCGCTTGTGGATCGAAGGGCCATTATGAAAGGGACTGTCCGAAAGTGGATAGGGGGTTCGAAAGGAACCAAAGTAATAAAGAGGTCATGGTTAATAGGGCCACTGAAATGGAAACGGATGGGTACAAAAAGAATGGAAGAGAAAGCCCGGTTGATGTAGAGGAAACTCAAGAAAGAGTTGTTATCGCGAATGTTCGCTCTTTCCCTGAGAATGATGTGATAACGCGGGGGAAATTACAATACGTAAACGTTAAAATAAACGGGAACCCGGTTAGAGCATTGTTAGACTCGGGGAGCGAAATAACTGTCGTAAGGGGGGATATATTAGGGAAAGGTAATTTTAAGAACTTGCCTAGTATATGCCTGAAAGGAATTTTTGGACCACCAGTGAAATGTCCGCTGGTCAGAGCCAAATTGTCTCTTAATGAGGGGGATAAGTCGTTGCGTTGCCCGACGGAGGTAGTATGCGCGGTGGCTAAAAATTTAGATTATGACGTGTTAATCCCACCCGATATTATGAAACAATTAAAGGGGAGTGTGAACTTAAATGTTAGCCAAACACAGGAAAGAAACACTAATGTAATAATGGATAGAGTAAAGGTAAGAAAAGATTTGGGCCACACAGGTGTTTTTAAGTCTGCGGAGAAAAGGGAATTTCAAAAACGGGGCGGCAAAAATGCTGACCACCGGGGTCATAAAGTTGGATGGAGAAGACAAGGTCCGGAGATAGAGAAAGTAAAGGCTATTGGAAATTTAGATCGCACTAAAAATAAGAAGGAAGTGAGGCCTGAGACTTCGTTTGGGGAATGCCTTGAGCAGAAATACAAACAGGGGAATTTCAAACCAATGGGTTTCGGATCCCAAAAATTGGAAAATGGGCCACCATTAAAGGGGAGGCATAGAACATTTTGTTCTTGCTGTCAAAATTCAAAAATGGATTTTGGGTTGAAAAGCAGAGAAGGCAACGGACCATATTCATTTAAAACTCACGTCGGAAATAGTCACCTAGCCTCGGATGCCTTTCGCATCTCTCGTGTGAAGCAGAGATATAATTGATTGCATTGTTAATTTACCTTTCAGTATTTTTTTTTCGTGTAGAGAATAAGTATATGTGTATGTTTTTGTATAGGAAATAAGTTTTATGTGTATGTTTAATTGCAGTTTACTTTTTCTTTGGTAGGAGTTTGATTTTTTTTTTCGTTTGAGTAATTTTTGTTTCTTAGTGAGGTGAATTTTTTATAGCATAGATTTGTTTTTTGCCTGTAAATAGTCTTTGTGAGAATTAAAGGTATTTTTATAGTCTTGTTTCCCTTGCACCTCACAACCACGGGGGAGAAGGGGAATGAGGAGGTTTGTGCGTCTTGAGTCGTCGTTAAAATGGGGATTGATTTAGCCTGTTTGACAGGCAAATTCAATCGTGTAGAAGGGGCGTGTAATACTAGACTCAAGACTCGAGTTGGTTTTACATGGCCCCTGGATTTTTCGGCGGCCGAAAACGGACACAACGACGGAGGGTTGGTAAAGGTTCAACATGAGGGGGGCGATGGATGCCACCCCCGCGCCCGCCAGCTGCAGAAAAGGACCTTTTTTCCCGTGGAGGCGAAAACTTGACCGAGGGGGGGATTCCCCCCGGCCCTCACGAGGAGGGGTGAAAAGGAGATGCCCTGTCGGTGCGACGAAAAACGGACATTATTCTTCGGAAAGAGGTTGAGACCGAGAGAGGTGTTGGTCCGCTCGGCACAGTTTATTTTTTGTCCTCGGTCTTTTTTGAGCCCTGTTCGAGTATGAACGGAAGTGTATTTATGTTTTATTTTTAAATCTTCTTAATAATAAATGGTTAATCAAGAGTTTTGTCGCTGCTGTGATTAATTGTCGGCCACATAGGCTTTAAACGAACCCAAGATACCTGCCCCAGTAAAAATAGGCGGGCAGGTATAGAACGAGGCGTGCGGACTTAAGAAAGTGCAGCCGGGGACACGCGAGGCGTTTTTACAGTGATAATACCCAAAAATTAGCATTTTTAAAAGTTAAATAGCAATGGTTAATCAACAGTCTTTTGAAAGGTATAGATGTATTTTTATGTACTTTAATTGTTCTAAATTAGTAATATTTAAACAAAAGCAAGCATTTACTTACCAAAAACTGGTCTTCACAAACCCATAGAGATGATTTATGTGATAATTTAGGGTTTAATTTCTCATCCCTTTTCATCGCATTTGTCCAGATTTTACATGTATGTGAATCTTTGGGAACACTGAAAAATATCTTCTCATTGCAATTAGTTATTGTATTTTTACAGAGTGGCACAATACAATAATTCTAATATGATTTTTTAATGCCAGACATAATAAAAAAAATTTCTATTATATGTGATACTTTACACAGAAACAAATTTATATGTCTGCTTTTAACATGCAAGCAACATAGGCGGTCGGTGTTTTCATGAACTATGATGCCACAAACTCGGCAGAGGAAAAATATTGTTTTTGAGAGACGTTAAAGAGTCTGCTATAAAACCCATTAGAAATCACTAATTAGGCCCACAAATGAAAGAAAAATAGGTACTGTCCTGCTGACTGTTTTGTTTTCTAGTGTTTAAATTTAAAATTATAAAACGTGAAAATTCCTCATTTGGACCCTCCCAGAACGTGCTGGTTAAAAACATTCAGTTGGTGAAGAAATGATGAAAAGATATATACCTAACTGATTGCGACACACAATGCAAAGTAATAGAAGTATTAGCAAAAATTGCTGACTTACCTTCACAATGGCTCTTACAGAAAAAAAAAAAAAACACTGTCTTAAAAATACAAGTTGTTACAGCTTAATAGGCTACAGCTTATAAAGCCATAACACCCATTACTGTATTAGTAAATTAAATGTATTGATTATTTTATCATACTGATCATATTTTACATTAATTACTATTTAGTATTCTATTTTTACAATAAAGGCACACAAATTAAATAGTTTAAGTATTTAGAGCCTCTTGTGGTACTTATTTAATAAGATTTAACGTCAGTATAGGGTACCGCCGCCAAAATAGCGATAAAGCTTTGTGCAAGGCAACCTATCATTTTCCTCCTGTTCACACCAAGTCCAAAAACTATAAGTTTCTATTTTGATTTATATTATTTTATTAGCTGGCACTGATTGTGAATTCCTTTTGTAACATATTAAATTCCCCTAATTTTAAATTGTTATTAATTTTGTGAAATTAAACAGATTGGCTTCGGTTTACAAGGGCTGTTTTACCAAAAACTCAAACCAATTAAACTCGCATCGCTTCATTACTGTTTGTATGACTTTTCTTATAGGTTTATGATTAATTAAGCAAGAGTATATAATTGTTTTAAATTAGAGCGCTCTGCACTAATAAAAGTCACCAAAAACACTTTATTTTAGTACCTCAGTTAGCATTCAAAACTAAAGTGAAATTAGTTTGCATTTGTAAAAACATTTCACCAAATTCGCCTATTCTGAAGTAAAACCTTTAATCACTTTTTGGAAGAAAAAGATTAATGGTAACTCGTTACTTAAATTTCCTGTGTCCAAATTATCAGTAAATGAAAAAATCGGCCACCCTGTTTATGAATCCTTGTGCAATCTCGAAATGCAGACTACACCATACATTAATAAATTAAATTAATAATTACAGAAAAAATATAAAGAAAGTTTTAAAAAATTTGAACAAATGGCATTATTTGGAGAGCTAAGGTCAATTTTTGCAACTTGTTTGATAATTAGGACAAGACAGTGCTCCATTACAATAGGGTACTACATGGTATGCTTGGTGAGTTTTACTAGCGAGCTCAATCAAACAGAAATGATTGACTACGAGTTTAATTGGTTAAAATTTTTAGTAAAATTGTCATTGTTCATCAAAGTCAATAGAAAGCAGTAAGTATTAATGGAGTAGAATTTCCCAAAAAATGAAAAGGGCAATCCCACTTAGTGGCCGTTTAGAAAGGGTCGGGTGGCAGCTGATACAGGTTATTTTACCGTTAAGTCTATGAGTAAAAAAAATCTGTGCCATGAAAAAATGACCATTTAGAAGGGTGGTCGCTATACAGGGGTGGCTGCTCGGAGAAGTTTCACTGTATATCAGATCTTTAGTCGACTTGAGCCTCGAACTTACAACCCTTTGGTTAGGAGATAGACATTTTTGCAGACTGACTTATGACAGCACATTACCAACTCAGCTGAGTATTGTAGTTTTTAAGTTAAGTAAGGCTTTTAAAGTATTTCTTTTCCCTTTTAAAAAATATTTTGATATCTACTAAACAGTAATGAACTTTAGAGATGCAAAACATTATATGCACATAAATTACTTACCTCATGTTCAGTTATCAACTCTTGGTTTCTTTTACAAACATGTAAATATTCAACAGATGGGGTGGGATCATCTCCATCAAAGTTCTATTATAAAGAGAAAAAACTTCATTCAAATAAACCCAGCTTGTAGCAATACGTAAATAATAGCTATGAATGTTATGTTTGAAAAACAGTTTAAACTATCATTTGCAAGAAAGAATGAAATGAAGTTAGTTTGATAATACAAAAATTATAAAATCACTCAAGATTCTGAACAGGTTCCTACAACCAGAATATTTTACTAAATTTAATACTGAAAAAAAACTTACAATATATTGATATCTTGATTTTGCAAGATTAACTTCATTTACAAATGGTGCTACAGCATTTAAATGCTGTTTGAATGTTTGAGGTTCGATGAAAACAGGGCTGGAAAAATAATATAACAGTTACTCTTTAATAATATTACTTTTAAACATTTTATTTTTTATTAAAAGAACATACTTTATGGTTTTCTTCATAGCTATAACATGGCATATATTCAAAAACACTGAAAAAAAAAACAAAGAACAGTTATACAAAATTTCAAATTTTAGAAATTTATAAACTGAAGAAATTATACAAACCAAAAATCACAGATTTAGTACATGTATTTAACTAATTCTTATCAAAGGAAAATGCTTAAGAATTATATTCAAAGTAAATACATTTTTTTTATTTTTTATGGAATTAGTTATATTATAACAAGTTCACCCCTCTTCTCTAGAAAGATGAAAGAAATACAATTATATGCATATTATTCTCATCTCTTATGTGATTACAGTACCACATGAGTTAATAACAAACAATTTTGTATCATAGTCAATAGTACTCAAATGATATCTTTCAATTAAAAAAAGCACTTGACAAAAATCTAAATGAATAAAACAGGATCTAGAAGAGCATTGCTCAAAAACTGTTCTGTTAAAAAAAGTAATAAATAATTATTTATGTTTTAAATTATCATACGTGGCTGATTTTACCTTGATTAAAAGTTCTTTGTCAAAAGTGTTTAAAAAAATGCTCCTGTATAATCATTTTAGCTATTAATATATCTTCCAAATTTTTATCACGGATGAAAATTCAGTTTTTGTCTTAAGTATACTGCTGAATATTCTTTTACATTCTGCATTGTTATATGGTGTTGTTAGAATAGACAACTTTCTATTAAGACATTGTGTGCAGGTACATTTTGTAGCAGAATTGTGCCGGGAGCAGGCGTTTAACGCATAAATTTAGTAATTCAGTTAAATAACAATGCATTGAAAATTATCTAATTTTTTAACCAACCTTTCGTATTTTATATTGAAATATATAAACAAATATATAGATAGACAAATAAACAAATATATTTACACACACATATTTATATATACAAATATATATATATATATATATATATATATATATATATATATATATATATACAAATATATATATACAAATATACATATATATATCATTTTTGCAAGGATAAATAAAAAGTTAATTTTAAATCTAAATTGATTTTTTTAATCAACCTTCCCGTTCTGTGATTCTGCATCAACTGATGTAAAAACTAGTTTTTATTTGTCTAAATTTTTCCTGAATCTATGTAGTAGACAAGAACATCCGGCTTCATTTTCCTGTATATACCATTATTTTTGTACCCACAAACAAACCATATTGTTACACTAACCCGTACTAGTACGTGATCTGTGCTGAAGTGTAAATCGTCAGAAAACGTACTTGTACGTGTCCCATAAACAATGTGTTAATATTCATTATTCTATTATATTTATTACCATTTCTGTTGCATTTTAAAGTTTCATCTGACAGCAAGCCTTGTGACAAATAGAGTTACACACTATTTCTATGGTGTGGAAAGAATAATCTCCTGCACTGTGAATGGAGAGTGTTTATTTACATCCAATTTCCCCTAATAGTAAATTGCAAAAAAATTTTTTTTCAATTTTTCCTAAAGATTTTTCAAAAATTTAATCTCAAACTATAGTTTTTACATACAAAGGAACAATCTCATAATGTAACCCAAATTCATAGAACAGGGATGGGCAAACTTTTTCAGTCGCAGACCAAAAATCAAAAGAAAATAAGTTTGGCAGGCCAAGATAAATTTTTCTAAACTTTTAAAAACAATATACAAGTACTTAATGGTTTAAATACGTTAATGAGATGAATGAAATTGAGGTTTGATTTTTAAAAGTTCCTTATACTGAGGTTCGAAGTGAGATGTACAGATTTTAAGCAATGAGGCTAAATGCTCATCTGTCAGTCTACTTCTGAAATTATTCTTTCTAAGGCTCAAAGTTGAAAATACTTGTTCAGATATAAGAAGCAAATATACCCCTGATCTTCTGGGCATGAGATAATAAATTTGGGATATAATATTTAAGCAAAGTGGAAAAGGGAATGAATATATAATGTATAAATATATATTTCTTTTAATCTGCCTCGGACTGGCAACTTAAAATTCTATCCGTGGGCCAGATAAAACCTTCCGGAGGGACGGATTTGGCCTGCGGGCCATAGAGTGTGATAATCTGTTCAAATTGGTAGGTATGGACTAAGTTGCCTGACCTGTTTGCACTGCTAGACAAAGATTGTACACAGAATGACTGAAAAGCAAAAGTATGGTAGGTATATGTTTAAAACAACATCTGATACTGAAATGTCAATTATAAGCTAGTAGATAGAAGGGGGGGAATCATCTTGCTTTGCTGCTAATTAACTACAGTATACAACTCTTACAAAACTGAAAGTGAAGTTAACTGCAAGATTTTCACAAAGGAGCCAAATCATAAGTATATACATAAATGGATAGGAACAAAATCAATATATATTTAATTAAGTTACTTTGTTTTAAAAAATTATTTTAAAAACAAAAATCAAAGCATATTCAAAGTCTTGTAAATTACAAAAAAAGTAATTTTCAATGTGTTAAATATAACAGAAAAACAGTTTTAATGACTATAAGAGAGTATTAAAAATAACAAAACACTTTAACAATATCTGTTAAAAAATATATTAAAATTGAAAGAAAATATTATTACCGAAACCAGTTACATACGAATCATAACCTGATTCATGGGGATATTCTCCTTCGACTAAAAAAGTAAAAAAATACTTTAAAACAATTTTTAATATTTTGAAATTATATCTGCATTATCTATAAAAAACACAATTCCCAATAATAAAAATATGTGAACATGAATAAATCTTTATATTGACAGCAAACTAACTTCTAATTAATGAATGGAGTTTATTCACAGATTAAATTTAAAAAAATCTTCAATTTATCAACAATGATTTATTAATAGTTTGATTATTTTATGAAAGAAATTAAGATAAAGTTATAACTAAATATTGAATATTTATGAAAATTTAAAACACAAAAATAGCATCTATATGTTTTAATACTTGATAGTTATTTGTGTCTCAGGAGTTAAAACTACTCTTTAACCCCTTCCCTGTTTTGCCTGTACGCGCATATGGGCAATCTGATTTCTATTTCGCTTACACTATTTCGGCCATATTTTTTCCAATTTTAGTAACAAATTATTACAGTAAATGATAGTTTGCAGTTTATTGTATTTTTTACTCTGATTGGTTCAAAAGTGCAGGTTTTTTTCGCATGTTTTGTATCAGAAGATGAATTGTTATCTTTCACTAACCGCCTGATAATTTTATTGATGTTAGAGTTGAATAATATATTTTTACTTTTAAATAAAGGATAATTCAGAGTGTATGGAGCTAATTTCTTGTGATTCGAACTCTGACTCGGAATCAGAAACTGAATTATCTGTAAATGAAGTAGCGAAAGTTTACTAGATGACCTGGATAGTAGTGACTCTGATAGTAGTATAGATAGAATCAGTCGAGCAAGACAACTTTTTCAAATTAATTGTGATAATCCTTCAGATCCGCCTCCTAGATTTGCTTTCACTGGAATTCCAAAAATTAACTTGGGTATCAATGAGACTAAAGGTAAACTTCAGTTCTATGATGCTTTCATAGAAAGAAAAAAAGTTGTAATAAATGCTTAAAAATATTAGAAATGTTAATTTTAATAACATATCTTTACTTAAAAATGTAAAGTGAACAAAAAAATCCAATAAAAAAAAGTGACATTTTTTTGACCGAATTCTGGAAAAAAAATGAAACTGTCAAAGGGTTAATATTTTATTAATTTACTTCAGCATTTAATAATACCACTTTTGTTAATCTGCAATTTTAATTTTGAAGACATAAGATGGCTCAAAAAATTGCTTTGAAAATTTTTGAAGGGAGAAATATAATTTGTGACAGGAAAATATAATCAGTGATTACATTCATTATAGTCTCTGTGATTGCACTTGCCCCTATATAATTTTTAGTAGGATAAATGTTATCTCTACACAATTTTTTTACTATCTCAGTCAAAATCTGACAGTGGAATCAAGTTCCTCGATGAAAATAATCTAAAGAAACAAAATATTACATTCTATTGAATTATTTGAATTAGTAATATAAAATGGAAAATTACAATCTACACCCAGACAACAAGGTACAGTGCAATTACAAAATATCTAACATTTTGAACCCATAACCTTAAAAAGGATTAAAATCATTACATCATTAGCATTCAAGCAAACCTCACTCAGTTCAAAATTTAATTAGGGATAATTCAGAAGTAAAGATAACTTTGTTGTCTCTAATTAATGCATGGCAGCTATTTCAAGGCATAAATTTGTTATTTAAACATCAGCAAATCTACTGTTACAGATAAAAATGAATAAAATAATATTGACTATTTTTATAACGTCCCATGAATTGTAGTTGGATATATATCAGATTTGAACTAAGTTACTTTGCTTCAATGCCAATAATATAAAATAAATATAGAGGTTTATTTTCAAATTTCAGAAAGATTAACACTGAAAAAAAATGCTAAAAAAAATCAGAGAAGTCGTGGTTACACTTGTAATACAAATTACATTTATTCCACTTCATCTTACACAAATAAAAACTGTTGTCAATTTATATTTAAGTTTCAATTCAATTTTTTTAATTCATTTATTTTTATATTAGTCAATGGCTTTACCATAAATAACTAAACAAAATACTATTAAAAATTACTGAAAAATGAGTGTTTATTATTAAACATAGTATCTAGAAGAAACAAATAAGAAAATCTCTGATAATTCCCTGTAAACTACAATTTCTTCCCTGATAAATTCATACTATTTAAGACACAAATCCTTCAACTCTTTTATGAAATTAGTTTCAGACATAAAATTTAAATAAACTTATAAACTTTAATATAAACAGATAAAATCTAAATGCATTTAAAATTTAGAAATATTCTTTTCAGTCTTTGGGGTGTTCAGAATAACCACATGAGGAACAGCAGATTAATCAATTTCATTAAAATAATTATAACAGAAAACAATGACAACTCTTACAAAGAGGAATTTGCACATGTGGGGGATTCGAAAAACATAGTATTTTTCTGATAATTCCAGACTCGTAAATTCTAAAAATGTTCTCAAAAATGTAAAAAACTGGGTCCATCATTTTAAAAATTAATTTTAAAGTTAAACGAAAATCACGTGACATCAAAACGCTCCGTGATTGGTTGTGACGTCATCGCTCACGTTATCCAATATTTTCTTATTGCTTCTAAGCGAGCACTATTTTCCGATTTTGTTTTTGCAAGTTCTTGGAATTTTCTATCTATCAAAATTTATTTTTATTTAAACCTGAAGGTTTATTTTATCGATCTCGATAGCTTAATTATCTCAATTTGTTATAAATGTCTCTTCTACCTGGATTTGCCAAAGGACAGTCAGACAACCTCCCAAAATTGACATGATGTCAATGTTTTCGTTCTTGGGAAAAAAACCCGGATTTTATAGGAGCAGAAATACCGAGATTTAAAACCCAAAGGTATGTAAAATCATTTATATATTTATCCAATTTTACTTAACATGTATTAATATTTTATTCATGCTAATCACAGCTCTTCTGTTTGTAGACATAGACAAGTCAAATAAATATACATATATTATATAACACACATTTGTAGTAGTATTGCTTTTTATAAATAGAGATGGATGTAATATTAAAATAAAAATTAGAGGAAGTATTTATTGTAAGACCTTTAGCCCTCGTGTTGCAAAAAGTAGACTGTAGCGCTCCAAAACCAAAACCAAACCAATTCTTAAGTATTTTAAATTTGATGAAAAGAAATTAAAAATCTTTAAATGACTTTATCTAATTATTTATACTTTTTTAAATAGCAATACGATTTTATTGTCTTTAATATTAATGTCAAATTAAAAAATGTATAGTTTCTGAAATTAAATTTAATTTTTAAAGTAATATCATTATTAAGTATTTTAAAAATATTATACTTTTTTCAAATTAGTCACCAATTTAATCGAAAAATATCACTGTAAATTGATTCACTTAAGAAAGTATGCATCTCTGAAGAAAATATTTATAATACCTTGAAAATGCATAACCTTCCCCTCCCCCGAGTTATTTATTAGATAATTATATGCTTTATCAAACATTTATTGTATTTGAACTCTGTGATAATACTCGAAAATGAGCAGTTTTAAAAGTTAAATAGCACTGGTTAATCAACAGTCCTTTTAAAGGTATTGGTGTATTTTTATATACTTTAATTGTTCTAAATTAGTAATATTTAAACAAAGGCAAACATTTACTTAGCAAAAAATGGTTTTCACAAACCCATAGAGATGATTTATATAATAATTTGGGGTTTAATTTCTCCTCCCTTACCATCGCATTTGTCCAGATTTTACGTGCATGTGGATCTTTGGGAACACTAAAAAATATCTTCTCATTGCAATTAGTTGTTATATATTTTTTTACAGAGTGGCACAATACAATATTTATAATATTTTTTAATGCCAGAGATAAAAAATTTCTCCGAAACAAATTTAAAAGTCTTTTAACATGTAAACAGCACAGGCGGTAGGTGTTTTCATGTCACAAACTCAGAGGAGTGAAAGTATCATTTTTGAGAGACATTAAAGAGTCCGCTATAAAACCCATTAGAAATCACTCATTAGGCCCCCAAATGAAAGAAAAATAGCTACTGTCCTGCTTACTTTATTGCCTTCTATTGTTTAAAATTAAAATTAGAAAGCATGAAAATTCCTCATTCTGCTTTTTCATATTTTATTTGTATTTAATGCAGCCTAATATATTAATAAAAATTATGCATTATTATTTTAAGTATTCAATTTACTCCTTGACAGCATTCATTTTCCTTTTAGCTTCTACTTTGATTATTGACACAAAAGTGTCAATAATCAAAGCTTTTAGCTGTTCAAAGCTGTTCTAATTGCTTTTTAGTCAATTTTGATTTTTTTTTCTTTGAGCTTCAGTTGACTCATTTACTGAAGATTCACTTTTTCATTTCTCCATATTATCATTTAATAGTGAATATGCATTTTTAAAAGAATGCACAAGAGTATTTTTTCTAACTGGCAAAATTCACTATTTTTCAAACTTTTTTGGCAGAAAATTCCCTGATTTTTTTTTTTTTTTTTTTTAAGTTTCCAATTTCCTTGATATTTCCAGAACTACCAAATTCCCTGATAAAGTTCAATTTTCATGATTCCTGGACAACTTACGTTACTCCAACATGTTACTTCAACATTTTAGAGATGATAAAGTTAAATGTAGTATTAAGAAGGTTGTGAAATAGAATAAAAAATGTTAGTACTTCTTAATTAAAAGTTAAAAAGTTATTACTATATTTGTTTCCATTGCAGGCTTCAATCAAGGGGACATATAACGTTGCCAATGAAGATGGTGGCCTGCAATTTTTATTAAAAACAACAAGTAAATGATTTTCTCTTTTAACATACATATTTTTTAATAATATTAAATGAGTTTAGGTTTAGAAAAAACTTACTTTTTAAATAATTCATATAAGTCAAAAAGTGCACATTGTGGTGGTACTTTTTTTAAAACATTAATCTAAAAAAAAAAAATAATTTTATAAAATATTAAAACTTTACATTAACATACAAACTAACGTGCACATAGAAATATACCTATAAATTATGATCATTCTCAACAAAAATTAAAGACTACTTACATGCTTCAGTAATTTTATAATGCATGACAGTGTATAAAAATACAGATACAAACATCTTAGTATTTTTATTTTCCGCATTAAAGATAAATATATTTATCCTACCACTACATAATATGCTGAATATTGAATTAGTATTAAAAAGAAGTGTCATGAAACAGACGAAAATTCAACCAAACATACAAAATTGGTTTTTAAAATGGGTAAATAAAAAAACAAAGGTAAGTTCATTAGTTACATACGCAGATTTTTTCAGTGTGAATGACAGTATGTAAAATTTTTTTATACAAATATATTTTATATACTATCATAAAATGTTATACCTATTAGTCTGCATGACACTGTATAAAAGTCTGCCATTTCATTTCTTTGAATGCCATGGCATACTGGGTATCAATGACAACCCCTTTACAATTATGAGCTATATCAAAGTACTAAAATCAAAGTTAGTTGAAATGTAAATTTTTTTTAGTGCCAGTATCTTATGTTTGCTATTGTTGTATTTGTATAATTTTCTTTTGTAATATGTAATAAACAAAACATAGTGATAGAATACAATACTTTTTACATTTAACTATCGCAAAAACTCATTAAATTATGAGTGGATCGAGCTCTCAATTTACTAATTTTATAAATGATATTTTCAGAGAGCCAAACTGCATCAGTGAGGTAGCTAGAATTTTTATCCAGGTTCCAAATTCTTAATCCAAACTACAGTGAACTATTAATATTATAAAAAATATTCATTACACACACACACTTACAAAGTACACACATACATGTCTTCTACATATATCCATAAATACATCATACAATGTATCAGCAATGCTGAAAGTAATTTCATTGTATCTTGAAAAATATATTTGCACCTACATTGTGTCTTTTGTTTTATATTAAGTTTTTATCAGGTCTAATTTGCCTTGTAAATACTGCAGAATATTTAATTTATGCTCCAGTATTTACCAGACAAATTTAAACTAAAGGAACTTTATGAATAATTAATTTTTTTTTTCAAATTGAGAATTTATTATGAAATATTGTTTTATTTTTCTTTCACAAAATTTCATACTCTGCATGATTTAAAAATCTGAAAACAGTAGGGCATAATCAATAATTTATAAACTACCATTTTATAGTAGTAAATTAATTTTTCTAGTTCTTAACCCTTTCGCACCTACTGTCACAAATACGTGCCAGCAAGAAACGCACTCACTTCCCGGCTGACACACTGACGTGCCAGAGAGTTTTCTAGTTCACCCCCAACTGTCACATATGTGTGCCAGTGTTGTGGAACATTTTAAAAACTATAAGTTTTGACACAAGATGGCATTGTATGTCCATATGGATTTAGATA
Organism: Pardosa pseudoannulata; assembly: GCA_032207245.1. Lineage (NCBI taxonomy): Eukaryota > Metazoa > Arthropoda > Arachnida > Araneae > Lycosidae > Pardosa > Pardosa pseudoannulata. The sequence goes on along the minus strand of CM063500.1, from coordinate 109,055,080 downwards.
CATGTAAATTTGACCTTGTACTCAATAGGAGAGTAGTATGATACACATACAAGTGGTTTTTGACTATATAAACATGAGGGTAAAGGAATGTTTTTGATTGACATGTTTTATGACGGCTCTTTAAATTCCCATGTTAATTCCCATTTAAATTCCCATTTTTTTTCTCTTTTTATTGTTAGATTTTCGAAGTGTTGAAAGTGTTTAACTGAGCTTGAAATAGCTGAAATGATGCAAAGTATTTCAGATTTTGATTCTGAAATATTTTAGGATAGTAGTAATAGTGACACTTTAATATATTCTGATTGTTCTTTCTGTTCATTATGGATCTAGTGATTCTAATGATGAGGAAGACGTTGGTGACAAAGATCAGGATGATGCTTCGTTTTTTCACATTCCAGGAAAAATCCTCCAAAACGGCAAATGAGTTACTAAGAATTCAAGGACTATAACATAGGATTGTGTGTAAATCCCTGTTTTTAAAATTTTTCATACAAAAAAATAATTTTAAATAACATAGTATTAAGTTTTGTAATGTTAAAAGTCATTAAATAGTAAGTAAAGAATGAAAAATAAGGTGTAAAATATATATTTAAATAAGAAATAGCCTAAGTAAATAAAAGTATCTATAAACATATAATATAAATCCCATTGCATTTAAATACTTTACTCAGCATTATTAAATAACGCGTTGCTACTTTGTTAATTTCAAGAATTTAGGCTTAATAGCAAAAAACCTTTAGGGTTGAGGGTTTTATGCTATTAGCATAAAACCCTCCGGCCCACGATACTCACTCGCGAAAGTGACTACCAGCCACAGAGGAAAGCGCATGTTTGCGCTTCCCGTTGCGAAAGGGTTAAGGCTAACAACTTGTTCAAACCTTCATCTGTATTTACAGTCATGCATATATGCACCAAAAGTAATGCTTAATTTGTCAACCTCTTGTAACCAGTTCTGTTGTGAAGAAATATTGCTACTCTTTTCATAACTGAAAATAATCTTTCAACATTTGTAATGGAAACTACTGATGTTACAAATGTTAATAAATTTTAAAAATCTTATAATGCATACATTGAAAATTTTTCAGGGAGGGTCCAGACCTCCAGGACCCTTGTACTATAAATACACCTTATGGATGTTTTATTCCATCTATTGCCACAGTTCTAAAATTGGGTGTCATGAGTGTACACTAAAGGTACAAAGACAATAGAAATTTTGTGAAATTAGTAAAAGCATAAAGGTACTAAAAAGTTAAATTTCAATTGTGTTACTTCTTCACTTTGTGAGGATAATCTAAGAATTGTCCTCATGTTTACTCAACATGTGACTGAGACTCTACCCCCAGGGCTCTAAAGCTAGGTGCTAGGTAGCCCTGGTGTGTCTGAAATATATGCAGGGTATCTGCCAAAATAAAATGTTTCAAATCCATGACTTTTCATGACTTTACCTGATTCAGCAGATCATTTTCCATGACTTTAAAAAGCTTTCCTTAAAGTATATATGAATAAAACTTCTGATGTACATACAAATAAAATATATGCTTTTAGAGAAATTACAGGAATTTTATCATAAAAAAACTATAAACTTACTTTATAAGTGTTAATAAACTCACATACATAAAAAATAAATTGTTGTATCTACATACCTAAGTTTAATCATATAGCAATTTTTCAATCAAAATGTTTCCGATTTGAATTCAGGGTACTTTGGTATTATCCAGGTGACCATGATAATAGCCAAATATAACTCTATAATGTTTATATACAGTATCCCTAGAGATAAACTTATATTTTGTGCAAAAATCTTAACTAATTTTTATTAAAAAATAGTTATTATATTAATAAAATTTTAATCTACAATTTAAGAAAAAAACCAGAATAATATACATTTACCCACCCATTAAGATTTCTTGCTTTAGGTTTCCTTGGTGAACAAATTTTACTTGGCAGTATGGTCAATAAGATAATACATAAATACCAAACTCAGTAACTTCAGCCAAAAATAGAATTAAACAATTCAATGCATTTTTATTTAATCGGTAGTTTAGCGGATCCATGACTTTCCATGACTTTAACTCATTTTACTTGAAAAATCAAGACTTTCCATGACAAAATTAATCCATTGTCTAAATCCCTGATTTTCCATGACTTTCCAGGTGTGCAGAAACCATGTATATGCCAAAGAGTACTGTACCAAAACATGCTTGAGAACCACTGATCTGGTAAACTACTGACTTGTTTATTCAAACTTATATAACACCAGAATAACATCATTTCATGGCGTAAAAGAATAGTCTACTATTTTATTTTCTATTATTTATTTTTAAAACTATTTCAAATATTTTGGTATGCTAGAAATTTTTTCTTACATACTTAACTTGACAAGCATGCCATGTATTTGTCATACCTAAGTTAGAACATTAATCAGCACTCAAGATCTCAAGCAATCAAAAGATAAACAGACTGCTAAAGAGTTTGTCTGGAGTTTGCCCTTGAATCAGATACTATAATAACCTATGACAGCTAGTTTAAACTTATAGTTCTGACAAAGCAATAAGTATAGTTGCAATCTCTGCATTAAAAGATGTCAAATACCTTCCAATAAGACTGTACTTGCTACAGATGCCAGCACCTGAATTTATACCATAAAGTAAGTAACATGGAGAATCTGTAATCACTCTCTCTCTCTCTCTCTTTCTCTCAAGATAAAGCATTTAAAGACTGTAAACAGGCAGAAATTAAAATTTAGGTTATTTGTTCCTTTTAAAAATATTTTTGTGATAGGTTTATTGTAAGATTGAACAATAAAGCTAATAACCTATTATATCTGAAATACAATAAACCTCATATAACATTATGTGACAAATAGTATTACACACAATCTGAAAATTAAAGTACAGAAAAAAAGTTTTCTAGCATTAATAAAGGAAATAAAGCTCTTTAATGTGCTTAAAAATTTAAGATTTTTAACAACTACAGGAAGGGTGGAGGGAATTTCCAGAAATAGGAGAAAAAATATTAATTTAAGATCAAGATATTAATTTAAGACAACATAAAAGCAGGCATATCTTCCTTTATCATTTTAAATTCAATATTCCATAAAATTTCAATGATATAACATCTAATAAAAGTTATATTAATGAAAAATTTATAAAAATGAATAATGTTTAATATATTTTGTTTAAATACTAATCTGTACAAATTATGTACATCTAAAGATATTTTAATAGAAATTTTTTTATTTAATTACTTTTCTAACTGTCCTCCATATCTGCCTGGTATCATATATAACAGGAAATATACTATGAACTTCTTCTTTAAATTTTTTAAAATTATCTACAAAAAGAAAAATGGTTAAGTACACATTAAATAACATAAAACTGAAATTTAAAATTTTTATGTAAAACTTTATACGTCTAGAGAAAGATTTTCTCTGAAATAATTGTATTAAACTATGTATTGTTCTTCAATAAATAAAAAAATGAATATATGTTTTCTATTTCTCTTAACATTTAATATTTTAATCATGCTGCAGTAACTTAATCAGTAAAGACAGCTCATAACTGGATGGTAGTGGGATCAAGACTTCAGCCAGCTAAAAATCCACCATGTTCATAAAGGACAGCTAGGGCATGTAAAATAGGTTCGTTGATGCAATGTCCTCCAAGCTGTCAAACAATACCTCTGGAGGTGTCAGGCCATGTTTAGGGGTTTTCTGTTTCTAAATTATAATGACCCATTGCTGAAGTTAAGGTTAAGTCAGTTTTCAGCCCTCATGGTTCCTCACTCAAAGTGAACCTGCATATTTCCCTTAGCCATAGACCAGTCTCATATTGAGTAGGGATTATTTAAACTAGTGTAGGCTTTCCTACATCAGGGCGATGAGTAATGTAATGATCCGTTGCATGACCCTAGCGAAAGAAGAATGGAAGGTGACCTTTCACAGCAGACAATTATGGTTAGCAGCAGGTAGAAGAGTGTGATCATAACAATAGCCATTTGTATACTAGGTCCCGTTGACAAACCCACAACTTATGCTTAAATGGACATAATTGAAAACTGTCGGTAAGCTGGAGCCAGCACGTCTGAGCCTTTGTGAGGGCTATTTGAGTGAAAAGACTCGGGTAATAATTATTAATCGAGCGATGCTATAGTGCACATCTGGCCCCCATTACCAGTACCGCAAAAGGAATGTAAGTAGTTTGGGTTGCTTGACTTAAAGATGACCTTTCGGCCATATCTGGAAACAGATCAGCTGATCTGGGTGGAGAGTGACTGCAAGATTGCGTCACCCTGGGTCTGAAAGGTTCTGGAAGAATCACGTGAAAGGAACCGTGACCCCTATAAAAGAAGATTGGCAGAGCCGAGAAGGGGGCCTTTTTCTTGAGAGTTGCTTTGGAGTTGTTTTGTGGAGCTCGAGAGGAGTCCACTCGTCTCTCCAATTTCCGGAGTTTGCTTATTTAAGAGACCACCAGCATCTCTGCTTTGCTAAGAAGTCAACTTTCGACTTTGGGATCTCATTCCCATTATCCTAATATTTTTTTCTACTTCGTGCATAGAAGTAGGTCGCTGAGAGTGACCCTCACTCTCATTTTGGATCATCTTACATCCTGAGTTGCCTCAACGAACTCCACGTGATAAGCACTCTGAGTGTTTGAACTTCAGTGTGGAAGCCGACTGTACTGATCGTCAGCCCAGAGGTTATAGTGTCAGTGTTTCGAACCGGAACTAATCAGCGAACTGTTCCAGTGTTCGAGAATTGCTAGCTTCACTGTACCCACGCATTGTAATTGTGTTACAATATATCAGCATGAGATCTCAGAAGATTTAGAATCTACTGAAACCTGTACATAGCTGTACATAAATTATTCACTCAAAGTATTTAATCCAGAGTAAACAGTTGTCCAGCCTGTATCATTGACGGCTTCGCCTACCCCTACTTCAGGACATCACAGTAACAGCGTTTTAATATAGATGGCTTTAACAAACATAGAAACTTGCTGTATTTGATATAGATGAAAAATTTTTTGCTGTTAAACTTTCATAGATATCAATTTAAACAGAAATAAATATTAATAAACTATGTTTTGAATTTTTTTAAATAACTGAGAAACAATAAAGTATTGTTGGCAGGTTTTTATAGTGAAAACAACTACCTTTCACAAAGTATTGATTTGTACAAAGAATTCTCTGTTTCTCCTTGTTTTTGTATAAGTGAGGATCTACTGAATGTGTATACTTAATATAAAAAGGATTTCCTGAAAAGTTGGTAGCATTAAAAAATAAATAAATAATTAAATGAAAGGAATTTGCAACCTCACAACAGATTTAAATCATATTTCAATGTTCTTGTGCATGTTTAATTAATCCTACAAATAATAAAATGCTTCAAAGAAACTGTTGATGAATATTACTTTCATATTTTACCCTATACAAATATTCCAAATATTTAAAGTATTAATTACCTGGTAACGGATCATGAAAATTGTGAAAAAATAGCATTAAATCCATGAGAAAATTGTGACCAACAATGGGCTGTAAAAGAAAAAATGTTTAAATTAAGGAAAACACTTATATAACATAGATAACACTTATATAACATTCTTTTTAACATTTGTTAAAGGTTACTACTCAATTTCAGAAATAAAAATGCGGGAGTTTTGTGAGAGAAAAATTATACTTTTCAGGACTACTTTTAAGAAGTCCAAACTGCTTGTTTACTACTATCAAGATCTTTTTTAACTAGGATACTCTCTGAATTACATCTACTTTACAAACAGTTTAAGCAATTTAAATAAAGTCTAAAGAATTAAATGAACAAATCTTTAATAGCCAATCCATAACTAGGGATGAAATAGATATCCAATGACTATCCTGTATTTTGATGATTTTTAAATAACCAGAACCGCATTTGGATATCTATAAAGGAGTTTTGAAGGAGAAAGTGCCAAAATTCAAGAGTTTGAAGGGCATTACAAAAAAAAAGAAAAAAAAAATCTCTTAAAGGTGTTTTTGAAGGAGCATACAAAGCCTGTTTGTTGCCTCAATTGAGAACACTTAATAAAATGAAATGATTAAGAAATAAATTACCTGAACTAAATACCCCATTTCAAGAAATTTGAACCTACTTGACATTATAATGATCAAATAGCATGTTACTGTGAAATTCCATCATTATAGGTATATTAAGAAACTTATTAACAAGCACACAAGAAACTTAATTTTTTCATTTTCAAAAAACGAACTACACTAATATAAATATTGAAAACACAGTAGATTTGAGTGGGAGAGAGAGGAAAAAAAATAACTCCTACTGAGGTCTCGTATCGACAAATATTTGAAGTAAATTGATTACATATTAAGGCAAAAGAGACATATTACTAAAAGTAAATTTGATCAATAGAAAATATTTTAATAAAACTTTTAACATTTATTACAAAAGGATAAAAAGAAGATTAAAAATTTAAAAAGTAACCCCTATTGAGTTCTCACATGGAGAAATATTTAAAGTAAAATAAATACGTATTATGATACACAAAATCAATAATGAAAGTGAAATTGACCGATAGAAAATATTTTAGCAAAGTTTTCAGCATTTATTTAAGGGTACAGTAGATGTTCAAATGGGCAAAATTTGCCTGAAAGTTTGATACTTCTATTTCATCAAGTTGTAAAATATAAATAATAATAAGAAACAAGAGTGCTGTGATTTAATATCCATTACTTTAAAGTTAAAATTAAGACAATTATTACTATGACAAGAAACTCATTTATTACTAATAACTACTTTAGTTTTTAAAACAAAATTTTCAAATTTTATAAGTATTTGAAACATCTCAAAAGAATTCTTACTGTCATACACCTTTAAAATTTATATATGATTTAATATGTAGAATGTAGAATAAAAGTTGAAATTAATATATTTTGAACAGCAAAACTATGTCCTTTTTTAAAATAAAAGAATTATCATTCATAATTTTTGTACAGAAAAAATGGACTTTTCAACTTTTATTATTTATAACTATATTTTCAGACAATTTTTATGATAACAGCAAAATTTAGTTCTTAAGTTAAACCCCTTCTTGTTTGGCATTGCATGTTATACATTCAATATATTTGTGCTCATGTGGTCAGCAGAGCAAGACATGCAAAGAGAAAAATTACATCATTCAAAGTGGATCTGCCATTACTGACTTTCATTATTGCTTCCTGTATTGAAAAAGATAAGAGTATTTATAAGACAAGGTATTTGTATAGGCAGTGTGTGAAATTTTGCTCTGGGCCATGTTTACAAATTTTTGCACATATGGTGATACTTGTTAGAAGTTATACTAAAGAAATAATTCAATTTATTTCTTATATTCATTAATAAAGTTTTTTTTCTTGATTAAGATAGCAAGAAAATAATTAAGTTATTTCACACATTAAGTTTGAAATAACTTAATGTTTAATTAATAATAACATTAAGTTATTTCAAAGTGGATTTTACATTGCTGCAATAAGAAACTTTGTAAAGCTGTTTTCCCAGTTACAGAATCCTTTTACCAAACATTTTTATGTATTTGTAATAAATCTTTCCATACAGATATTCAGTGGCATACACAGGAATTTTTCACGGGGGTGGGGGGAATTCATAATTTTCAAGGGAGGGTTCATAATTCTAAAAAATAATAGCCTGCATAATTCCTACAAAAACTTTAATTTCTGCCATTTTGTCTGAGCTCAAGGGGGAGGGTTTTAAACCCCTAAGCCCCCCTTGTGTAAGCCCCTGCAGATATTTATTTTAAGTACCTCAAAGTAATATATTTGATAAAGATAGTATTAGAATGTATTTTTAATTTAAAACTTGGATCCATTTTAGGGAGATCTGGAGACAATGAATAGGATATGACATATAGGAATTCTTGTACATCAAGGGAAAAAAACTGCTTACTGACAAAAATAGTTTGCATTTTCTAATTCAGAATAGAACATACATTAATTGTTACCAAGTAAAAAAAAAAAAATTTTTTTTTTTTTTTTTTTTTTTTTTTTTTTTGGCTTGGGGAAATTGAAAAATATCGGATAGAGAAGGGGTTAAAATGTATCCTATGAAAAAAATATCTATATTATACACAAAAGAGATACCCATAGAATATTTTCAATTATTCTCTTTCTGAAAAAAAAATTACAACTTAAAATTATTATAATTTACACTTTGACATAAATATATTCCTAACAACATAAATTTCCAAGCAAATAGTTCAAAAGCAAAATAAATTGATTTTGAAAGTTCAATATCCCCTTAAAGGGTGGTAGAAGGAAATGGACAGAAAACAATTCTGCTATGATAAATTAAATTAATATACCTTCTGAACTTCTTTCAGTATCCTAATTACTTTGGTAAATCCCATGCAGTAATTCAGAGATCTAAAATAGATTTGCACATTTAGAATAGATATTTAACATATAAAATAAATCAAAGGTATAAAATGAGCTATACCCAATTCTTCATAGAATATTTACTTTTCTTTTTCTTCAGCCAAATAGACTGATTCCTTGCTAGAACTTCCTTTTTCCACAATAATCTTTAAGAAAAGATTTATCAAATGTAAAATATAAATTTATAAAATTACATGTATTTAAAAATAAAAAATATATAATTGAAAATTAAAAAAAAAACTAAAAAATAAATTTTCACTTTGAATCAGCTTTTATTCATTAACAAAACAAAGATGAAATTAGTATACAAAATCTAATTTATATACAAACCTAATTTAAATTTCTGTTATTACTCATGAAAATTTATAAGCTCAAGTCTATGCTTCAACTCTAAACCATCTAAAAGTGAAATTTAGAAAATCTTACAGATATATAAGTTTGGTTCAGTTTGGAGCACTTTTTGCAACACAAGGGCTAATGAGACCAGGACCTACTGCTTAAAGCCGATTCCAAAAAGCTACAAACATCCATGCCACAGTGGGATTGGAACCCACAACTCTGATACCGAAAGCCAGCAAACTAACCATTCAGCCATCGTTCAGTTATAGATATATAAGAAAACTAATGCTTAGCTGTTCTGAACAAGAAATATTTAGCTTTAGTTTTAAAAAATATTTTTAAAATAGTGATCAGCCTAACAATAATGTAACAACTACTGAACTTTTGACAATAATGTAATAAGTTAACATTAAGAAAATTATCAAACTCTATGTTCTACATGTTCTACGATAAAATTATAATTAAGCATGATGAGGCATAAATAAAAAAGGTGTACAATAGAACCTAGATTATGCAAGTTCACTGTTGTTACCATGAATACTGAAAAACTTGATTAATAGACTCAATTTAAATGATTTTAATATTATAGTAAAGTTTTCCAAAATTGTTTATTTAAAATTATAAAAAAAAATATGTCTACATGTACTGCCAAATATTAACATTTAAACACTCTTTTATTAGTTATTAAGGAAGCATAGCACTTTTCAAAACTTTATTATAACAGATTTATTTTTTCAATTCATTGTAGAACAAAAGTTTCTCCTCTTTATAGAATAAATGTTTTACAGACTTTTTAAATAATGCTCTATCTTTGAAAAAAAATTTAGTTCTGTCATTTAAATTAAAATAATTTTTTAAATATACTCCAAACTCCCCGAAAGTGAAAGTCACTTACTAGCAGGATAACTTTTAAAATATGCACTTAAAAAAATTTTTATACCAAATTGAAATAAAATATATCTTTTATTATACAAACCTAAAACTTTAAACTTAGCCAACATTTTAAAATCCAAAACCAAAAACAAAATCTGTTAAGAAATTGAAAATTTTAAAAATTAAAGTTTATTATGCTATAAAATAAAACACTTTTTTCACATTAGTGTAATTGAGATTCACAGAATAAAAAAAAATAATTAGTTTCTATTTGATATAAAAATTAGTTTCTAATTTACAAATTTCAAATGTTATTTTGGAGTTAGACAGAATTCTACTTTTTTCACTTGGTGTGCATCTTTTACGTTTTTTTTATAAATATATTTGCTTCATATAATAAAACTATATAATTTTTACAAAGTTAGAACCTTATTAAAGATTTAGGAACAGTTTTTATTCTAAACAGAGGAAAACTTTTTATTTTATATTGATTCAAAATTAGGTTATTGTAATGAAAAAATTTTTTGAGTTGAGAGATATTATGTCACCTAAAACTTTGTACATGCATTTTTGAAACATTAATTAGTTTTTTAAGTGTCTTTTTTATGAATGTGTGTGCAATATGTCTATTATTCAATCTAATGCCTTATGATACCACTTTTTGATCAATAAAAGGTCCACAAGAAAAGTATCAAGTTTTCATGTTTCATTTTCCATTTCCCAGTAATTTTTTAAGGATGTTCTCAAAAAAAAAAATTTTTTTTAAGAAGTTAAAAATAATGCAAAAATTTCCAACATATTAACAGTACTATTGATTCATAAAAATGCACTAAGCATACTCACGTAACTTTTAACTTTCTAGCATGCATGCTCAGCAATTTTACATGAAAGCAGCAAAAGGTTAAAAAAATTGCCTTGAAAACTTTTTGAGCATGGAATATAACCAGCACAAAGAAAATATAATCTGTATATAATTATATACATACATACACATATAATAAATATAAATAACTAAAATTTGTCCTAGTCTCTGTGATTACACTTGTACCATACATAAATTTTGGTCCAATAAATACAATCCTTACTTAATTTTTTTTTCTCCTACCAGTCAAAATCTGACAGCAAAATGAGGTTCCACACTGAAAATAATCCAAGGAAACAAAACACTACAATCCTACTGAACTGTTTGTATTAGTGATATAAAATGAAAGATTACAATCCATACTCTTCTACTCTTCAGTATTAGTTTGTGGGTCTGAATCGCCCAATGCAAGGGTGTTTATAATCATTTGGAATTGGCTTTAAGCAGTAGGTCCTGGTCTTATTGGCCCTCATGTAGCAAAACAGTAGAATGAAATACTCCAAACCAACAACCAAAATATCATACATAATTTACAAATCATGCTTTTATACAATTGCTTTGAATGATTCAAATTTTATGGTAAACATCAAAGATTTGGCTGAAAAATTTTCATTAAATGTAATATTTTCTATTTATGCATTATTAATATACTATACTATGCTTTATTTTTAAAATTTTAAAATAGTTATTTTTATTTTCTATGTTTTAATAATATTTTTTATATATGTATACATTATTCCCTTCCATTTGTTTGGAAAATCTAACTATATTTATTAAGGAATGAAACTTGAATTTGTCTATTTAATGTTGCACTTTTATAATGCAGCTTGTTATAATGTATTAAAATCTGGGAAGTGACTCATATCTCACATGAACTTATTTCACTTCATTTTTCATACACTAGAAAGCAAATTCCATCAAAAATAACTTGATTTAGCATATATATTACAGAAAAAAAACTGTAAGCTCAAGTGAATATAAGAAATTATGCTTGTATCATCACATTATTGTCTATACTACAGTATTAAAATACTATATTACGCTAAAATAGTATATTACACAAAAATAATCAAATCAAACTGCTATATAAAAGAGAACCATAAATTTTATATTACCTCATCTTCTGTAGCATGAGCTGATAATGATGGATATTTATTTTTCAGTTCCATGATTTGGAAATAAGCAGGATACACTGTAATAAATAAAAAGCAATAGTTTTAACATATGTTCAAATTTAATACTCAATTTCTATGTCATATCAGATTTTTTTCTACCGAGAGCTAAATAAAATCAGTAGGTAAGCCATAAATATTTTTCAAATTAAACATTGAAGTAGCTAAATAGCCTATATGTAAACAAAATAATAGAACTTATTGTTCTATTATTTTGCATCATATTTAACCCTTTCGCACCTACTGTCACAAATACATGCCAGCAAGAAACACGCTCACTTCCCAGCTGACACACTGGCGTGCCAGAGAGTTTTCTCGTTCACCCCCGACTGTCACATTTGTGTGCCAGTGTTGTGGAACATTTTAAAACTATAAGTTTTGACACAAGATGTCATTGTATGTCCATGTGGATTTAGATTCATGTAGATTTGACCTTGTACTCAATAGGAGAGTAGTATGATACACATACAAGTGGTTTTTGATTATATAAACATGAGGGAAAAGGAATGTTTCCGATTGACATGTTTTATGACGGCTCTTTAAATTCCCACGTGGTGTTTATGTAAGCAGGGGAGTTTTATTTTTGCTAAAGCGTTGTGTATTTCAGTTTGCAGTCCAGTTTTTAGTACAGAATTAGATCTGACAGATTTGATTTTTTTCTCTTTTTATTGTTAGATTTTCGAAGTGTCGAAAGTGTTTAATTGAGCTTGAAATAGCTGAAATGACGCGAAATATTTCAGATTTTCATTCTGAAACAGATTAGGATATTAGTAATAGTGACATTATAATATATTCTAATTGTTCATAATGGATCTAGTGATTCTAATGTTGAGGAGAACATTTCTGACAAACATGATGACAATACTTCGTTTTTTCACATTCCGGAAAAATCCTCCAAATCGGCAAATGAGTTACTACGAGTGCAAGGACTGTAAAGTAGGATTGTTTGTAGATCCCTGTTTTTAAAATTTTTCATACAAAAAAAGTTTAAATAACATAGTATTCAGTTTTGAATGTTAAAAGTCATTAAATAAAACTAAGTAAAAAAAAAAAAAAAAAGTAAAGTGTAAAATATATATTTAAATAAGAAATAGATTAAGTAAATAAAGTATCTATAAACATATATAAATCCCATTCCGTTTAAATACTTTACGCAGCATTATTAAATAATGCGCTGCTACTTCGTTAATTTCATAAATTAGGCTTAATAGCAAAAAAACCTCCGCCCAGGATACACACTCGCAAAAGTGACTGCCGGCCTCAGAGAAAAGCGTGCGTTTGCACTTCCCGTCGTGAAAGGGTAAAGCATATACTGTAAAGTATTGTTTATGATTGCTTAATTGACTGATGTAAAATAATGAATAAAAAAAAAATGTAATCAAAATTTTAATAAACAACTTCAATTGTTGCAAATTTATGCACACGTAATTATTATAAAGTTTTCTAAGATAGCAGTACTAGTATATTACTATATAGCATGTAAAAAACAGAGTAGTGATTAAATTTTAAAATTAAGTATTTATCCTAAAAATGAGAGACAATATCTTTATTTTAAATTTAAGTACTTATTATACCATTTACATATAGGCATTCAATTGTTACATAGAGGCTTAATGTATAATGTGATAACAGACACAGGAAGTAGAGCTAGTCTAAATTATTAACACATTATATGCGGGCTTGGCGAATGTGGTAATACATGTGTAGCAGGGGAATACCAAGAAAAAATAGTGGTGATCACCCTTTCGAGCCGATAACACACACTCTGCACAAAAGGGAGATTACTCACTCCCACAGATAACGATTGGCAGGCCAAGTGGGTAATCACCCATTCCCGCATGTAATGTGTTAACTCAAAGATCAAAGTACAATTGCAAACTCGGCACAACTCTAAACCCAGAACTCCCAGTGAATGAAAGATCTTTGACTTTTATAGCAACAGGGAAAGTTCCAGAAATCTGTCTGGGAAGACTATGAAAGTTTTATTGCACAACACAGAGAAATGACGAATATTACAGAATACTTTTCTGGCAAATTAAAGAAAAGTCCAGAATCTCCTGGAACATAAATAAAGGTATTAAATAAATATTTACATACATTTTTAATCCTATTGTCACTACAGGGGTTCGAATTAACGACCTCTTGATTACGAGAATAGTGTGATGACCATTTGTCTATGGAGAGTCTAATGCTTCTTTTCAATGTGTCACTGTAATACTAGACTCAAGACTAGAGTTGGTGTTACATGGGCCCCTGTTTTTTTTTCAGCGTCTGAAGACGGACACCCCAAGAGAGGGTGGGCCTTGTTCCAGGGAGGTTCAACAGGAGGGGGTGAGGAATGGCACCCCCGTCCGCGCCAGCTGCAGAAAAGGACTTTTTCCCGTGGAGGAGAAAGCTTGACCAAGAGGGGGGGATTCCACCCCGGCCCTTGCGAAGAGAAGTGGCAGGAGAGATGCCTGGTCGGAATGACGGAGAACAGACATTCTTGTGAAAGGATCTGAGACCGAGAGAGGTGTTTTCCACTCGGCACCATTTGTTTTTTTTCTCGGCCTTATTTCGGCCCTGTTTTGAGTATGATTTGGAGTATACATATGTTTTAACAAATCTTCTTAATAATAAATGTTTAAACCAGAGTTTTGTCACTGCAGTGCTTAATTTTCAGCAATATAGGCTTTAACCGAACCCACGATACCTGCTCCAGTAACAGTAGGCGAGCAGGTATAGAACAAAGCATGCGGTCATCGGAAAATGCAGCTGGGGAACGTGCAAAGCGTGACAGGCACCATTTTAAGAAATCTTTAATTGTCATTAGACATACTACTTGTCCAACAATAGAATACAGCAATATAATCAAATAAAGTTCATTGAATGTTTTTTTTACTAGTGCTTTCACATAAAAATTAAGCTTAATAATTTTCAATAGAGTACAGCATGCCTTAAAAGGATGAGGAAATAACTCCACATTCTTCATAGCATTAGCACCATATAATTTGTTTCCTATTAAATCATCTATTGCTAATAATTCCAGTGTAACAATAGCAGTGTCACAGACTGCATACTCAAAGTTATCTCTGCTATCAGAATATTTCAATCTTCTTCAGAAAAAATTACATATAAATGAAGCTTCATGGTCTTTTTATGAAATTTCTCATTATAATGGTTGAAAATGCATTCAAACTATTATAAAAGATTGTATAAATGGGTTTGGTTTGGTTTGGAACCCTAATTTACCAAAATTAGGTCTTTTGGTGCCCATGCAGAGAACTGTTTTGTGCTCTTATAACCAAATATAATAAAAAAAAAATATATAAACATATTACAAGCAGGCATTGAAAGAATCTTAATGCAGCTACTAAATCTGAATATATATTCTCTAGTTCTTGCTGATGAATTCCTTCTAACACTTTTTCATAGACTTTCCAAGATTTAGAATTATTGAAATCTATTCCAATATGCATAAGTGTCAATTTTCATGCCTTATTTAATAAATCTAGTTTATTGTCTTTTAATATGAAATCTATTTATCTAGAATTATAAATTTTTGAAAGATTATTTTTCAATTTTCTTTTATTCCTATTTGGAGGCCTGCTAAAATTGAGCCAAATTCAGAGGCTCATTGTTCTTGTTTGAATATTGTTTGATCACCTTTAGCAAACATTTTGAGCATGGCACAGCACCCATAGCAAATGCCTACTTCTCCACACCTTAGTTTTGGCCCTGAGCACTACAGTTATATGTTTTTGCTACATGAGGGCTAATGAGAATAGAACCTACCATTTAAAGTCAATTTTAAATTGCTATGAACATCATGTACACCAATAGTAAGATTCAAACTTATAAAATCTGTAATCAAAGAGCAGTGTCCTACTCACTATTCAGGCATTAGTGTATAAATGAGAAACATAGAAATAATGATCTACCTTAATAGTACTATCATTAGTTATAAATAGAGAAAAATATGTATGAGTTTCCAATAAAAAAAAGTTTAAAATCCTGATATTTATGTGGATGTTTGAAATTATGGAAGTCAAAGCCCAATTAGTGTTTGCAGAAAAAGGAACTGACTACAATACTTTAAACCGTTATCACACTACACATATTTTGGCAAATATCAGTAACACAATTTTATAAAAATTTCATTGTTAGTTTTTAAAACATAAAAGAAAAGTTAATAATTCCAGGAAGTATTTAATAAAAATATTTTTTCTCAAAACAGTATTTAACTGTGTTAATTTTTCCATTATAACATTTATAATTCACAAACGCATGATATTCAAATGAAAAATATTAACAAAAATTAATAAATGAAAATTTTTTAATCACTTTTAATTAATGTTTAATAAGTTGGAACCTTTTAATAATTATTAAAGAAAATTTATTTACCAATATTTTGATATTTTATAATTTTTAAACTATATTAACTTTAAAAGTCATAAAAATTAATTTTTAAAAGATAACTCTAAGCATATTACATTTATCTCTGGGCAGACATAAAACTTTATTGACACTGCTTGGTGAGCTTGCTTTTTCCTCTTTTCTCCCTTTAGTTCTTTTATCTGTTCCTCTATGAGATTTCAGTAAAGTTTCACTAATCAAAATATCTTTCTCTTTATCTAAACTGAAAAAAAAATATTTTTCAAAAACTCAGATAATAAAAAGAAAACATTATTAATTCATATATTGATTACTTCAACTGTCCCTATAAAAATTACAAAATAACTTAATTTGGTAATATCTATACATGCTGAATATTCATTAATACAGGTATGTGTACAAGTGTGTACACACATGTAATGGCATCCCTCTCCATGTGGAGTCCAATTCATCCTCAACAAATGATAATCATGCCAACAACTCGCTGACTAGCATAATCCACAAAATCTACCAAAATGATCTTCTTATGATATTGTTGCTTACAGTTTTGACAGATTCTCAATACAGTTGCCAGTAGGTGCTACTATTTTACATTTTCTTATTGGCTGGGATGTTACAGGCTTTACCATTATTGGCTATGAGAAGCTAAAAATTAATTCTTCAGAGCTTTATCCTAGCACTTAACTAGTCTCAAAGGAACCTGGTTTAAAACATTTTTTAATGTCACCATCATCCTGCCCCAAAGCTATTTATGACCTTATAGTAATGCCTAAAAACCTAAGTTATAACAGACATGCCAACTACTCCTGATTTTCTGGAGCAACTCCAGAGTAATGAAGAAATTTGATAAACGGAAACATCTCAGATTTCTCCGGAAAATAACAAAACTTTTGAAGAGCTAGAAGATTACAATTCAACTATTAAATACAAAGTATTGCAAAAAATAATTCTGAATATGACTCTTTTTACACAGTAATGCTGCATGTTAAAAGTTTTCAGTACTGTACGAAAAAACCAAACTGAATTTAGGTCAAATTTGAGTAGACAAACTTTAGAAACCCTGATGATAGAAAATTGAAAATATCTTGATCAGGGTCAATGTTGCTATGAGAAACTCTCTTCTGAAAAATAAGTTGTTAAAGCTATAAAAGCTACTTATAAATTTTTATTTATCTTTTACAATTTATTACTGTGTAAATGTTTTAAATTTAATTTTAATTTAAAAACCAATAAGATAATACTTGTGTACAATCTGAAATTAGCATGTTAAAATTTCATACCAAACTGTTGCTCCGGACCTGAATGTTGCCTGAATGTTGGCATGTCTGTTTTAACCCTTACAAGTTCTAGTTAGAATGATAGAACTTACTTGGGGCAAGTTTACTAAATATGAATTTAGAATAAAGGGCTTGGTATTATGTTTATTAGTTATTCTTATGTGTTGATATATTACTTAAAGCTAGGGTTTATTAGTTTACTATATTATATATTAAAAATACACAGTCCAGTCATATTAATGGGACTATTGCCTACTTTTGATGTCAATGCTAAATAACGAATCACAGAAGAGACAAGTGTCATCAAATTTGGTGGATATACAAAGAGTGTTGTAGGTATTCAGAAAGCATTTCAGAAAGCATAGATATAAAGAAAATTGTGTGTTTAAAAATGTAGTTATTTGTTAGAAAACAATGGTATAAAAGCAAATAAAAATAAAAAGCTTAATCGATTTTAAATTCATAATTTCCGATTTAGAATTAGTAAAAGAAACTGTAGAATAATAACCAAATTAAACATATAAGAGCTCTATAACTGGCTCCTACTTAATATGTAAATATATGTATATTAAATATTTGACAATATTTTACATAACATACCTATATATTAATAAGCAAATATGTCATAAGCAAATTTGTAACATCCCAGTAAGTTCTTTATTAATATGTATTATAAGAACATTTGATTTCTATTGATGGTTCTCCTTATTCCTTTACACCTCTAAATACATACTCTACATACTCTAAAATAGATGTTATTAACACAATGAGATTTAAAAGACAATTTTATAGATTATTGCTACTCTACAATACTGCAATTAACACAATTTATTTGTAAAATTGTTATGAACTTTCTTTATGAATCATTTCAAGATATGTACATGATTATTACTGAAATTAGCTTTGAATTTATTAAGTTAAAAAAAAAATGAATCCATCATTAATAGACATCTCACAAAAGTAGTTCTAGATTTTGTATGTAAGGATAATTTCTTTAAAGTAATTTAGAATATAAGAAATACATTTATTATGTTTTTAGAAATGTTTTTACTTGTTCAATACATTTTTATATTTTATGTTCTAAATTCTTTTAATTATTTTTTAATGTTACAAATAAACATTGCCTCTAGTTATGTGAATTGGAACTTACTTTGGGCTCCTAATCTCCGATTAAGGGAAGAGATTACAATCACTTGTCTATAGAACATATCTTATTTTAACTGCTCTAGAAGCTGGTAGGTTACAACAGCACCGTGAGAGCAGACATTGTCATCTACTTTAGAAGTCTCTGGCTTTGAAAGGTTCTTTGCAGTGTTTGTAAAGTTGGACCATAAAGTCCTATATTAATTTTCAGTTTTACTAATTCAAAAAGAAACACATCAACAAGCAGTCCCAAAAAACCTTATCAATAACCTTCCTTGTTAATGTGGAATTATTTTAAATTATTTCATTTGTTTGTTGCAATTGAGTCATGACTGACAGCCACTTTCTTTAAAGAGAAGATCAGAAGCCTTGCCCCCCCCCCCAACAAGTATGACAAACGCCTAAATCTTCATGGCGTCATAATATCGTCAGATATCACCAGAGATGGGAATTTGGTACTAAAAGTTTCTCTCTCTGATATCATTATGACGCATGAAGTCACCAGTGACATATGTCGACTGGGATATGGTAGTACCCTAATTGCTATGTGTCAGTTAATTTTCAACAGAGAAAAAAGTAATACCAATTTTGCTATGTTATCAGAACAATATAGTAAATGCAAGTTTGTAAACAAATACGAGTGCCGACTACAACTCAACTTTTCGTTGGCAAAACATTGAAAAATAATCATGTTGGTGTATAACTTTTAGTAATAAATTTATTTTGTTCTCTACTTTTGTCTATTATTTATAGTCAATCAGAGTTTGAAAAAAAAAAAGGCTCAAATAATTCCCAAGTTTTTTTTTCATTTGTCTGTTTCATACAGTCATTTTTTCAGATGCATAATCTTTATGATAGTAACTGTAAAAAAAGTATTTAAATTTAATATCCTAGTAAATGAGTTATGTTTTATTAATTGGATATGAGTTCCCCAACAGTATTTTATTAACTGATGAAAGAAACAAAATAACATTCTTTTTGCATGTGCATTTGTAAAACTTATAAAACTGAAAACAATTGTTAAGTATAGAATTGTTCATATCAATTTTTGTATTGTCCCGTTATTTTCCCCATTATTTCCCAATTATTTTTAAAAATTGTTGGCAACAGGAAATGAAAACGATAGTACTGTTTTTGTAAGAATTTAAAATAAAATAGATGTGTTGAAAGATCTGTTTTGGTTTTGTTTCATTTTTACAGAGATTATTTAGATAGAAATAAGTTAATGAATGGACAAAATGGTGAACATTTACTGTTGTAACTAACAACAATAGTATGAAAGTCAAATACTTCATACTTTTCAATAAGATAATACATTAAACATAGAATCCATTTAAAATTAATTATTTCCTTCAAAAAAAGTAAAATGATTATGAAAAAATGACTCACAAATTATAACTGAAATCTTTTAAGATTGTTACAAAAAAAATATATATATATAATTCATGTATAAATACAAATCTAAGATATTTGAACAGAATTCCTGCATGGCATACCAGAAAATACACAAACATATACAAAAAAGACAAAATCATAATAAAAAATCTTACAAATTATATGGAAAATAAAATCTTTCTTTTTCTAGATCTGTTTGAAATTGCTTGATTTCACTTTCATTCATGAAAGGTATACCTTCTTTAAAAACCTAAATAAATACAGATTTACTAACAGAAAAATTCAGTATTCAAAAACGTACAAAGTCAATCATTTTGAATAAACTGTAAATTTTAATGCAATATAAAATTATTTAAATTAACAAGAATATAAAAAATTAATTAAAGTGGCCAAGTTATTTATATAATCAAGAACAATACATTCTTGGTTAAAATATAAAAATACCTACATAATATATAGTACATTTATATACTAATATATATTGGTATTTGAAATGTTATTAAGACTATACATTGCACATTTGTTACTTTATAATATTTAAATATCATTTATATGAGTAACTAAAGTCTCAAATATTTTTTAAACCTCAGAAAATTCTTAACAAACCAATAAAGTATACTAACACAACAAATATTTTTTATGTAATAATAGAATTATTACACTAATAAGGAAATGCAATTAAAAAATCCTCAATATAGTTCTGAATTTATATATAAAATTTATTCACCATACAACTGATATAAAGGAAATTTAATTTTGTAATCCAATAGTAAATGAAGACCATAATGCGTTTTTCTTTCAAATTTCTAAATCCAAAAGTCTGATCCATATTCAAAGTACTTAAAATATTTTGAATTTTAATATTAACAGGGTATCTGCCAAAATAAAGTTTTTCAAATCCATGCCTTTTCATGACTTTCCCTGATTTAGCTGATCATTTTCCATGACTTTAAAAAGCTTTCAAGTATATATGAATAAAACTTCTGATGTACATACAAATGAAATATATACTTTTAGAGAAATTACAGGAATTTTATCATAAAAAACTATAAACTTACTTCATAAGTGTTAATAAACTCACATACATAAAAATAAATTATTGTATCTACATACCTAAGCTTACTCATATAGCTATTTTTCAATCAAACTGCTTCCAATTTGAATTCAGGGTACTTTGGTATTATTTAGGTGACCATGAATAATAGCTAAATATAACCCTATAACGTTTATATACAATATCCCTAAAGATAAGATTTTTGCACAAAATATAACTAATTTTTATTAAAAAATAATTATTATATTAATAAAATTTTAATCTGCAATTTAAGAAAAAAAAAAACAGAATATATGCATTTACCCACCCATTAAGCTTTTTTTGAGTTTCCTTGGCGAACAAATTTTACTTGGCAATATTAATAGAATAATACATAAATACCAAATAGTAACTTCAGCTAAATGACAAGTAAAAATAAAATTAAACCATTCAATGCATTTTTTAATCAGTAGTTTAGCGGATCCATGACTTTCCATGACTTTGACTCATTTTTCTCGAAAAATCAAGACTTTCCATGACAAAATTAATCCATTGTCTAAATCCATGATTTTCCAGGCACGCAGAAATATTAAGCCTAATTCATAAAAATGAAAAATAAAAGAATTATATAGGCTTAAAAATAATTCAGAATAATACTCTTTAGAAGAAAATTTGTAAATTTTTGAAGAGTATAACAAAATCATAAAAAAAAAGTTCTAACATGTCACATCAACATTCTTTTCTTATGACATCTTTATATATTCAGATTTTTAATCTACCACTGAAATGAAGATAAAACTTAAACATGACAGAAATGATAATGACTAATAAATTCTTAAATTGTGCTGAAATAGAAATTTTTAAAGATAGGCAAAAAAAAAATTATATTAAGACAACCCTTATTAAGAGATACAATTACAGGATTCCCACTCATTTTCCAGAATGAAAATTAAGGACTTTCTAAGGACCAAAGTAACTTTTTATAAGGACCTACTTGAAATACACTGCATAACGACATAAACCCTATTTCCTGAGGAACACATTTTAATTATGAACCAGACAGGCATGTTCTATAAATGCCCTACAATATTTCAGAATTAAGTTTTTAAAAATATCTAAAAATTAATATAAGATAAACCTATTTGACAAAAACATTTTGAAAAATGTACAGCTAAAGTTTTTTGAGTGATCAAATTAAAAATAAATTATGAATAAAATATATTATAAACAGTACTTTCTGAGAGTTTTATATATATATATATATATATATATATATGTGTGTGTGTGTGTGTGTGTGTGTGTGTGTGCAAATACTAGCTGATTATACCCGACAATGCCAGGGAAAGAAGAAAGTTTTAGATTTTTCTATTACATTCAATGCAAGGAAAATTAAACTTCCATAAGTAAGCTATTAGGAAAAGGCAGATGACTTATTAAACATTTCAGTATGTGAAAGATTTATTTTTCAAAAAAGTTTTCTAGCTCGTGACCATAAAAAGTACTAATAAACTAAAAGTATTTTCAGAATTTTTTAAGGATATTAAGGAAAGGAATTTTGAATTACTACAGAAATACACTAAAAAAGTATATGCATTTGAGGATTTTCTTTATTATTAATACTGCACTTTTGGCTAGAAAATGTAAAAGAATGTTAGGAACATTAACAAATATTTTATATATTCTTTGACCAGTACTTATCACCTATACTGGTGTTCTCAGAACCGGTTTGGGGCAAATTAAACTCTGAACTTACAAAACCAGAAAGTTCGGAAAGTAGGCGAAAATTGATAGGAAATCATGTGAAGACATATAAATTGATCAAAATCCAATTGAAAAATTCAGGAGTTTTTAAGGACCTTTGACAAAAATTAAGTAGTTTTAAGAGCCCTTAAAAATGAAAGCTAAAATTAAGGAGTTCTTAAGGACTTTTAAGGGCCATGGGAACCCTGATTATACAAAGTCACATTATATCAATGAATCAAGAGAAATAAAAATATCAATTCATTAGAAGAAACGTAAAATAATATTTAAAATCAATACCTTGTTAAAATCAAAATCATAACGACACAGAAAATCAAGACAAGATGCCTGCAAAAAAAAAAAAAATAAATAAATAAATAAATAACATGAGTAATTAAATTTTCAACATAAATTCCTTGATATAGTCTTCATAAATATATCATGACTCTAAAATTAAATTGTTCTTTTACAGAAAACAATATTTAAACAGAAATAAATAAGATGAACTATTTTATAATTTCTAAATTACTAGATGCTTGAGCTGTGGTATTTCAGTTGGCAAAGGCAATGATCTTGTAACCAGAGGGTAACAGGGTTTAGAGTTGACCCTAAGATCTGCCATGTTTATTAATGGCAGATGAGGCACAGAAAATAGGTTCATTTATGTAATATGCTCAAAGTTCAGGGCAAATGAGACCTCTGGAGGTGGCAAGCCAAGCATAAGGTTCTTCTGCTTGGTCCCTGCTTCTAAATTATGTGACCCATTCTTAGAAGTTCAACCTCTCAATGCAATGGCAACCGTTTTTCCATAAGAAATCATATGATTTTTAAATGCACATGACACCAATCAACCAAACTAGATGCTTTTTAAAATCTAAAATGAAGAACAAAGTAAAACTAAACTTGATATACAGTGGACTTTGTTTAATGTGATCACTTTGGGACACTGTGATTTTGATAACAATAAACGATATTAAAAAAATAGATAAATTCACGCGTACTAAATTTCAAAATAAAATGAAAAAACTCACTATATTTATGTACTGTATATTATCCTTTAAAACATAAGAATTGTATACATAATTAAAAAAACTGATCAATTGTTGACTGTCTACAATTTTTTCTAAGAAGCTCATTGATAAATTATTCGTAATCATAATGTTTACTTAAAGCCACTGAAGCTGTGTTGTACTTCACGTTTCAACACTTTCAATGCAGAAGCTGTTGCATTCTGTATTTTTATTTTGTTTACCTCTTTTTGTAAGTTCATCACAATTTTCCAACATTTCGCCCAATAGAAGCTGATAAATCTATAAATGCGTTGAAGCATTGTGCTAACTTATTTTTGGTAACCTGTCATAACAATTTAAAATTTCGATCTTTTGTTTTAATGTTAAATCATTTCGCTTTCAGGCTTCCATATCGACAAACTGCATGTTAGTGAGCAAGGCATAAAATGTGAATACGCTCATTCTCATTTCCGATAAGAATGTGTTGCTTTCTGCTTATCTGACTACCACTGACCAAAACAGGGTGTGTGTATTTCTGAAAAATTCCAGGTAACATGTAACTTCCCACACCTTTGTTCATTCCCTATTTTCCTATGCAGTTAAGGGAGAATTCTCGGAAATCTAAACAATAACAAAGGGAATGAAAAGAATGGGTTACTTCTGAATACATTGTGAATATTCCTTTGCCAGTTAAAATGAGCTTCAAAACTGATAACATTAACCAATGTAACAATCACATAAAGCAATAATTTTAACATAAAAATGAATAGAGAAAATCAGGACCAAGTGATTTGGATAACAATAAGTGATTAATAACATTAACTGTGATCCCATCAAGCGGAGTCCACTGTATTATGTTTGAACAAGTAACAGTTCTGTGAAATATACCTACATATTTAATGCTTTCAAATAACAAGAACACAATTATGTTATTTACTTAATTCAAAATATAAAATTCTCTGATTATGTCACACAAATCCATATTTGTTGAAACAAATTAGGTACTTGAACAATGATTAGTAAATTTAGTACTCTCAGAGATAAGAGATCTTAATACAAACCATAGTATGATATATTGAGAAGGGAGGGGCTCTCAGTCACATGCAGCTCTTTGTTAAGGTGGACCCCATTAAAAATTAAAATTCTTTCCAATCCTTATTATTCTTTATTATTAATGAACCAATTTATTTGTGATATTCTTCAAGATAGATTTCTATTTTCTGAAAAACTTGTTGTAAATATATCTAGGCAATTAGATCTGTTAAAAGTGAAAGATGATCAGACATTTAAAGTATGCCAAAAATTTACTTCTACACCTGAAACTTTGGAAGTTCCTGCTAGAATCAAAATATCCACGCTTACAGAAACCTGCTTAGGATGGAATTTCAATATTCAGTACAACATGGTGCAATGAATCCTTGTACTAAACAATTAAATTTAAAAATTTGAAATAATGTTCACATTGTTCAATCATATTCTCACAGAATTGTTGTGAACAGTTTTAACAAATGAAGTCCTAATTCAAAGATTTGACCACAGGTCTTATCTAAAAGTTATATTTATTATCAATGCATTTTTATAAATTTTATTTTTAAGATTTTTAAATAATTATTTTGCATTTCCTTTGAATTGATAATATTTTTTATACACAAATACATTTCAAACCACTTAAGATTTGTACAGAACGGTAACCTTCAAATTTAGACTCACAACACCAAATCCTGATCTGAAAATTCGGTAGATGTGATACAGCCTCCATTCTCTCTCTCTCTCTCTCTATTTTTTTTTTTTTCATCTGCACTCCACCTGAATTCTTTCGAGCATACAACGCCTTGCAGTCCAATACAGACAAGAAATTGGCCCATTACATGGGAGAGTCAAAATGGAACCCAAAGAAATAACATTCTGTAGGGAAGGACAAGAAGAAAGGTGATCTCCCTGCATTGGGGCTGAAACACAAAGCACACAGTTCAGTGAATCAGCAAGACTAACTTTGTACAGATGGGCCTGAAGAAAATCATGTCCAGTCTCAAGGCGGAAACAAGCCACACCAATAGCTCTGGGCAAGGTGCCATATATGGCCTGCTTAACATTTCTTAGAGGGGTACAAGTTATGGGTTGGTGCAGAAAACAGCCCTCTTTAGCAAGTGCGTCTGCATGCTCATTCCCAGGTACATCACAATGGCTAGGGATCCATTGCAGAATTATCTCCTTCCTTGATTCAATCAAGGAACTAATTTGCTTTTTACACTCGAATTCAATAAGATTAAGTACCCAAGTATAGTTAGTTATTGTATGAATAGCAGCCATAGAATCCACAAACAGAACAATTTTTTCTTTATCTGTATTTTCAATCGCTCTAATAGCCATAGAAATTGCATACAACTCTGAAACGAAATTATCACGGTAATGTCCAATTGCCTCTCTCAGTTGAAAAATTTGTGAATAAACACCACTACCTGCCATTCCATCAACTGCAGTGCCATCAGTGTATACATGTGTCCATTGCTCAATGGGATAAATCTCATAAATGGTATGTAAAGCAAAAGATCTGAGCTCTGCCGGAATGGAAGAACTCTTTGTAATAGGTTCAACCAAGCCAAAAGAAGCCTTTGCGTAGTGCAAAAAGCCAAGAAAAATGTTGGGTTCGAAGATAAAATCATATTTCTCATATCATATCTCATTTCATATTTCTCTACATATGTACCACGTATCAATCAATATCTGAAATTGCATTAGTATGGTTAGTTGGGAGCACTTTTGCCTACTGTTTTTCTACATGAGGGCTAATGAGATCAGGACCTACTGCTTAAACATACAAATTTAAGTACCTAAGAGCAGAACCCTACTCATTCAACCAGCATTATAAAGAATTGAACATTAGCTTGAAAGGATGTAAATAATAAAATGTTATAATTAAGACTGGGCTTTCTATGTAATGAAATATCAGATAGGTTAAATATTAAATGCTTCTATAAAAGACTTTCAGCAAACAAAATAAAACCTTTATAAAAACAAGAATACAGTTTTTATGAAAAAAATATCAACAGGAAAGCTGAGGGATGACTTACCTGACACATGAAAGTTTTATCAATATTTCCACATAAATATGGGCGGATATAAAATACAAAAGTTCTAACTTCATAGCTACAAAAACAAAGTATACATTAAATATGAGTGAACCATACAAAAAATTAAACAGAAAAAAAATGAAAATTTTAATTTTGATAAAAATTCTGTATAAATAAACAAGAATTATATAAATATAATACATATATACATATATACACCATTAAAAGGTATTGTTTGCTAATAATTTTAACATAGTTTACATTATATATAGACTTTTAAGCCCATCTTTATAAAATCTGGTTATCAGAAGTTATATTACAGATGGCTGTCAGCATATTCATAAAATTTTAAAAGTTATTTTAAAAGATAAATATACCTATTTGAATTTGGCTTCTTTTTAAATGCTGATAAACCTAGAAAAACAATTAAATTTAAATATAATGATATGAAATTATTAATAAAATCTAAAATTTGATTAAAAAAATAAACATACCTATTTGGCTTACAGTAAAGCTAGAAGCTCTAATTCTAAGTTTTTGATATCGTTCTTCCATTGTATCAAATAAGCTGAAAGGCAAAAGTAACTGAACATATTAAATATTGAAATAATTATGTTTAATTTTATACCTAAGCAAACTTGTATTTTAAAAGAGTCTATAAACATTAAATTTGTTTAAAAGTTATGATAAAATAAAAAATAACATTGTAAATGTTATGAAAATGTATAAAAATAGAGTTTAATGCTAATCTCAAGTTACATAAAAATAACTGTATGTATGAACACTTTTTTTTTTTTTTGTATAAATCCACAGGGTTTATTGTAATCACTAAAAAAATTCTCTTCATTAATTTTTAATCTGTTTTGATATATTTCAGACAGGCCTTTTTCCGCTATCTTTCAACGGTTACTGTTGGTATTCAAATCCTTACTTTATAATAATGTACAATTTGACTGTAATGAATATCAATGAGGATGATCTTTAATAAATAACATAATTTAAATACTTAAAAAATCAATATATCTAAAAAACAATCTATCACACATAAAATATACATACTTTAAATACTTCTAAAGACTTTGTTGATAAAGCAAATAATTTAAAATTTTTGCTACAGAATGTTGGAATGATTCATTATCTGCAAATGCAATTTTTAAAATTTACTCTGAATTTATTTATTACTTAAATATTTTAATATTTAGGAAGTCTGTTTTTCTTCAAGAGTGTGACAGATCCACAGATGGGTTAAAAAAATTTATTTGAGGGCTCAAAAATTAATAATTTTTTCATAAAAAGATCTTTTAATCCACTGACAGAATGTATAGCTATTGAAGATTTTGAATCAATCTACAACTCACCATTAGTATTTACAATTTTTAAAGTTTCTTATCCCATTTAAATTCAGGAAAGCTTATTTATTTCACTGAACCCAGATATATACCACTTATCTACTTTTGTAGTTGCAAGAATTTTTTTTTTTAAATCATGATGGGCACTTGCCTGTTAAAGTATCAGTCTACATTAGAACTTTTATCTTTAAATGTAGAAACTAGTTCATGTTTTTACATTTTTAGATTTAATTTTTATATTATCATAGATAATTCCACTTAAAAAATGTATTCATTGAGAAGTTTTTATAAAATTTCTAATAAACGCAGAAAATTTAGTAAAAAAAAAAAAAAAATCGGATTTTTCAAAAGGTCTAATTTTTAAATAAATTAAATTATTTCAATATTTTTTGATGCAACACTTTTGTTATACACTGGACTAGTGAATCCCCTAAAATCTTTGCTTAATTTACATTTGGTAAAAAATTTTGGTCCTTCAAAATCATACACATTGAATTTTTATTACCTTTATATCTAACTATGAGTGTAACATCATTAAAAATTATCCAAATTTAAAGCTTTTAGGTCATTTACTAGTAAATACTATCAAAAGCATTCATAATAATTTTCAACAAAATGTTTTAAGAACTTTTTGAGAAATCACATTTTAAGTTTCTACATTTTATTAAAAATACCGTTCTGAGAAACACACATTTGAAGTTTATGAAAACAACTTTAACTATTAAAAAATTAAAATACATGTTTAAAATTCACCACTTTTTCATGCTTCAAAACTTTCTAATTGCCAAGTTGCTAATTATTAAAAATAGTAGGAAAATGGTTAAATTAATCTTGATGAAAATTTAAAAAGTTTTGTCGAAAAAATGCTCTGGATATCTTATCTGGAGGCATATAACCAGAAGTTGTGAATTTAAATCCTTTTAAGGCTTTAAATTCACAACTCCTGCTTCCGAAGTCGCTACTTCTATTTTGTTTCAACACCTGTCACTGATGTTTAAACAGATGTAACTTTTCTTTAAAATGCCGTAGAGACAAAACAAAAACAGATTTTGAAGCCTAAAAGTTGAAATTTTACAATAGCGAAATTAAAAAAAAAAAATCGTGATTTTTGGCAAAAAATGAGGTTTTCAACGTAGAAGGATACCTTAAGCATTTGGCATATAACACTGTGAGTTTTGTTGACCGTTTTATTATGGGATCACCATACAGGCAGCCAACACTACTCCCTGGGACAACACACACAAACAAAGCAAAGTGGATACTCATAATTTAGAAGCAGGGACCAAGCAGGATACCCTCGGGCTTCACCTGTCACCTCCAAAGGTATCATTTGGGAGCTAGGAGGACATTACAACTATAAATCTATTTTATGTACCTCAACTGCCATTAATGAATACAGCAGATCTTTGACTGCTGCAGATTTAGGGTTCAATCTCTAAATCTGCAACCCTCTGAACTGCTTTTTCAACTGAGCGAATACGACTCAGATATAAGAATGTCAGCCTTTTACTTTCTGCATCTAAGGAGGTAAGTACAGCCAAGATAAGACATTTCAAACTTTTCAAAGGCAAAAAATCTTTGTCATATGATGGGTGAAGCTATTCTGAGGAAAAAAACTTATACTGTGATATCACATGTGAAACCATAATTAGGTTATTATCCTTCAATTTCTTTACATATTGATATTAGTTTTAAAAAAAATTCAACTGGTATATAAAGATGTATAAACTTTCAAAGAAAAATTCTAAGTAACTCTACTACATAAATGTGCTCTTATTTATTTTTAATAACAATATATATAATTTTATATTGTCATGTAAATATTTTATTCTCTCTTAAATTTGCTGTATTTTTATATCATTGTCTTTTTAATATGCATTTTGCATGTTAAATTATGAAAAATTTAATTCTTTTTCATTTTCTGTATTAATTATATCACTCTAAAATTGCCATTATTTTTTAAATATTATGAATTTTTAATATGTTTTTACATAAGAATATATTAATTTCATACCTTTATTTCACTATCAATTGGACTTAATTTTTGTTTCTATAGTGTTATTCTTATTCACATACAAACACAAAAACTTAAAAACATGCAGAAAAACTTTAACATATAACCTCAGTAATTTGTGATCACTCTTAATGTTGATTGTAGTTTCTTGGAAAGAGGGATTTCATTAAAAATTGAACCTATTATTCCCCTATCCTGTTGACAATTTTAACAGCCAATTATAAGAAAATTACCTTTTTATTTGAACTACACATGAAATTAGCATTTTTACAATCTCAAACTTAAAATTATCTTCACTTTAAAGAATATAGAAAGATATCTTACATTTTTTATGCAAAGTATGTTCAGTTCTGAAGCATAATGAATAAAGGAGCCTAGAGTCTAATTTCAAGTATTATCAAAAGTTATTTTTGGATAATCATGGTCTATATAAGAAATTATTAACATAATATCTTAATAATGGTAGAAAAGATACACATTAGAATTTAATAATCTAGATTGAAAAAATGTCTTACTTGGAAAAATAATTATTATTATATACTACAATTATGAATTATCATTTTACTTCAATTACTTTTATAAATTTAACATAGCATGAAATATTAATTTCACAAAAACTTACAATTCATTATATCTAAATCAGAAATAGGAAAAATTTGTAATTCAATATAGTAAAGACAATTTATGCATACCTAGCACTATATATTAATAATGCTTACCTAAAACGATCTTCATTTCCTACTCTTAAGCCAGTAAATTCTGCATCAAGAGCTGGAATGAACCCACATATTTAGTCCCATTATAAGAAATGTTTTAAACTTTGATGGATTAAAGTATTATATGAGATTTTGATGGTTATTTCATGAATAATAAAATTCAAATAAAATCCAGCTCAAATATTTTCTTTAATTTTCAAATTTAAGAATAACTTATTGAAAGAAAATTGTATGCATTTATTTTATAGGGAACAAGTGAAAGTACAGGAATACAAACATTAAGCAAGTCAAAAATATTATTGTCGAATGAAATTTAAAAATCAGCCATTGTTTTAAGAGTTTGAATCCCAAATCATATAAATATCAAAGAAAAAAAGTATAAAAATAACCATTTAAGTTAACAAGTAGAATAACTAGGAAAAAAATATATTTCATTCTTGGTGTGTTTTTAATTTAATCATAAAATACAGATTTAAATACCCTTTAGAATTTTATATGAAATATTACGAAATTTATTTATAAAACTTATTGTCTACTTCCTTAACACACTATCTAAGGATTTATGAAGAGGCAATTCGAATCTCTTCTTTGTAAAAATCTAAATTAACTTAAAGAATAAAAGTCCATTACAGGGCCATAGGCAAGGGGAGGGATTTAGGGGACTAGTCCCCCTCCGAAATTCTAAAATACCGTTTTGTGAAAAGAAAATGGATTATGTGCGTGTGTGTGTATCATCTGCCTAGCTGTGCATAGATAAAAGTGGGCTTAGAACAGTGACTTTGAATTAAGGAGTAGGTGCCAATTGGAATGAACATATAAGAACAGATTGACTAGCACTTTTGGCAACTCATTACAATAGTGTTGCACAATTGGAAGAAATTGTAAAATTTTTTTGGCAAAAATTCAAAAAAAAGAACATTTCCTATATAATAATAGCCTAAGTTGTCTGTCCACGAATTTATGAAGCGGTTGTGCCTGGAATGGATACAGGCATCCATATTGGATTTTTTATGAGTTAGGATTAGCAAAATTCAAAGTGAGTTCGAAATCCACCCCATCCCCCCTTTTCAACCGTTTAATGCTGTTATTTCAAACCTTATTTCTCCCTCTTATTCTTTACTAAATTCATTCTTGATATGATAGAGAGGGCAGAGAGTAATATTTAAACTGAATTGTTTTTATTCGACCTCATATACTCTAATTAGTTCCTTTACCGTTTTATTGTATTATGATACTCATCAGGAGTATAAATACATAAGAAAACTTGTAGTTTTAATGAAGTATCCTTTACAAAAAAACAATGTCCCCCTCCGAAAATAATTTCTGGCTACAGTCCTGGTCCATTATAAATAATATTGACTTTTTTAAGATAAAACAAGAATTCATAATATTAAATGCAAAATATAAATTTTATCCCATTTTGCATTATTTATAACATACCTATAAAAGATGCATTTCTGATATTTTCTTCAATTTCTGGCATCATTTCTTCAAAATTAAATCTTGTAACTTCGGCCATTATTAACCTTCAGATAAATAAGTTCTGATCAAAAATGAAGTTTAAAAACCTATCAAAAGAAAAATTCATAAGCATATTTCTAAAAGAAAAAATATTAAATAACAAATAAAGCAACTTTTGGGGGTTTTTTTTTCATTAAACTATATAGAAAGCTTCTATGCATCATTATAACATTTAAAACTAATCTAAGCTTTAGCTTTATAGAGCTCAACATTAGTTTATATTATATTTTCAATATTCTATATGAAAACAAATTAAACATTTTAAATTTCAACAAAAAGGATACTGGAAGGAAAGATTCATAACACAAAACAATTTATCCTTCTGACTAAATGTATCCTCAACAAAATGTAAGCACTAGAAGAATGCCTTGTCTACAATGTAAAACTTTTTTCCCATTAATCCCTTAAATACTAACTTTCAAAAGAACAAAACGGAAATTAATTTGTCATTTGTTTTATTGTAATATCCAATAAATTGTTTCTCTAGCATTCTATTAATTATGTTACATGTTAATTCAGCTCATAAATCCAGATTTGAAATATACTGTGATGTTTTATGATTTAGTATGAGTGAACTTTCAATCCTGGTAACTGAGTTAATTCTAGAATGAGGATCTATGTAAATTGAGAATACTTCCTGATCTGCGGTACTTGAGATTAAATACAAGATATGTAATAAACTGATAGTGAAAAATAATTTTTCTAACAAATAACTCTAAAGAATATAATCCTAATTTTATCTAAAAAGAAATGAAAATTTCATTAAACAAAAAGGTAATTTTTTTCCTTTGAAAAAAGGTGATAGTAACAACCTTAAATTTTCATCCACTAATTTCAGTTTCACTTCTTCAATCCTTTAAAACTCATAATACTAATTTCAACACAATATAATGCATATATTTTGAAGATTTAAGTACTGGGTACTCAAGAAACAAATAAAATGGTACAATATTAATATTTTATACAAAACCAAAACACTATTTAATAAATCCTTTAAGAACAGCTCTTTACAAGAGCGTATACATCAGTAGATTAACAATAATTTCAAATACTTTCTGTTTCTGTAGCAGACGCAAATTTACTTAAACGATACGATATTTAGTTATATTATGTAATCGATAATTGGAAACGGTGTACATTATTTTATCTAAAAACGGTTCGCCGTTACTTTTTAATCTAAAAACGGTGCTTTTTTTTATCTAAAACGATCCAAGTCTAATAAGCCTCTATTCATAATATTTTCATATTCTTTTCTTTCTTTTTTTACTTTTAAATCTTTGTAGATGTTGATCACTGAAACCGTGTGACGATGACGTCATACAGGTAAATGCGATCAACCGGGAGGTGTTTTAAAGATGTTATGGAAATAAATTTTAGATTTAGTTCTTTTTAAAATCGTTGATAAAATGGCTGAATCATTAGAAGGAACTGTTTCGCAACCCCCTTCTGTAACACAGACAGTTACATCTGAACTGGCAGATTTTAACCAGTTCGTAAAATACATTAAAAGGGTGGTACCTGTGTTATTGGAAGAAGATGATGATATTCACCCTTCCTTACTTACAGCACTTGCAGACAAGAATAATATTGAAGTTTTCAAAAAATTTATTGGTGACCCTCAATGTAGAGCCTTCCTGATCCAACGATCCTCTAGCAAAGGTACATTAAAAAAAGATAATTTTTATTATTAAAAATACTCATTATTGAAAAAAATGTAATTATTTCTGTAAATATGTTTTGACTAGTATCTTTAATTTGCGTTGGTGTAGGTGGTAGTACATTTGGTAATTAATTTCGTACACAGTTAACTAGAACATTGCTACTGAATACATAAATATTTTGTTTTAATCTATATATATACATGTATTTTAAATCTGCAGACTAACAGAGATATGTTCTCATTTACCATTCTTCCTAAATCTCTTGCAGTTTTCTCAGTTTGCATGATGTGTAAGCTGAATCCCAGTTTAGGGGGCCTCAGTTCAGTGGGCACGCCAAACGGGGGTGGTCACCAAATTCTTGTACCCAGTTTTCTGGTAAACCTTGCTCTTCTTGATGATACGTGAAACGTAAACATGAATGACATGTGATTTTAATATCTGATCCTTATTAGTTTGTGTAACTAACAATACTCCAAAATCGCTGAATTTGGATTTTCTATCATCCATTTCAGCTGTGCTGTGGAGGTTTGTTCATTTCGTGTCCATTTCACCTGTGCTCTTATGGTATTTTTTTCGTTATTTAAATTTAATTTCTTAAGTGTTTCACATCCTTTTTTGTAAATTGAGGATAGTTTCTGCACATGTTTTCAGGTATGACTCTTGAGTTTTTTAGGAACTTCAGGGATCAGGAAAATTTGACAATTCTGCAATGGTACATGGGGGTTGGTTTGCTTGCCGGGATTTATGAATGCCTGACTTTCACATCCCCCATGTACCTTGTAGAAAGAGACTCAATAGACGAATATATATATATATATGGGAATGTCGTAAGAGAGGAGTGAATGAGCATTGGGTGAAAAGATCTGTGAGAAAGAAAAGTTTTAAACGAGCTATTTGAGTCTCATCAAAATTTTAATGTTAACCTGTATGTCTTCTTCAGCAGCGCTACAGCCTGATACAAGCCAAGGCTTTCTCTGTCTGTTTCCTCCAAACGACACGACTTTTTGTAAGGTTTCTCCATCTATTAATACCCAAGATCTCCAAATTTTTTCTCCACACAATCAAACCACCTTGTTGCTGGTCTACCTCTTCTTCTTGTACTCTCAATCTTTGAAACAGTTAATTTTTTAACTGGGTCCAAATCTGCTCATCTGAAAACATGTCCCAGTCATATAATTCATGGTTATTTAAAACTCTCCATGTATTATTTTCCTTTACTGCTCCAAATATTGACTGAAGGATTTTCCTTTCGAAAATGAGTAGCCTATTTTCTTCTGTTTTGTTAATTGCCCATGTCTCACTGCAATATAAAATGATCGGTCTTATAAGGGTTTTTTATAGGTTTACTTTTGTATTAATGCAAAGGAGTTTAAATTTCATTTAGCTCTTTAAATCAAAGTAGCACGTATTTGCCATCAAAATTCGGTTTTTAATTTCAGTCTTTATCTCATTTCTACTGGTAATAAGTGTGCCTAAGTATTTAAACTGGGTGACTCTCTCAAAAATATTTTCCAATATTAAGCGATTGTACATCATGTATTCTAGGACTCACCATCAAAAACTTAGTTTTTTCCTCGTTTACTGCTAAGCCCATATCCCTAGCAGCACTCTCAAGGGCAATAAATGAACCTATATGTGAGTGAATAAATTAGCAATGGAGTATATTGTTTACGAATTGCAAATTAAAAAAAAAAAAAACACACAATAACTGACTGGTTCACCTTTTTTAGGTAGGTTTGTATAGATTTTCTTTTAAATTCCTCTTCTAAATTTGGGGATCATTGTTAAAATTGATGAAAATAAATTTGGGAAACGTAAATTTAGTAGGGGTAAAAGGGTTGATGGTAAGTGGGTTTTCGGGAGGATAAAGAGGGGTACAAATAGATGTTTTTTTAAGGTAGTAGAATGTAAGGATAGGGATACTTTGTTAGCAGACATACAAAAATATGTGCATCTGGGTACGACGGACATTTTTGATTGTTGGAAAGCCTATGATTGTCTTTCAGATGAGGGTTTTGATCATCTGAAAGTTAATCAGTTTTACTTTCAAAGATCCTTATACTGGAGCCCACACCAATACAATTGAGGGCTTGTGGAGTTCAGTTAAGAGATCCCTCCGCACAGTTCGCAAGTGTGAGAATTAATTTGATTCTTACTTTTGTGAATTTATGTGGAGGAAAATGAAAGAAAATCTGCAGGACACTTTTCAGGATTTTTAAAATCAGATAAAGCTTTTATAAACCACCAACAATGCAGGATACTTAAATTAGGTGTTTTATTTATTTTATATTTAATGCTTAATTTTCGAAAGGTAACAAGTGATATCATATTTCACGTTTATGTTTTTTATTTACTGTTGTTTGAACTCTTTTATTCAAAATTATCTTAACTCAAATTAAGACACATTTCATTCATTTCATTATTTTTTGTTCAAAATATGCTTTGAAATTGGGTATAAACTTAATACAAAATGAAGCACAATTTGGAAACATCACTTGGTGACAATTTGGTGATCACTTGTACAAAAATAGAGCCAAAAACATGGCCGTCAGACCCCAGAACTGGGATTCTAGTATTTGGCGACATTGCCCACACTTGACGTGCCCACTGAACTAGGTCCTCCAAAATTGGGATTCTACCAATGTGGGGATATGTATAATATACTGTCATACCAGAGTACAGATTGATTGTTAAGAAATTATAATACATTTTTTATAGAATTATAATAATACATTTTTTATAGATTATCTTAATTTAATTCAAATTAAGACACATTTCATTCATTTCATTATTTTTTGTTCAAAATATGCTTTGAAATTGGGTATAAACTTAATACAAAATGAAGCACAATTTGGAAACATCACTTGGTGACAATTTGGTGATCACTTGTACAAAAATAGAGCCAAAAACATGGCCGTCAGACCCCAGAACTGGGATTCTAGTATTTGGCGACATTGCCCACACTTGACGTGCCCACTGAACTAGGTCCTCCAAAATTGGGATTCTACCAATGTGGGGATATGTATATAATTATAATAATAATACATTTTTTATAGATGACGAAGAAGTGGAAGGTGGAGGGGAAGGTGAAGATGAAAAAGAAAGTGTTGTTTACATTATTTCTGATGATGTGCGCTTTACTAATCCAAAAGTTAACAGGTAAATTTTTATTTCGTAATCTGTCTCATACAATATTTAGTATATTTAAATATTCAATTTAGTAGTCAGTAATATAAGTGTTTTAATAATTTGCTGGTTTGTTTTCCATTTGTTTATATCTTATCACATCTATTGTATTTTCAGGCTGAGAGCAAATTCTTATATTCTTATTAATTTATAATCCTATTTAGGAAACATATAGTATTATAAAGAAAACTTTTTCTCTGTATTTCAGTTTTCTTGTAATGATTATTTTTACTGTTTAATAGATAATTATCTATTAATAATTTGTATCTTGAGAAAAATCTATACAAATTAACTCATCTTTAATATTTACCACTTGAACTAGTTTTACACATATGGCTTACGTAGATACAAACTTTCCTGCAAAAAAATCTGAATTTTATGTTCTTATGTTGTTATATCTCTTAAGGTTTTTGTTTTTTATCTTTGCAGTATTGTTATCATTAAAACATCATCAGTTATTGAAGCTGACAAAAAGATATCATCTCAAGTTCGTGTTATGAACCTCAATGACTCTTCACCATATGAAACTCTGCATTCTTATATCAGCAGTGCTGTTGCACCATATTTCAAATCTTATGTACGAGAAACTGGAAGAGCTGAAAGGTTGGTCATACATTTTGCTTGTTCATAATTTAATTTTAACGCATTGGAAAATTACATCTCTAAATTTATTTCTAAGAAGCACATTCAGAGAACAAATGGTTATATAAGACATGTGTTTATTTTCTGTTTTTATTGTAGTTTACAATTTCTCAGTAATTTATTTGGAACAGATGCATTATAGACACCAGTCCCATCAGCCATGTTTTTTTTTTTTTTTTTTTTTTTTTTTCCCCGACCAACAGAAAAACGCATGATTTGAAAAATCGCCAAGTAGAAAAACATGCCTGCGATACGCGTTTTCTGAAAGATCACCAAAATAAAAACATGGCGGCAGTCACATGGCATATTTGAAACACAACATTAACAAAACTAAACTTAAAGAAAAAGAAAACCAGATTAACAATTTAAAGCATTAAAATAAAATTAGCGTAATAATTTTTTTACGTTATTTAAAAATAAGATATTAGTAATGTTTATGATATATATCAACAGAATAAACACAATATATAGCATTTTAATAAGCACTAATATAAAAAATCTAACATGTGAGGGGGGGTTCTCCCCCCTTCAACCCTACTTGTAATAAAAGAAATGCAAAAATAATTCAATAACAGATGAAAATTGGAAAGTGTAGTTCTACAAACATTCTTTAACACTCCTACCGACCTTAAAAAACTTTAAAATAATTCTTTTTTACCAAATACACATGCCCACACACTCAGATTTAGTATATTGTTGTTCCCTCACACTTGGAGTTCAGAATGAAATGCAAAACCCACCTCACACCTAAGATTATCCTGATATTTTTTAACGATTTCAAAAATAGTAAGAACCGAAATAACTACACCCGCCATAATTAAATTGCTAAATCCCAGAAAATAAAAACAAATGTTCCAAACCAAAGCATTTTGTTTGATTTGGAATATCCTGATACATTTTAAGTTTCGAAAATAGTAAGAACCGAAATAACTACACCCACCATAGCTAAATTACTAAATCCCAGGAAATGATAAGAACAAAAAATACAACCTGACCTAGGCGACTGTAAACCAAAAGAATAGCTAAGATGCAAATTTCTGGAATAGTGCAGGGTACTGAAGTCAGAAATCACGTGCACCAATGGGATGCAAGAACACATTAGAGCTGCCATATCCCACCACCCAAGTCAGGGCAAACACACCAACTCGCTCATCACCTCATAAAATCACCAAATTTGGTGACAAAAAAACATGGCATTTATAATGCATCTATACCTTTTATTTAAATACTAAATATGACAATATAGCTGAAATTTTCAAAATAAAAATTATGATTTTAATTGCTTCTTAATTTTACTTAACTAAACTAATTTTATTATAACTATCGTATATTCCTCTGTATAAGCCAAGGGTTGTCTTTTTAAAGACCTAAAGTGGAGAGTCGGCTTATTTACAGATCCATAGAACAGATATATTATGTTTTTTTTTTATTATTATTAATTTTTTTTATAACATTAAAAAGATCACCTAATCAGCAAAAATTAACAAAACAATTACAAAGAAACAGTAAATAATCAAAAAGAAAAGGCATAATGGTGAAATTGTAAATAAAGCTTGTAAAAATTTTGAATTGAGAAAATATTAAAATTAAAAAATAAATTTAAAGTTACTCTTATCTATGTTATTTATAATCACTCCAAAACAACAGTACTATAAAGGTAGCAGATCTTCTAATAAACACAATTCTGCATAACTCGGAAGCAATTGATAAATTGCAAAACAAAGCATCTTTCCTTTTTTTTTTTTTTTAAGATTATATTGCTTAAATTTAAGAAAAAGTTATCTTTACTTAGGGTTACCAGAGTTAAAACTTGTCGTTAACATCAAGTAAAAATACCATTTGTCTCATGGTTTAGTGCTGCGATTATCAAACTGTACTTCATGGCAGTAAACTAGATAAGTTAGTATAAATTAACTAAGATACCTGAAGTTAATTAAAAATTAAAATGTAAATTGATTTTCTTTGCCACTTTCAAAGCGTGCTAAGTATGTAAGGGTAAACATGCCAACTACTCCAGAGCAACTTTGGAGAAATGAGAAAATTTGGTAACTACGGAAACTTTTCAGATTGCTCAGAAAATAACAAATCTTTTGAAAAACTAAAAGATTACAATTCAGCAATTAAAATATAGGTTTGCAAAAAATTATGCGGAATATTACTCTTTTCATAACTAATGATGCGTGTTAAAAGTTTTCAGCACTGCACGGAAAAACCAAACTGAATTTAGGTCAAATTTGAGTACACAAACTCTAGAATCCCTGATGATAGAAAAATTGAAATATTTTAATCAGGGTCAATGTTGCCTTAAGAAACACTGTTCTGAAAGATAAGTTGTTAAAACTAGAAAAGCTACTCATAAATTTTGAAATGCATAAATTTTAATTTACCTTTCACAATTTACTACTGTGTAAATATTCTAAGTTTAATTTTAATTCAGAAACAAATAAGATATGCACTTATGTATAATATGTAATTAGCATGTTAAGATTCAAACCACGATGTTGCTCCTGACACAAGTGCCTGAATGTTGGCATGTCTGTAAGAGATACCCTTGTATTTATCTCGAGGTGCGACCAATCCTCTACCTCTGCAGTATTAAATTAGATGCTGCGGAAAAAAGATTTGAGAAGCATTCATCTAGCCTTTTAATTTAAAGCAAATTGATTCTAAAAAATTTCTCCTTTTTTACTTGCTTGACCACATTTTATGCTTCTTGGTAACATATTTGAAAGTTCTAGAAATTGTTTTTCCACTTTAGCTTATAAGTGGGTTTTGAACTTTGGGTAATTTTTTTAAAGAAAATCGTACTCTCGGCTTATATTCATAAATATATGGTAATTAAAAGTTTGACTTTTCTGACTTTCAAATATCCTATACATTTTATTCTTAATACTTAGAATTCAATAATTACTTTTGTTAAATTTCTAACCAGCTAATATTTTTTCCCAGTTAAAAGTAGTGATAAAAAATGAATTTTAAAAACTTTCAATTTCTCACATGATTTACTAGTAAGAATAAAGATCTCTAAATATTTTAATCCTTCCGTAGGCCATGGGAAGATTACTTCCGACCTACACGATCTTACAAAATACACCTGTGGGAAGAGCAAAACCCATTATAATATATTGGTCTTGCTATTGAAAGGACGGGAAGACTGATTCCTGCTTCGGTTTTACTCTGTCATCAATTGTGTTTGATCGATTGAATAAAATTAGCAGCTCTGTTTTGAAAGTTTGGAAATGGGTAGTGAGAAATAAATGACCCTCGAAAGGGTTAATCATGTATTACATACTTCCTGTATATAGCTGTATTAAATAATGCAACATACTTCAGATATCCCCCCCCCAAAGAGATATGTTTTTTTTTTTTAAATATAATTTCAGTTGTTTTAGAATTTACTCAGTAAGATCAATTATTTAATGCAAATTAGTTTTTATAACATGTGTTTTATTTGACTATTTTATTTTTCAAAAAATATTTTTAATTAAGGTACGGATTGCAAGCAACTGAAAAATGCCTTTAAAAGCCTGTGAAATTTTTTTAATATGTGTGTAAGGGGCGATTATGCAATTTTTTTTTTTTTTTTTTTTTTTTTTTTTGCAGAAGCTTGTGGTTTGTTTTGTAGAAATGCTACAGATCAAATATTTTGTTTATTTTGCTATTTATAAAATTTTGGTTATTTTTTAATTAGTAAATTATTGTATACTATATTAACTTTTTATAATAACAAGTCTTATGATAACATGTTTATTTAATTTTTGTGATATAATTTGATGCATTTTCACTACATATAATATTTAAAGAGTTTCTGTCTGACTGTGGAAGTTTTTTGAATTGTCCCCTACACTTTTAAATGTATTTCAGTGTTATCCGTTTGAAACATGTCGTAGAACTGAACTTATGATTAAATTAATTTCAAAGTAAAGTTACAATTTGCATTATTACAGTATAACAGGAAAAAAAAGTTGTATGAAAATTAAATTTAATTTGTCAGTTTTTATACTAAAGATGGTAAGTACTTTTAATAATCTGTCAGAATTTTTCTAATTTTGACCAGTAAAATTGGTATTTTCAAGCATCTAACTAGTTTTCCTGTTTATGTACACAAACATCTAAGTTATTTATAAAATAAATTAAACATATAATAAACTTAAATTGTTAATTTTACCCTATAGAGATGGTGATAAAATGGCTCCAACAGTTGAAAAGAAAATTGCAGAGCTGGAAATGGGACTTCTTCACTTACAGCAAAATATTGATATCCCTGAGATAACTCTCTTGATACACCCTGTTGTTTCTGCAACTATAAAAAAAGCAAGTGAAGAAGGTAGGAAGGCTACTGTTAATGATTTTGGGGACAAAGTTGAAGACTCTACATTTCTTAATCAACTTCAGAATGGAGTAAATAGGTGGATTCGAGAAATACAAAAGGTATTATAAGTATGCTTTATCCATTATAGTTTTAAGGAAATATTTTAGAATATTTTTATTAATTATAATTTTTTATGCTTATGGGCTAAAATACAGTCTGTTTAAGTTGCTAATCAATTCTGTAGTGTTAACTAATTGGATTTTATGTGACATAATTCTACTAACCTTCCAGTATATGTGCTATCACACTGCCCTATATTAAATTAAAACAGACTCTTTGGTAGCTCATGGCAAAGTGAAATAACAAGATTTATTAAACACAGGAAATCATAATAAATACAAGAAATCATAATACTAATGCCCTAGGGCCATTACGCACAAATATTAAAGCTCAAATTACAAATAGGGACATAGCTTTACCTTCCAATCCTCCCATTTTGTGGTGCCAAGGAATTCCTCTGCTCACCCCGCTCTCTCCCTGATATGTATATATATATATATATATATATATATATATATATATTGCTCTTTGTTAGACTGCGGAAGGAGTTCTAGAAGAACCCAACCTCGTGATAAATCGATAACAGGGATCTTGTGGGTGGTTATCAATCATCATGCGATCGGGGAACTTTCCAAGGGAAGCATTCATTTTGCACGTGCACAGTTTAAAGATTAACCCTATCTAATCCTTTCAACTCCCAATGTGGTCACGAGCTGTAGTGTCTTACAAATGATAATGTGACGTGAGCAACGTCACAATGCTCAGAAATTCTACATGATCATACATATGCATCGTATTTTTTATGACAGCTGTTATTTTGTCTTTGACATGAATAATGACTGAAATGAACGAATATTGATAGCAAATTTATTAAAAAATTGAAAATTAATCTTTTTGTTATAAAATTACAAATTATGTCACATTCAAATGAAAGTAAATTATTTTTATATGTTTATATTAGTCAGCTAGAAAGACAATAGTATAATTAACCTTTTGGGGATTGATGGTTGATAAATCAACAAAGCTGTACAAAGTCTAGAAGTGAGACTGTTTTCGTAGGGTTATTTTAATATTCCACTCTGAAAATGGTTATTTCATTCTTACTGCTTATTGTTATACAAAGTGCCAATATCAAAATAACTGTTTATAATAGAAATTAATGAATCGAACAATCCCTTCTTTACAAGGGTTGTAATTTTGACCAGGATACTGGATAAAAAAGATTTTAACCATCCAAAAGTGGTCAAAAATGGTCAGAATTGTTAAAAATAGTTTTAAATTGTCTTAATTTTAATATATAATATCTTTGTAATTAGAAGTGACTTTTAATAAGCAATAAAAATAGTAGTGCAGTTAAACAAAATATTACACTAACAACTTCATGACATTTAACATGCTTATACAATATAATAAGAATATTGAATTTTAAAAGATGCTACTATATCTGATGCATATGATGAAGGGTTGAGATTGTTAAAAGGGAAATATCTTGAAGCTTATTCTGATGTGATACAGTCTCAATATAATGAAAATGTAATCCCAGTTAATTTTCTGGCACATATGCTGAATCCTGTCTACATGGGTAAAGGTATTGATGAAGAGAAAAAGGAAATAGCAAGGCAATGGTTGCATGATGATATTGATCCTACCTTTTTGCCTCTTGTGATTGCATTTAAAGCAGAATCTTCACCATATCCTGATTCCTTTTTTTTCTGAAAGTGTAAAAAATACACTTGGACCTGATGTCTGGTGGGCAGCAAAGAAAAAGGTTGAAGGCACTAACATAAAATTTGTTAATTTTACAACACATCTAATGAACTGATATGTGAGCTCTTCATCTATAGAAAGATTATTTTCAAAGTTTGGAGTAATGCAAAATAAATTACGAAATCCTTTAAATTTAGAGACAACTACAAAACTTGTTACTTGTAATTGTTTTTTGAATTCAACAT
This sequence comes from Pardosa pseudoannulata, assembly GCA_032207245.1. Lineage (NCBI taxonomy): Eukaryota > Metazoa > Arthropoda > Arachnida > Araneae > Lycosidae > Pardosa > Pardosa pseudoannulata. The sequence goes on along the minus strand of CM063500.1, from coordinate 109,010,960 downwards.
AAATTACATATAAAACAGTTTGTATAACAAAAATAAACAAAACATTTTTTTGTATCTTGTATTATGTTATATTTGTTTTTTTGCTGGTGTTATTTATATATCATATGCTAGTAAACTATGTTCAATTAGTATTAAATATATTGAAAAGTGAATTTCAGTGGTCAAAACTGGTCAAAATTGATATTGACCAGGATGGTTAAAACCACTGGTTTAAACCCCCATGGTTAAAACCGATACAACTCTGCTTCTTTATCTTCAGAAGTACAGAGAAATATCCCATCCTGAAAGGTTTAAATATAAAATTAATATGAAAATTCATTATTTTACTTATTTTAAAATCTAAGACAGTTAAGTATTTATTAGAGGCAAGTACAGACAAGTAAAAAGGAAAATAAACTCACCTTGGAAAGAGAAAATGTAATTTTTCATGACATCGCACTGGAGCTCATTGTCTGACCTGCCTGGGCCAAGCCCTCTGGGCCAGAAGTTCTGTCAGCATGCATGGTAATAAGATATCAGATAATTAATCGCAAAATTGAGGACTGAGAATGCTAATTTAATTTAGATAAGATAGTATAAAGTTAAAAAAATTAAGTAAAATAACCTGATATGAGCAGGTATGATACACGAGTTCGGGGATTTTTATTACATACTCATGCAAATACTTTTCTTACATACTTTTTCATATTTTTACTGGTGACTAAGTGCATCATACATTTTATGAACAAGCTACCATGACAGCTTGGTTGAAAATAGACATTGTCATGTGAATTCCTGCTTGCATATTCCATGATGTGGGGAAGGGTTAAAAGGAGGAATAGGAATTATCTTTAGATGTCCCAACTGTGGTATGGGTAAAAAAGTGCTTTAAAAAACAAAATTTCTACAGATATGCATGCAGGAAGGTTAATATGAAAATATAATTTCTTGCTGTAAAACAATTAAAATATCTTAAGCATTTAAAAATATATTCAACAATATTTAATTTCACTAATACTGATGATATTTGCCATTTATATTTCTAACATGAAAGCTTGTCATATAAAGTATTAATATTACTGTATAAAAATACCCTTTCATTTATTTATATTTTTCAATATTAAACTTATTTAACTCATTTTATGTATTTCACTTTAATTTACATGCATTTTTGTATTTTGTAGGTTACAAAACTTGACAGGGATCCATCATCTGGGACAGCATTGCAAGAAATAAGTTTTTGGTTGAATTTAGAACGTGCTTTATTGCGCATTCAAGAAAAACGAGAAAGCCCTGAAGTTGCTCTTACTCTCGATATTCTCAAGAAAGGCAAACGCTTTCATGCCACAGTTAGTTTTGATACAGACACAGGTAATAAATGCGTATTCGACTTCTATAAATATATTCTTGAACTCTGATTTTTTAGGTATGTGGTTATGAGATTTATTGCAAGTTGAATACTTTTTTTAAATTGACACACACATATATACAGTCTAATACATATATATGGTCAGCTCAGCAGTCCAGAAAAATCAGACCATATAAACGAGGTGACCATATATGTGGAACAATACAACCCTATTGTGCATATACTGTGCATTTTTAACTCATAACAGAAGAGCCTTATCCACATTCCCATAAGATGACAAGCGCTGACTTTTTATTTCTTCATCACCGATTTCAACACTTGAGGACCAAAGTTTGGCAGCTAAAATGTTGTTGAATGTCGTCCGGATAATCTAATTTGCTTTGGCGAAAGCAGCCTTTGGAAGATTAGATTTTTTAAAATTTTTCAATCAATTCACTTTTAGCAGCAAATGATAAATTCTTGCTTTTCGAAGCCATAATTAAAAAATGAACTTTCTTATTTGTGACATATGATTCAAATGCAACAAAACTTTCCTCTACTTGTTTCGTCTCAATTTCAATTTAAGCAGGGAGAGATAACTTCAACCAATAAACAGATTTCCACCTCTTGTCAGGGGGCAAGAGAACTGAGAGAGATGAGAAACTCCGACGATAAGTCTACACAAACAAGAAAGTGGGAAAGGGAGGGAAATAAAGGCTTGAATTCAGGTCCTCTCAGATTTTGCACTGACTTAAAAAAAATAAATAAAATAAATTTCATTGAAAACATGAAACTGACCCTATAACTGGTAATAAGAAAAAGAAAATGACTGTATAAGCGGTGCATTTTAACACATATTCCCTATTAAGTTAGAGGGGTCTTTAGAAAACTGACCATATAAGCGAGGTGACCTTATAAGTGGGTGATCATATAGCAGGTACCGACTGTAAATACTTATTATGTACATACTCTCCTTAAAACTGCTATATTTTAAGTACTCCTTAAAAATGGGCCCTTAAAGCCCTTAGTTTTTAAACAGTTTAATAATTTTTAATAGCAGTCTAATTTGAAATAAATTACTAAAAGTGTAGGTCAGATAAGTAACATTGCCAAGAAATTATACTGTTTGAACCAACACAAAATTAATTTTAACAAGATATATGATTCTGCCTTTTTTAATACATTCTACTTCAGAAAGTATTTGGAGGAATTTAATGAAAAGCTCTGATCATTAATTAAGCACTTTCGTGCATCAATAGATGGTCCATCTGGCATCTGGAATGCTTATGAAGCTTCACAAAATCATGTGGAAAAGAAGTTTGCAATTTACGTGCATTGGTAATTTGAAACTGCAATTATGCATTCATTGGTGGCTCTGAGTATTTTATTTTAAATTATGCTTTTGAATAAGAAGCCTTATTTATTGATTAGGATATTCCTTCAGTGTAAGTTGGACTGCAATAGTTATTTTTAAGATTCTCCTGCAAGCTTTCGAGTGTGATTGATGAAGAGTAATTTTTACTGGATGCTTATTTATTCAATGCGACTGTTGTTGATAAAAGTATATGGCCTATAAATTTTGATTCTGAATTGTAACAATCATACATTTTTGTTCCCATGTTAGTACTTTAAGATCAAAAACAGCATTTTCTAACTTAATTGTTTGAAACCTTACATTCTTTATTTTAACTTCTTCTTCATGAGCATAACAACCTATTATAGGTCCTAGCTGCCTCAACAGCACGCTTCCTCCAACTCAAACGGTCTAGAGCAACTCTTTTCCAGTTCTTAATCTTCAAGGATTTGAGGTCAATTTCAACATCGTCTAGCCATCTTGTAGGTGGTCGTCCTCGGGTACGGGATCCCTCAGGGTTTTTAAAAGTATACAGTTTAGTAGGGTTGTTATCAGGGGTTCTCCAGATATGTCCAAGCCATCTCAGTCTATTACTACGAATGACTTGCGTAACCCGAGGCTCTTTGTAAAGCCTATATAGTTCAAAATTAAATCTGGTTTGCCAGCACCCCTGATCGTTTACTGGTCCGAAGATAGCTAAGAGCTATCTTCGGACTTTTCTTTCAAAGGTATCTAGGGCACACTGGGTGTCCAGGTTTAATACCTGGACACCCTTTATTTTAACTGTTTGAATAATTCTTCATAAAATTTAACCTTTAACCTATAAAATGTTTTTAATAAAAATTAACACTTAAATTTTAAATAAGTAAATATTTTTATTACTATTTCAGTAGTTAATATTTTGTTTTGAAAAAATATTTTGTCTTAACCTTTTTTTTTTTTATAGGTCTTAAACAGGCTTTAGCAACTGTGAATGATTATAATCCTCTGATGAAAGATTTTCCTTTAAATGACCTGCTTTCTGCCACTGAATTGGACAAAATTAGAATTGCTTTAGGAGCAATATTTTTCCACCTTAAAAAAATCCGAAGCACAAAATACCCTATTCCAAGAGCTTTGCGTTTAGTTGAAGCTATATCCCGTGATTTGATGAATCAGTTATTAAAGGTAAATGCAGACTTTTTTAATCTCAATTTTTAGTGAAAAGTGACATTGAAATTCTTATAAAACAAATTTTTTAACATTTCATGAAGATATAAAGCCTTGATGGTTTTATATTTTCAAAACACAGGTAGGTATAGTTAACTCATAAATATCAAGTCATTTTTGCGAAATATATATTGATGAATATCTTATATCTAAAGTATCATAGACTCCTGAGAGTAAAAAAAAAATTACATATAATTTAAGTAACTTTGACTATTACATCCTGCATGAATATGGACCCATTATCATTTTAGACATCATAAAATGCCATTTATGAAAAGGAACTTTTTTATGAAAAGGGATTTATTTGTTGTCACGTGTATGCAAAATGCTATAAGGTGAAGTTTTAGATAGATAAAATTCTTTGGGAATTTCAGTCCATGTGCATCTTAAATATTAAATTTATATGTTAGGCTCAAAATTTATAAAATATTAAACAGAACGATAAAATTTTAAATAATAGTAAATAGTTGAAAATTTGATGGATTTTTCATAGCAGTGATCACCGAACTTAAGAAGGCTGGGAGCTTAATGCATTATTTCCAATCATGTAAAAAATAAAATCATATTTAAAACCAAAAATAATTATTTTCCAGAAAAATATTTTTTCTGCAACAACACATATATCTTTATATTGTAAATTATTTTATGCAGAAATCTTAATGGAAAGAATTGGGAACTATCTTCATAAGAATTCTACTTTTTGCATCATCAAATTCAAAGTTTGTCTTGGTAATAATGATCTGCATCTGCTCAAACAATGAATAAAATGTTGTCAGGAAAATTAAACTGAGTATCATGATTTAGTGTGGATTTTATGTGTAAATTTTGTTAATTTTAGTGTTACAGAATAATAAAAATCAACTTAACCATTGTTTAAGTTCACTGTGTAAATAATATCAATTTTGGGGTATGCTGCATGTCTGCAACATGGCTGTTACAAAGTATTAAAATGCAATTTAAGTGAAGTTAATTTATAGTTTTTCTGTGGTCTACAGTGTGCAATTATTCTTGCTCACCTACCCATGATAAAATAAATGAAATAGAAATGATTTATTATGTAGTTGTTTTCATTTTATGTGCAGATATTGCACAGATTGTTGAGTTTCTTCAGCTGTATGGCTAAGGAGGGGTCAAAGTGAAATATTTCTTAAGTAATGATACTAGGAAATATGCTACATCTTGCATTTAACATTTGTTTAACAAAATAGAAGGCAATATTTGTCAGTTCCTTATTTCAAAATTAGGCAGCGTTTAAAGTGCATATTGTGATTGCTATTTGTAACATATTATAACCTAATAGTTTCATTACTTGCAAGCATTTTGCATTAATAAATAAATATCAAAAGTTTTTGAATGTTTTTTTTAACTAAATTTGCTTTCCTCTTTAGGTTCTTGGAACTCGAAGGTTAATGCATATCCCATTTGAAGAATTTGAAAAGGTTTGTATGCATTAAAATAAATTGCATAAATTCTAATTTCTTTATAAAATAAAGAAAAAATTTAAAAATTTCTTTTTTAATTTTACTTATTCATTCTTCCAATTAAATTACATAGCCAGTATTAAGCAATCTAATATTTGTCTAATTGTTTTATTACTAGTTTATTTGTTCTTTATTTTATGTTATTAAACTAACAGCTTTTTTCCTTTCAGGTTTTAAATGCTTGTTTTGAAGTTTTTAGCACATGGGATGATGAGTATGATAAGCTTCAAGGTTTGCTGAGAGACATTGTGAAAAAGAAGAGAGATGAACACTTGAAAATGGTTTGGCGTGTTAATCCTGCTCATAAAAAGTTACAAGGAAGAATGGAACAAATGAGAAAGTAAATATATTCACTAATTTTAGTACCCTTCATTTTGTTAAAAGTATAAGAATATTGTTAACTGTTGAGGGGCTAAAGTATGAGCTCGAAAGAAGTCTTTTTTTATTCTCCAAATTTATGTAGTTATTATATTCCCTATATACGATTCTCTAATCATTTTATAAAATATTTTGTTATATTTTTCTTTGTTCTCAAATGTCACTGAGTACTTAAATATAAAATTATAAAATAATGAGTTTCCAGGTATTGATACATAAGATTGATAAATAATAGAAATTTCACTCAAAACATATACAGGGAAAAAAATAAGAAATAAAATCATTTTATTAAAATATAATCATATTTTAGATATATCTAATATCAATTATAATTAGTAATAAACAGTGGTATTTGTTCAAGGGTTTCAACACTAACCACCTCCAGGTTTCAGGAGAAATGAAATTACTAATTCTTTCTTCTTGTTTCTGTTTACTTTATAAGTACATCAGAGAACATCATGTTCTCTATGACTCTCAATTAATTTCCCAACCCTTTTGTAACATGAAATGCCGAACGATGCCCAAATTAGTTACATGGTTTCTGCGCACCTGGAAAGTCATGGAAAATCATGGATTTAGACAATGGATTAATTTTGTCATGGAAAGTCTTGATTTTTCAAGTAAAATGAGTCAAAGTCATGGAAAGTCATGGAACCACTAAACTACCGATTAAATAAAAATTCATTGAATTTGATTCTATTTTTACTTGTCATTTGGCTGAAGTTACTGAGTTTGGTATTTATGTATTATCCTATTGACCATATTACCAAGTAAAATTTGTTCACCAAGGAAACTCAAAGCAAGAAAGCTTAATGGGTGGGTATTCTGGTTTTTTCTTAAATTGTAGATTAAAATTTTATTAATATAATAATTAATATTTTTTAATAAAAATTAAGATTTTTGCACAAAATATAAGTTTATCTCTAGGGATACTGTATATAAACATTATAGAGTTATATTTGGCTATTATTCATGGTCACCTGGATAATACCAAAGTACCCTGAATTCAAATTGGAAACATTTTGATTGAAAAATTGCTATATGATTAAACTTAGGTATGTAGATACAACAATTTATTTTTATGTATGTGAGTTTATTAACACTTATAAAGTAAGTTTATAGTTTTTTTATGATAAAATTCCTGTAATTTCTCTAAAAGCATATATTTTATTTGTATGTACATCAGAAGTTTTATTCATATGTACTTTAACGAAAGCTTTTTAAAGTCATGGAAAATGATCTGCTAAGTCAGGGAAAGTCATGAAAAGTCATGGATTTGAAACATTTTATTTTGGCAGATACCCTGTAGTTAGGGTGTTGGCCTTCAGTACCAGAGTTCATGGGTTCGAATTCCACAGTGGCATGGATGTTCGTAGCCGTTCGGAATCAGCTTTAAGCTGCAGGTCCCAGTCTCATTAGCCCTCGTGTTTCAAAAAGTAGACCATAGCACTCCAAATCAAATCAAATATAACATGGTCTACTTGTTTCTGAATCTTAAAACAACTGGTTTAAATTTAGTAAGCTACTTTAACAGCCCATTGTAAGAAGGTACTGAAAAAGGACTGGTCATTTATGATTTTGAGTATCAGAAATGCTTAAGATGAAGCTATGGTGTCTGTGAGATCATGTAACAGCAGTTAAAGCTTTAAACTAAAAAAAGAGGTGCCATTTTCACTGAATTCAAACAAAGTACAGGCAGTTCTAAGAAGCATTCTTGTCATATTAGTTAACTAAAAAAGTTGAATGCTTGTTCTTAATTTAAAATGGTAATTATGCCAATTAAAAAAAAATTTCTGCATAAAATTTATTTTTTTTAAATGTATTGCATTTATCATACTTTCATATTTTTAAAAGATTTTTTTTAATTATTTTGATAGAAAAGATTTAATTGTCACCCATCCAAAATGTTATTTCTTCATACTTGTTTTTGCCTTCCTCAAGACTTCTTAGTCTGTAAAATTTTCTGAGGATTTTTAAATTTTTCTTTTATTCCACAAACACTCCTAAATAAATATATAAATACAGATACAATACAAATTCTGTCAAAGTTAATGCTTTTGCTTATCAGAAACACTATAATCTAGAATTTTTTGCAACAAATCTGATTTTTTTTTTCTTCCATCTTTAGTTTTATTTACCTTTTTTTTTTTAGTTTATAGGCTCTAAATACTTTTAACTTGGTCTTTCAAAGTTCTTCATAGTTAGTTCTAAGCAGTTAATCCTGGTCGTGTAAGCCTTTGTAGCCAAATGGGTAGGACACTGCTCTTTGGTACCAGCGTTTGTCGGTTCAAATCTGGCTAATAGCTTAGATACTTATAGCTGTTTGGAATCAGGTTTAAGCAGTAAGTCCTGGTCTCATTAACCCTTGTGTGGCAAAAAAGTAGACCATAATTTTTCTAAACCAAACCATTAGCCTTTCTGTAGCAAAGAACAGACTGTAGTGCTTCAAACCGAGCCAAACTATTTCCATTTATTATCCATTTTTTTCCATTTACTATCAATTTATTTCCAAACTATGCTTTCTTTATATAATCCACACACATAGCAGTTATTTTTTGTATTTCTGTATGTTCTGATATTAAACCAACATTTTAGAATTCTGCACACCAAAAGTTATTGCTAATACTGTATCATCATTAATAACAAAATACGTATTGCAAAAGACTGCAGTCATAACAGGATTTATTTAATCCAACAACTCTTCATCATTTATTCTTAAATTTACATATTATATATAAAGTTGATAAAAGCTTCGTAATGTATGAGCATAATTTTTTACAAATGTTAAAAACTTTTATTCAGATTCCGAAGACAACATGAACAGCTTCGTACTGTCATTGTCCGTGTTCTGAGACCATCTGTTGTTCCAAGATCCCAACAGCCAGTTGGAACACCTGTTGCTGAAGATCCATCTGAATCTAAAACAGATTCTCTTGATGCTGCTGATATTAATGCTATTGAGGTATGAAATTTTTACAACAGCTGTCATGTATTTAAAAATGTTAAAGATCTTATTAACCCTCTCACTGCAGATTTTTTTTTTATCAAAATAGGTTAAAAAATTGCATATTTTTTTTATTACATATTTCAAATCTATATACATTTTGAAGTTAAAATATACAAAAAAATTTTGTAAAAGTTTTTTTTAAATATAATAATAGTTCTTAAAAAAGGGTGTTCAGAATAATGAAATTAAGAATAATGATATAAAAGCTAAATTTTGAAAATTAATCTTGGTTAAATTATCATTTATTTTATAAAATACAAAAGCAAATGTATATACTAATTAAAAATGCAAAATACTTACAAAACATTTGTTAGAAATGAAGTCTTGTATGGTAAATTTCGAAACACATCTCGAGGCAAAGTCCTACCATACAATCCTTGCACCAAATTTGCATTTCTTTTCTAAGTTTTTTTTTAACAACAGGCAGCACACTGTCTACGAGGCTCTTTCTTGATGGGATTTTGGGGGTATATGGCTAGTTAAGTGTCAAGGATTTAGTCTCATGTACTGGTGGTCTCTTTTACTATTACTTACAACATATCATCAAAATAAAGTTCAAAATAGTCCAAAACAGTTGCATTATTTGCCTTAGTGAAATTTAATCTAGAATTGCCAGGGAAAGGAAATGAAGCAGGAACTGGTAGATTATTTTGCATATCAATTTTGCACCACTGTCAAACGTTTTGAACATAAAATGAATTTTCAGATTCATCTCTATCCACAGAGGAATCCGAGAAATTCTCATCAGCTTCACTATAACTATCTTCAATGTACTTAAAATCAGTCAGAAGTGCTATCAGTGTTGGAAATATCATCCAGCATAGGTTATATCATTCACGAAACGCTTCGTGTCATACATCTTTCAGCTATGAAAAGCGTGTGCAAAATACTACAAAAAATTCTTCTATATTTCGCAAAATGTGGAGTTAAAGTCATCTGCTAGTTTACAGCTAAATAAACAATTAAACATCACAGTAAAGTCAAAATGGAACAATGAACGAGGAAATAGCGGGCTGCACAGTTAAATAAATGGCTAAAATGCATGCTCGTGGAAATCGCGAGTTGTGCGAATTTTGTTACATCTACATTGCCTGTGAAAAGCGCAGGATTCGCAGCAAGATTGTTTAACTTTTAGTCATATAATGAATTAAGTCATATTGACATAATAACGAGATTTGTTAGGAAGTTCTGTAATGAAGGCCTCTTAGTAAACAGCATTTATGGGGAAAAGACATTTATTTTCAATATGATCTGAAAAGTGTAAGAAGGTAATGGAGCTAGATAGTGGGGAGATTGGCAATAAAATATAAATTATTTTTTAAAAGGAACTTTTTCCCCAAGTATAAACCAAGCCATCAAGGTCACTGATTACTTTTAGAATACTAAATTTAAAACTGATTTGTATTAAATAATAAAAATTATAGTTGCTTTACTTGAATTTATCATGCTTATTGTGAGAAATTTATTTCTCCAAGTATTGTATCCAATAGAGGGTTAAAAATCTAAACTGGAAAGTTACATGCTCAGTATGACTGTGCATATAATAAAATTCTATTAAAGGAAGAAAATATTGCTAATTATAATATAAAATTAATATTTTTTTTTTTTTTTTTTTGTAAATTATATTGTAAAAGAACAATTTCTTTTTTAAATACATTACTACTAAACTTTAATTTCATTTTAACTAATTTCTTTATTATAATTGTGAAATGTGTTTTATAGGAAGTAAATCTAGCTTATGAAAATGTTAAAGAAGTTGATGGCCTAGAAATCTCTAAAGAAGGTACTGAAGCTTGGGAAGCATCTCTTAGAAGGTATTTTCTTACATATTATATACAATGTAATTATGTGCTAAAAGGTGTAATTAAGACATTGTAAAAACTTACATTTCAGCTTCCATATATCCCTGAGAATTATATTTAATAAATTTCATTACATTTTTGTTTTCTGCTTTAAATACTTCATTTTAAACAGGTATATTCTTATTTAATCTGTATTCCAAAAAGTGTGATAATTGTAGCAAAATTTGTATCTTATGTATGTTCTGGCAACAGTAGTATATTGTTTATAAATAGAAGTAAAAAGTATGAGTAAATATTTCCAATGAGTAGCTTCAATTTTTTAAAATATCCCTCACCACTAATACCAGAATGTATTACTAAAGACTGCATTATCACAGCATAATTTATTTAATCAAACACTTTATAATTTATTCTTAAGTGTACATGTTAGTGTTATTTGTAAAGCTGATAGAAAAGTGAATAGTAACTCAATTTCATAATATCAGATATTATCTGTTTTTAATGGCTATATATAGGCAAATTAAAGGTTTTTTTTTTTTTTTTTTTTTTTTTTTTTAATAGTTTATTATTTTGAGATTTTTCATGTTATAGACTTCAAATATTCAAGTTTATTACTTTGACATTTCTATTTATATAATATCATTAGTTTTCCTCTAGAAAACTATCAAAAATTTTCTGAGAATTTTCTTGTAAACATGAGCAGGACAGTATTTCTAATTTTTTTATATGAGTTAGATATTTTCACTACAAGACATAGTTTATATGACAGTCTTAATTTTCAGTGGTTTTGTTAAGCAAGTAGATGTTTTATCTGTCTTGGCAAAGGGTAGAATATGATAAAACATTGTATTTTAAAAGTGTTAAGTTTAATGTACCATTGCATATGCATGCTTCTTCTGTGAATTTAGGCCTATGTATCTCACCAAAATGTAAAATGGTCAGTAAAAATCAGAATTTTTCAAAATTTAGTCAGCATTTAAGGAAAAAAAATTTTTTTGCATCTATTTGTGTATTATTTCAATAATTAAATTTTACTTAATTCTTCTAAAATTATTTTTAAATAAGGGCAGGATAACAAGCAACTGAAAAATATGTGGAAAGTCTAGTGAATATATTTTAATGTATCTATGCATAGGAAAGATGCAATTTTCTTGTGGATTTTTGTGATTTAGTTTGTAGATGTATGTCCATTGATAGATTAAATTCCTTATTTCCTATTTATAAAATTTGTGGCTTGTTATTGGATTATTTATTTTTTAATTTAAATCATTCAAGATAATTTTTTGTAAATCTTTAACATTTTTCTAATTATACATCTTTTAAGTTTAAAACAGTGAGGTTCAACTATATTTGTAATATTTTTTAAATTAGTCGTATTGAGGTAACTTCTGATATGAATCTGTTGTAAGCATTTTTTTTATTAAGAAACTTTGGTATTTGTTTTATATGATAAGAAGTTATTTAGTTTCTTGGGTATAACATATTTAGATACTTGGTTTTGTAAATTAAAATAGTACTTTTTAATAGTTTTTTTTTTTCCCTTTTGTCCCATTATTTTGACTTTTATACCTGCTGCAGCCTCATTAAAAAGTATATCCTCAGGTTAGAATGCAGTATTTTAAAAATGTTAATAACAATTTGAAATATTTGAAATATAAAAAGGAAAATTTATCAGAAAAATGTATTTTTTAATAACAAAAAATGCATATTTCTTCCAAACTTAGTAAATTATTTCGCACATAAACTATCTTTTGCATAAACAATTTGAAACTCTCTTTTCTGAAATTATTTACTTCTGACAAGTCCACATTTATATATATATATATATATATATATATATATATATATATATATAACAAAGTTTGTTTCAGTAATAGTGTGCATCTGATCATATGAAAATTTAAAAAATTTTTTTAAATATTATTGTTTAGTATGAATTCTGCAAGTAAATTATGTTAATTACCATCGTGCAAGATAGCAGCAATCAACAAGACCTTTTAAAGCTCGATGTGGGAATTCTATCAACTTTTAAGTATGTTACTGATTTGCAACATGGGCATACAAAGGGTCGATGCCATTTTTTTAAAGAAAAAATTAAAAGTTTTAAGAAATTTACCACACTCTTTGGCAAACAAAGAATATTGCGGTTTTATTTTCTAAATATTGTCTGCATGGGACTTTAATTGGTAATTATATCTAATTAACTTTTTTATAAAATACAATTTTTATAAAATATATGCATACTTCTCCATATTTAGGTATGAAGAGAGAATTGATAGAGTTGAAACAAGAATTACAGCAAGGTTACGTGATCAATTAGGTACTGCTAAAAATGCCAATGAAATGTTCAGAATATTTTCTCGCTTTAATGCATTATTTGTGCGCCCACACATTCGAGGTGCAATACGGGAATATCAAACACAATTGATACAACGTGTCAAAGATGACATTGTGGCTTTACATGAAAAATTCAAAGTTCAATACCCTCAGAGCAAAGCATGTCGCATGAGTAAAGTGAGAGATTTACCACCTGTTGCTGGTTCCATTATTTGGGCAAAACAGGTAAGTTTGTTTTTATTTAAATTTTCTGCTGTTTTAGTTTGGACTCTTTAAGAAATAATAGCTTAGAATTTATATTTATTACAATTTTATCTATAATAAAATTAGGTATACTTGAACAGGATCCATACACTCCTTTATTTAAGGTTATATTAAAAGGGCCTTTAAAGCCGTTAATTTTTTAACTAATTAATGATTTTTTAAATAGCAGCATAATTTGAATTTCAAATACCTAGATAAAAGTGAAAGCCAAGAAATTATATTGTATGAATATTGTATCGTAAAATTGAATTTCAACAAGATATTTTGATTTTGCTTTTGCAAAAAATATATTTAGGGAATTAAGTCAAATTATTAACTTTTAAGATTATTTAAATATCAATGGCTAGTCAGACCATCTGTCAATTGAAAGTTTTATAAATCTTGAGTTTAACTGCAACTGTTCATGCATTGGTAAATTGTTTCTATATTTAAAATAATGCTTTTTGGTCATGGACATTATCTACTGATTTGGATACTACTGCAGTGTTAGTCAGTCTGAATTGGGTGTTTAAAGATTCTCCTACAAAGAGAGAAAATTTAAGAATTTTTCTTTAAAAAAAATAAATAAATAGAAACTTGTAATTAAATGGTGTAACCAAAATTATAAATCTGAAGAAGTCTTTATCAAGCATAATTTTCTTTTTTGAAAAGGTCCCATAAAGTCAAAATTCCTTAAAAAGTTCTTAATTTTTACTTTCAAAACGTTATATGTTGTTTCAAAAGTCTAACTAATTTACTGGTAAACTAATTAGTTTGAAATTATATCATGTATTTCTTACATAATTATGAGAAATTGGGAGTTCATTATACAGTGTTTCTTTCTAAAATATTTTTAAGTTTATTTTTGTAATTTTAAGGGATGTAACAATAAGTGATTTCACCAGATATTAGGTACTTCCCTTGTTTGCCAGATACAGATAACCTGATATTTTAGTACTGGATATCCAGTACTAAAAATTTTTACATTTTATACTGGATGTACAGTATTTAATTTTTTAAAAATATTTTATGCTTTTTTATAAATTATTCAAAAGTAATAAAAATGAAATATTTTTGTTATTTAAATAAGCATGTGTTTTACTAATAATGCTACTAAAAAAATACTTTAAATTCCCCCCCCCCTTTTTTTGTTTGTTTGTTTGTACTACACTCTCAAGTAGGAAACATATAGTAAGCAAAATTTATTAATACTCCTTTGTTGACATTGCTCGGGGAACCTGCCCTTTTTTGCAAATATTGTAAAATACCCATGACTGTTAAACACATTCTAACAGAATGTCCAAGTTTTTACTGCCATCGTGTTTATCATTTTAAATCTCATTCCATATCTGTAAGTTCATTGTTGTATGATCCACCTCATTTGAATCTTTTTAATTTTTTGAAAGATATTCGTTTATATGCATATATTTAAGATCATTACTATATCGTTTTTATTTATACACTGTTATTGCTTGTTATGTTTGCTTTTATCCTCTGACATTCTTTTATTCCTACTGTTTTAAATTGTTGTTTATAGTTTTGGTATAAATTTTAACTATTTGTTTGGCACAATATGTCCCAAGAGGATTCAGTGCCAATAAACTCTATAAAACCAACCAACCAACCATTGTTGATAAGTTTTTATTTTTTCAAAATAAAATTAAAGTTTGTTTTCATACTTATAAAAAAAATATTGCATTTTAAGTCACTTTAGTCTATTGAGTTTAAATAAATCTTTTTGGGGAAATAGATAGAATTACTATCTGAATGAATGCAGGAATTCATCCAAAAGTAGCCTCTTATTGTTATAGCTAGATGGTTATTTTAAAGGGCCACTGGATTTCTAGAGACAGAAAATTTTTAAAGAGGAATTCTAGCTCCTTTCAGTGATATTTAGACTCAAGGTTCCAAGCCATAAATTCTCAGATAGGGGAGACAGCCTGATTATCCTGCTCTTAGTTAAAAGTTGGTGTACTTATTTGTGACCTTATTACAAACCCCATCCTTTTCCCCTCCCTTTTTGAAAAAAATTGACCTCTCTGTTGAAGCCTAGTTTTTTTTTTTTAATTATCTTCCAGCCAATTTTTTTATTTAATTTTTTTAAATTGATAATTTTTAAATTTTTGCAATTCAATTTTGACTAAGAACAAAAGTTTCCATCTCCAGATATCTGAGTTTTAGCTTGCATATCTGATAGCTCCACCAGATAGAAGAAATTAAGCCACATACTAAATGCCCATTTCATCCCTAGTAATTTTATGTCTTTTCAGTATAAAATTATATAGTGCTGACTTTGAAAATTTGGTAAATGTTAGTGTATTAATACCTTACTATATACATATTTCAGATTGACAGACAATTATCGGTGTACATGAAGAGAGTGGAAGATGTATTGGGAAAAGGTTGGGAAAATCATGTTGAAGGACAGAAATTGAAAGCTGATGCTGATAGCTTCCGTGTGAAGCTTAGTACCCAAGGTATATTTGATGACTGGTCGAAAATGGTACGTAAACTTAATCCTCAAAGCCTTTTGTTTTTTTAATTTATATTTTTATTTATTTTTCATATACTTTGAGAGAAAAATTTAACTGAGTTATATATAGCTTGATGCATAAATATGCATTGCATAGAAAAGTATGGTAAAGTTTTGCAGATTAGTCCAGTTCCAAAATCTTGCTCTTCTGGACTTTTCAAAATATGTTTCTTAATTGATAAAATATGTAATGTCAATGTTAATTAAATAACCTTAACTTCTGTACACATTTGTGCTTCATCCTTATTTAGATACATAAATCTGATGTATATGCAATGCGTATTTTTTACCATTACATAGTTATATCCATGTTGGGTAAAGAGCAGTTATTAAGCCATGAAAGAAAAGAGTAAAATTTGGATACAAAAATATAAAATTTATGGATACTGCTCTGCTGCTTAAACTTGTACATTTGTTTACATACCATGAATTAGTGTTCTCATGGTCGCCAGAGTTAAAAGAGAAATAAGACTTTTCACCAAAGGTGGTCATTTTAAGTATAGAATTGCCTAAAATTTATTTTAGACTATAACTATATTTAATTTGGTTAGTGTAGTTAAAGAATCATTATGCATGTATGTATAGGTAAGTTTTTTAGTGATGAAGAAGCATCTCTCCACTTTCCTTTCAGTATAAAATTTTTGAAATTGTAATACATTAAGAGAATTTTTGTTATCTACTTTACTGGTCTATTTGTTAAGTATTACAACAAAATAATCATTAAAACCATAGGCAAATGTATCAATTTATTTATGGTGTTATTTATTTAAAAGTTTTTCTGTAGAATAAAACTTAAGATTTATAAGTTCACTTTTAAGCATAATCTAATACAATGAGACTGCATTAAGTTTTCTTGTAGTCTCAGATATTTCGTTGCATTTTACTTTTCATTGATAACATTAATTTTTTATATTTTTCTTCCTCTTTTTTTTTTATCCAGGTTAGTCAACGCCAGCTTGGAGTATCAGGAAGGATATTTACCATTGATAATATTCGTTCTAGAACTGGAAAAGGAAATTTATTGAAGCTTCGAATAAACTTCTTGCCTGAAATTATAACTTTAGCAAAAGAAGTATGTATTGAAGTTAGAAGACTTTAACTTTACATTATTTCTGAGATTCAATAATCATTACTTTCTTTTCTTTCACCAATTTCAGGTCCGAAATCTGAGATGGTTAGGATTCCGTGTGCCTTTGGCAATAATTAATAAAGCCCACCAAGCAAACCAACTTTATCCATTTGCAATTTCTCTTA
Source organism: Pardosa pseudoannulata (assembly GCA_032207245.1). NCBI lineage: Eukaryota > Metazoa > Arthropoda > Arachnida > Araneae > Lycosidae > Pardosa > Pardosa pseudoannulata. Next base: position 108,994,035 of record CM063500.1, on the reverse strand, counting down.
TTGAAAGTATCAGATCCTATGAAAGAACATGTGAAAAGGTAATAAATTTTTATATGACTATGTGTGTGTGTGTGTATATATATATATATATATATATATATATATATATATTTAATACTTATATAATTAATATTTAAAAATTAACATACATTCTAAAATTAACATTTCCAAGTTTATCATTTGATTTTTTAATTTATGAATGAGGGGCTAAGTATTCATCCTTGCAGATAATGCTGATAATTTAAAAATATTTCATTTTGGTTACGTTAAATTTAGTAATTTTTATATATGTCTCAGGAAAACTCATATCAATGTAATTTTTTAATTGAGATTTATATTTATTTTGTTATCTGATACGTACATCTCCAAAAGATTTAAATGCATTTTAATTTATAGTTGAAAAGTTTGTAATTTCTCTATTTTTAAGTAATTAAAATGTCTTTTTCAGCTGACCTGGAGCATGTATAACAAGGTATATTCGATCTGCCAGCTTTTATGCTGCTTGCTCAGTGTTTATTGAGTTGTTTGGCTACCATTGCTAAAACATAATTTCACTACAGTAACTTATATCTTCCAGCAATTGTAAAAAGCTTCAGTTATGAAAAAAATAAGTGATCTTCATTACTGACTATCGCTTTTTGAGCTTTCGCTTACACACTGAAGCTTCTCCAATTATTTTAGTGTTATAATACAACATAAACTGTGAAAAGCAATCTAACTGTTTGCTTTTTAAATCTAGGTGGAGGAAAGACCATCTATCATATTGTTGGTTGCCGGTCTGAAAAAAGATGCTCAGAGCTTAATTATGGAGGTAATTTTTCCCTTTATTTTTCAATGAAAAATTTCAAATGTTATTATTCTAAATAAATTATTTATTTTGCTAATAATTTACATGGTTTCCGCACACCTGGAAAATCATGGATCCGCCATTCTACTGATTAAAAAAAAAATGCATTGAATTGTTCAATTCTATTTTTACTTGTCATTTGGCTTAAGTTACTGAGTTTGGTATTTATGTATTATCCTATTGACCCTATTGCCAAGTAAAATTTGTTCACCAAGGAAACTCAAAGCAAGAAAGCTTAATGGGTGGGTAAATATATATTATTCTGGTTTTTTCTTAAATTGTAGATTAAAATTTTACTAATATAATAATTATTTTTTAATAAAAATTAGTTAAGATTTTTGCACAAAATATAAGTATCTCTAGGGATATTGTATATAAACATTATAGGGTTATATTTTGCTATTATTCATGGTCACCTGTATAATACCAAAGTACCCTGAATTCAAATTGGAAACACTTTGATTGAAAAATTGCTATATGATTAAACTTAGGTATGTAGATACAACAATTTATTTTTATGTATGTGAGTTTATTAACACTTGAAAAGTAAGTTTATAGTTTTTTTATGATAAAATTTCTGTGATTTCTCTAAAAGTATATATTTTATTTGTTTGTACATCAGAAGTTTTATTCATATATAGTTTAACGAAAGCTTTTTAAAGTCATGGAAAATGATCTGCTAAATCAGGAAAAGTCATGGATTTGAAAAATTTTATTTTGGCAGATACCCTGAATTTAATGTATTTTTATTTTAAATCACTACTGATAATCTATATACATTTCCCTAAAAGTTTAAAAAATGCTTTAGAGATTAAAAGTGCATAAGTCAGAAATTTAACTTACTGTTTCAGTAGTAGAATCTGCCCAGCTCTGGTTTTTAAATTATTTGTTAAATAAATCCCACACGCTAAATTTCTTTTATATGAGACATGGTTTATTCATTTGGATTTGCAAAAGAGAGTCAATTTGATTCAATACATATCTAAATGACAAATGTATATGCAGTAAACACAGTCACAGTCCACGGGCATTATATGTTGTGTAATATTGTTTACTTCAGCAGTCTTATCATTTACACAATAAAGAATGTTTGTTTATTTTTTTTATAATTTGTTATAAATGTGAGTAATACAAAAAGAAAAAAAAAATCCAAATGGGGAGAATGATTGATGATCTGTTATATTTAGTAAGATTCCATTTCAGAGTAATTTTAGTGTATCTAAACCAGGGTTGGAAAAAAAATCCTGATTTTTTTTTTTTTAAATCAAAAAATCAGATTTATTTGATTTAAATCAGATTTTTTCGATTTAAATCAAAAATTTCGATTTAAATATTTGGTAGACAAACTGGATTTCAAATTCTGTAATACTCTTTTTACCCCCCCCCCCCATTACATAAAATAAATTCCACTAGTCATAAGTAGTCATTGTACCTACCCCTACTACATACTTTCTGATAACAACCCCTAAATTCTTAGAAAACATACTATCTATTTACACTTATTTACTTACTGGTATTTCTGTTCTGACTGATTCCCAATTCTCCTGTCTTTCGAATGTAGGTTTTAAGAGAAGTGGAAAAAAATGATTTAAATCAATGATTTAAAAAAAATCAACTGATTTAAATCATGCCAACACTGATCTAAACTACCTTTGGGATAAAATAATTTATTTTTAAAATTGTTATCTGTGCATTAAAAGTTTATTGTGTTAATATATTCATTTTTACAAACAAGATACCTTGTTTTACTGAGTTCTTAATGACACGATAACTCCTCCTCTGTTTTTATTTCAATATTCACATTATTTCAAAGTTTTCATCATCTTATTTATTGAATTCTTAGTACATTTTAGCTTATATTTTGTTTTCACAAAATTCCTGCAGTATGTTGCTAACAGCATTTATTTCAGAGATTTGTAAAAATTATTACAACTATACAGTTTACTTTGCACACTTTTCTCATTTCTCATACTTTAACATATTTATTGCAATTCTTTAAAAATAAATATTTGTGTGGCATTGATAGACCTGGTTAAGTGGTATCATATTTCTCATTATCTGAAATCACTAAATTGGTACTGAAAAAAAAACTGTGCTTCAATATTTGAATGTGGTTCATAAACCTGAGTAGAACAAAAGCAGCCACAGTTCTCATTTTAAAAAGACATTAAAATTTTTAATACTAGATTCTATTTAACCTTAGAAAACACCAAATAAGATGTTTCATGTATCATGGTCTTTGGATATGCTGTAAGTGAAAGTCTAACATAACATGGGCATAATACTTGTAACATCAGTTAAAGCATATATTTCTACAACTCACCAAGGAATATATTATCGGTTTCCTCTCTTGCAACATGTGTAGCACTTTGCTTCAAAAAATTCTGTAGTATGTAGAAATTCTAAATTTATGCCATAATTTCTAACAATTATATTTTAAACCATTATAGAGAAAGTAAGGGATAAAAATTTTAATTCTAACATTTAAAAAAATTGTATTGGTTGATATTTTTATAAGTTGATGGTTAACTTTAATATGAAACTTAACTTTATGACATGTAATATATATTTTTATTTATAGTGTTTCTAAATTATTGTATAAATGTTTTAAATTTAAAGTTTTATCTGTTATTTAATGTTATTAAATTAAATTGCCTTTTGCTTTTGTTTTTAGGGAGTTAGTTTGGTGTGGGAGTCATATAAATTAGATCCCTATGTACAACGCCTTGCTGAAAACGTTTTTAACTACCAGGAAAAGGTAAGTAGTTATAATCAATATATTTGAGTTTTTTTTAACTTAAATATGTGTATATTAATTTTTGTCAATTTAATTGTAGGTGGAAGATCTTCTTTCTATTGAAGAACAAATTGATATTGATGTCCGCTCATTAGAAACATGTGCTTATAGTACCAGTGTGTTTGCTGACATTTTAAATAAAATTCAGAAAGCTGTAGATGATTTAAGTCTACACCAGTATTCAAATCTTCACCTGTGGGTTAGCAAGTTAGATGAAGAGGTTAGTATTTTTTTTTTTTCAGAAATAAACTATTTAATAATAGAGTGGAAATTTCCTCTTTTTTTTTACCTCCAAAATGAGATTTTTTAACTATTATATTATTGCTATATATAAGGTTATTTGAATCTATACTTAATTGCTTAAAAAGTCAGAGTTCTTGCTATAACTAAGGATGGGCAGTATCAGAAATTTAACATTGGGATATATCCCCACTTAATATCAATAATATTTATATATTAATGCCATTTTGAAAAAAGAATGAATAGATATCACTATTTTTGAAAGATTAGCAGTATCCATCTATTCACGAATAATACTTGTTGTAATGTACTTATAACCTATACACCAATGTTCGTTACAAGGGGGAAATACAGAAAGAATATAATACTTTATATTGAGATTCAGACATTTATTCTGTACATTCATTTACAAGTTGATCCTTGGTTATCATATATCATAATCATCAATTATTCATGTCTTATATTTACACTATAATTATTACAATTCTATCACACTGTTAAATTATTAAAAGAGGCCTAAGTTAAGTGACTGTAAATATTATTTTATCTTTACTTATATTAAAGGCACAGGGGAGCAGGCAGTGGCTTTCCTCACACGGTGTCAGTCAGGGCACACAGGACGAGTTGGGGATGGTGAGCAGGGCGGTGTCGGTCCTTCAGTGGGTCCAAATGATCAGGCAGGGAGTTTTCTCCTGTGATGTCGTTCCAGGTGCACGGGACGAGTTGATGCTGGTGGATCCTTGTCCCACTTCTCTCGACTCCCGACTTTGACTCCTCTCCTTAACTTCGTTTCCGTATTCCTCACCTCGGTTCCAATGCCCCTTTTTTCTTCCTCTCTAATTGCTTGTTTTCAGGAAATTTTCCCACATCTGCCTCCCCTTCGAGAATGCAGGTGAGCTCATTAAAGTAGCCCCTTTTGTGCAAGCTGACATAACTTTTTAGCCCCTGCTCTCATAACTCACGGTTACATCTCTGTGCAAGCTTGACCGTTACGCTGCCATTCCGTGATCTATACCTTCTCTGCAGGGATCCCTAAACTTGACGTGAACAATTGGAGTCCTAAATTCCTTTAGGAAAATCCTCCCACAGCTGTGCATGCACATGCAGATCACCGTGGGAAAGTACCTCGGTACAATACTATAAACCTAAAAATATTAACAAGTTATAAATTAGCAAGCTATCATATCAACACTCATATCATTGTGATTGTTGTGAATATTGATATCTTTGATACATCTCAATAGATACAAGCCAAGTAGCAGAGGCAGAATTGGGACACTAATCTACTTTTATTTTATACCGAAAAGCATCCTATGAATTTATTGGGTATATTTGAATATACTACCAAATACCTGGATGGAGACATGATAATCTTCAGATGCAGATTTTCTGGCTTGTGTTTGTATCAAACTTCTGGGTAAATATATGAAGCAGACTTCAAACATATGCAGTAATTGAGATATATATCTTTTTATATTGATATGTGTGGAATATTCAGGATACCTTTTAGTGCAATTCCTGATATCACATGTGAAGTGTCACTGATGGGAGATATATTATCAGAGCAGAATTTTAAATATTGTTATCATCATACTTGAAGTATCTTTTTGACAATAGATTGATAAACAATTAAGCCCTAACTATAATCATAATTATTTTTTATTCAGTTTCATAAATTATTGCATTTAATCTAAATATTTGTTAGTATGAAATATATGGCTTTATTCTTAATTTTTTTTTTCTAGGTTGAAAAGAAATTAGCTCTTCGGTTAGAAGCTGGTGTAAAAGCATGGACAAAAGCATTAGAGGGTAAAAATCAGCCAGAAACTGATTTTATTGATACAGATGTAGCTACAGCTCACAAACCTGGTGGAGACCCACAAATACAGACTCTAATCCATGAAATACGTATTACAAATCAAGTCATTTATGTCAATCCAAGTGTTGAGGAAGCACGTTATAATATTACACAACAACTTTTTGCATGGGAAAATGTTGTTTTGCTACAGACCAGAATTCAAAGCTCACGTTACCAAGTAAGTAATTTCAGACCTCTTTTTTATGGCTTTAATGGCAATTATCCATTTAAATATTTTTATGATTTTAGCTTAAGTTTTATGTTCTCAAAATCCATTTTAGTTTTATATTTAATTGAAGATTAAACAAGGATGCCACTAGACTTCCCAAACCCTTGGTCCTTGTAACCCATAAATTAAAAAAATTGGAGTCCTTTTTTGAAAATATTGAGTCATCACTAAAAATTTACTTAATTTATACTTTTAATTTACATAAACTATCATTTATATTTAAATATATTTAGTATATATAAATAAACAGTTTAAAAGTTTTACATTTAAAAAAGTATTTTTATTTCTGAGTTAAAACAAAATACCACAAACTTCAGAGGGAAGGAAGTTCGTACAGCTACACTTATGGCTACATCACAGAATCACAATTATTCTATATAATTGTGGCCTAATCTCTTTCAGAAAATTAAAATTTTTGTATAATTGAGAATGACTTTTTCTTGGTCATTTCAACATAGAATGCTTTAAGTTTGAACTTAAGAACAGTATGATATTGCTTTTAGTGTTATAAATACTTAATAAGTAAATTTTTTTTTAAGTAACAAAATAGAAAGACTAATATACCAGAAATCAAAATGCCTTTTACAAATGTTTGAAATGAAGTTTTGTTTGGTACAGTTTTGATGGTATATAAAAAACCCATTTCAAATTGACAGAATTTAATTAACTGAACTTCAGAAAATCAAGGATCTACTGTATGTGTAACTAAGCACTAAGTTTCATTTTTCAAAAAGTATTACAATTGATACAGCTGCTACCGTGTTTGACCTAGTCTGACTGTGATTATGCACAGTGTGTGAAAAGCACTGTAGAGCTAATTCTAAGTTTGTTTAGAATTTCTTTAATGTTTTAATGGTTTAGTAAAATATATTTAAATTATAGTTACAATAAAAAAATTATTTTTGTTACATATCATTTTTCATTAATCATAGCCCTGTAGCTTAGTTAATGATGCACATTCAGCTTCTGCAATTTTCTCCTTTGTCATCCAAACTGAGCATGCAATAAATCCCGTTCTTTGTTCCAGCTATATAAAAAGTTTGAATTGAAAGTGTATTAAAGGTCAAAGTCAAGAATGTTATTAGAAAACGTAACTGATTTCAACTGCCATCTAGTACTGTTTATAAATTTAAATAAACATTCTGATTCCAAATCACATTGATTTGATCATGGGCTGCACAACACAAACTGCTTGATAATGAGATTGAAGGTTCTGATTGAAGAATTGCATTCCTTTGCATGTGATCAAGGTCCTGAATCGGTTAAGTGATCTCATAAAATAATAGCATAAAATATTACTTAACATTATACAACTAACCATTTTTAATTTGGGATGCTGTGTATGTTCTGTAACACATAAAATAATCAGAAAATAGAAGTCAGGGTGCAAAGAAAATACTTCCATTCATCCCTAGGACATGTAAATTCCATTCCAGTAAATAAAGAGGTGATCTTTTAACATTTGAAAGATGCACATTCTGTGTACATTGAAAAACAATTTTTGATTTCACATGGAACACAATAATGGATTTATTGGATTTCAAATTATTTCCATGAATTCCAAAGGTACGATTTCATGGTTTTACCCCTTGACATTTGCTTTTAAATTCAAAAAAGAAATTTCCTAATCCCACCCACAGTGCTTTACAAATATCCATCCTTTTAACCCTTATCAGTTTCCATTGTTTAGTACAAAATGTCTAGGAACGTTTCCTAAAGCAGTATTTCCAAACCACTGATCCACATATTCCTAAAGGGCTTGGATTGGGAGAATGCAACTTACCATACAAATGTATGGTAAATGCTTATTTGTATGGCGATCAGTGTGATTGAAAAATAAATTGAAAACAAGTCAAAATCCAAGGTTACTCCAGTTTTATTGCTATTCTCAATTTTGCTTGTGGAGCAAAATCATAACTAGGATATATATATATATATATATATATATATATATATATATATATTAGTTAGATTTTATTTTTAAGGTAATAGTCAAGTTAATTTGTAAAGTGCATTCATTTAATCTGAAATGGAAAAATTCAGTTAGTTAGTATTTGAAAATGGAAAAGTGTTTTGCAAAGTTTGCAGAAAAGCATGGTTAAAATTTAAATATTCACATCTGGGTGATAAAATTTTCAGAGGAGTGTATTATCATATTACATCAATTCAACGGATAGAGATTCTACATCACAACATTTACAAGCATTAAAAATTTTAAAACAGCATGAATCTTTTAAAATCACAATAGAAAAACAATTGGCCGAAAGTTCCAAACAACATGATCTACAAATACAAACAGCTAAATGAAGAAAGGAGAGAATGTTTATTGGTTAAAGGAGAAAGTAAAATTGTCATTTGGAGTTTGCTAGATAAGTATTTTGTATATTTTGGGTCACGTTTATTTTAGGCATCATGGCAAAAAGAATAAAATGCTTTTGAGAGTGAAATTTTAAATTTATGAATGAATCAGACAATAAAATGGAGAAAAGTAATTTTTCTAATACAAGTAACAGTTAATCAGATTTATTCTGATGACATTGTAATATTTGACTATATGGATAATAATCAGATCAAAGTCAATTGACTGTTCAACGGATATGAAATAAGTGACATTCCTGGAATTATTTAATTTGTTAAAATTTTAAAATGACCTTACCAATAGTGAATATAAATTTTATTAAAATGACTAAATGAAATTTTTCTTAAAATGAAACTATTTATTAGAAAATCTTGATTATTTTTTAAATATCACAAAACTTTTTTTATAAATGATTCATTTGTATACTATCATTGATTATAATTTATAAATATCTGCATATTAAATTAAAATTAAGATTCTGTGAATTTTTAAGGGAAATTAGCAGGGAAAATTGCCTTCTTCTAAGCATTCATATCTTTTTAAATCGCCTGGTCCTGAAGAAGCATCTCATTCTGGTGATCCTGAATGAGTTTATAATTTTACTTTTTAAAAGGACCTTTTAATTTTTCTGAGAGATTGAAAAACACTCCAAAAACTAGTATTTTATAAATAAAACATCAAATGAAGTATTTAAATGATATAAGTATGTTTTGTATTTTAAAAATTCTTTTATTTTTCAGGTGGGTTTAGATAGACCAGTTTCAGAATCATACCGAAATTTGCTTACTAAAATGCCTGATGGAGCTGCTACATTAGAATCAGCATATCACACTATTGAAGACAAAATTCAACAGATGGACTCTTATGTTAAAGAATGGCTTCGATATCAAGCCTTGTGGGATTTACAGCCAGAAGCTCTGTATTCCAAACTTGGAGAAAATATAAATCGATGGATGAATACTTTAGTAGAGATCAAGTAAGTCTTATTTTAATAATTGCTTTGAAAAACTTTAAAAGCTAGCTCTAAAACAAATTGAATTAACCTTTACCACTTTTAAATTCTGTTTAAAGGAAATCAAGAACAACTTTTGATACTACTGATGTTCGAAAAGAAATAGGCCCAATTATTATTGAATACGCTAAAGTAAGATTTATTTCTGTAACCATTTTGTGTGTGTGTATGTATGAAAGAGAGAGAGGTAGAGAATATTCTATTTACAGAGTATGTTCAATAATTTATCTATCTGAAGTAATATAATTTTTCTTTGCATATTGTTGAGTTTGTTTCTAAAATTTTAAAATTTTTGTATTGTTACAACTTTAAAATAAGTGACTGCATTGATTTATTTTATTATTACTTTAGGTTCAATCTAAAGTGTCTCTGAAATATGATTCATGGCATAAAGATGTACTTGGTAAATTTGGTTCTTTATTGGGTAATGAAATGGCACAATTTCACACCACTGTATCAAAGGTAAAAAGAAAATAAAACTCATTGTTTCTTATTTATATAGTGTTTTAAGCAATAGGATATTATCTTGAATACAATGCATTTTTAACCATCTATACCACTTTTAGTCTCGCAGTGACCTGGAACAGCAGTCAATTGAAACTGATTCAACATCTGATGCAGTAACATTCATAACATATGTTCAGTCATTAAAAAAGAAAATGAAGATTTGGGACAAAAAAGTTGAAGTATGTATGAAGAATTAGTCGTTTGATTCTTTGCAGTTATATTATTTTAATTGTGATATGTTTTGTGCTACATTTTTAATGTTTTTTTAGTTGACTTTTTTTCCACACGTAATTAATGCATACTGTCCAAAGTAATGTTGTTACAAAGTTTAAGTGAACCAAATCCTGAGTAATTTAAAAGTGAATTTTTACTTGAAAAAATAATCTTGGTCAAATTTAAAAGCTATAAAATTTAGGTTGATCATTCAATTTCTGTTATGTCCAGATACATCAAAATCATCCTGACATATAAGAATATTTCAATGAGGTAAATGAGTAAAATATATGCACATCTAGCAAAGATACCATTATTTAAAATAATTTGTTTAATTATTTAGAGGGCCATATATAGACTACAGACAATTTAACAGTGCTGATTTAATTAATATAATATTTTAGTTAATTCATAAAAGAAATATTGTTGGGCATGTATGCTTTATTTTCTTTTAATTTAATTTGTATTTCAGATTAATAATTTTTAAAACACATGTTATATTTTTATAACTTTTATATTTTATTCATATTTGACCATTACTTAAAAGTTTTTATTTAAATTCTAGCTATATAAGGAGGGTCAGAGAATCTTGGAAAGGCAGAGATTTCAGTTTCCCAATTCTTGGCTGCATGTTGATAATGTAGAAGGAGAGTGGTCTGCATTTAATGAAATAATTCGTAGGAAAGACTGTGCTATTCAAGTTCAGGTAGCAAGTTTACAGGTTAAAATTGTAGCAGAAGATAAAGCTGTGGAAGCACGTACAAATGATGTCTTGGTTGAGTGGGAGAAATCTAAACCAGTTGAGGTTAGACTTTCATGATATGTCTCAACTATATAGCACATTCTCTCATTAAAAGTGAAATGTATTTTCTATAAAAATTGCATATTTTAATTATTTAGGGCTCTCTTCGTCCTCAAGAAGCCATGGGCCATTTGTCCATCTTTGAATCTAAATTTAGTCGCTTAAAAGAAGACAGGGATAATGTAATGAGAGCTAAAGAAGCCTTGGAACTTCAAGAACCAGGTATGCTTCTTTTTTATAGACAAAATGGTTAAGGATATAGTGAAATTCTTTTGTATGCATAAAAAAAATTTTATTAGGTGGATATTAGATGTAGAAGTTTTTTAAATATATGTCCTACCTGGAGATTTTTGTTTTAAATAGAAAGATTTTCTTATTACTGCTAAGCTGTCATGTTATTGTGTTAAAATAATTAATTGTTATTAACACTAGATTGCCCAAGAAAGTCATTTTGACTGCTTTTTAATTTCAGTTAGAAAAACAATTATGTATATAATGACACAATTTCTTAGAATTTTGTGAAATTTTGTACAACGTATAAATACGTTTGTTAATATGCTGTACAAAAGTAACAAAATTCTAAAAATTTGTGTCATTATATACATAATTATTTTTCTAATTGAAATTAAAAAGCAGTCAAAATGACTTCTTTGGGCAACCTAGTGTTAATGTTTTATTGAAAATATGTGTAATTTTAAAATTACTTGTAAATATTAAATTGTTGTTTTTATGAAACTAGCATTTTGCTATAAAGTTATGAAAGTTTTGTTTTGACTGACATACTTCTATTAGTTACCATTCAAATTTACGGTTATAAAAGCCTCAAAAGCTTTTAGTTCTTTTGTAATCTTTTAATGATCTCCAATTTTTTATTTTACTGGTTAATGTTATTGAGTTTCTACCTGTTAAATGATAAATTTGTAAGTGATTAAACTTTGATATTTAAACAAATTAAAAATATTTGAATTTTTTTTTTTTTTTTTTTTTTTTTTTTTTTTTAACTTGAACCATTTTGTTTTTAAATTAAGTACAGTGTAAAGTCTATGCTTAATTTACTTTTAAAATTGTAATACTTTTAAAAATATTTTCTGAAAAGGAATATTAAGTGCGACTGATGAACGCCTGCAAGTTGCTCTAGAAGAACTGCAAGATCTTAAAGGTGTCTGGTCAGAACTTGCTAAAATATGGGATCAAATTGACCAGATGAAGGAACAACCCTGGTTGTCTGTCCAACCCAGAAAAGTAATATTTTTTTTTAAATGCATATTCAACCATATTAATTTTTAAAGAAATAATTCTGAATGTCAATTAATATGACTAATTTGATGCAAATTAATTGCAATTATTATTTTTTTAACTTGAGGGATTACACCTATAAAGTGATAAATTTTGCTTTCTCCCATATTTCTAAACTAGAATCTAGATTAAAAGCTGTAATCTTTTGTAGGTAAAATTTTATTTCAATTTATTAGCATTAAAAATACCTTAGAAAAGATACATTTTATAATTATTGCTAACAAATACTTTATAGGTGTTCAGAGTTTTAGTTTATACATATCTTTAATTTATTATACAGCATAAAGATTATATGTACTGTAATTTATTATATTCATCTGTACTACTATTGCAGAATTAAGCTTAAAACAATGTACATTTGTTTTTAGATTTAAATTTTTAAATTGTATTTTCTCTCATGTTGTTAAACTATTCTATTTAAATGAAAACTAACAAACTTTAAATATTTTTACAAACTATTTCTATTCGTAATATAGTTTTTTTCATTAGTATTAGTACTGAAATTTGCTGAAATTGTGTGTGCTTGTTTCCATGATAATACCTACAAATAATTTTGTCAAATATAAATAGTTTAAATGTACTAAAATTAAAATATAAAGTATATTTCTGAGTATTTAATATAGTAGTGAAGTATTAAGGTGGATTTACACTTTCCAGAAAGTTGTACCACATCATAGACAGTAAATCAAGTGAAAACTGCTAATTATTCACACTAACTATTAAATTATTAATAATTGCCAATGTCAAAATAATTTAATCTGCTGTTTAATACTACACACACACACACACACACACACACATACACATACACATACATATATAATAATAATAATGTAATCATACATTTATAACACTATATTTTTAACATATAGTGCCATCTCTTAACTTAAAGGAATTAGCAATAATTACTTTGTTCTGTAACAGAATGTTGATATTCCGGAAATTATGAATCAACCTTAATTAAATATATCTATGAATAGGATCTCTAGTTTTTTTTTTCTTCATTGTATTTTGGTTTTCTTTTTTAATAAACTCTTTTAATATTTAGTTTTAGATTTTCTCTTATATTGTTTTTTTTTTTTTTTTAAATATCTTTTGTATTTTAGCTACGACAACATTTAGATGGATTGCTGAATCAGCTGAAAGAACTTCCAGCTCGATTACGCCAGTATGCATCTTATGAATATGTCAAAAGAACACTTCAGAGTTTCACTAAGGTATTAAACAACAGTCGGTTTATACAGATAATTTAATGTGTAAACTTAATAATATATTATGAACCAACTTTCATTTATATCATTCTTGTAAATTAATTTGTTCATATACTCATAAGCAAAAAATCAGGCACTTTTTTTTTTTTAAGAAATGGCATTGTGGGGATATATGTGTGTTTGTTATTTATAAAATACAGTAAGTGGGTATAACACGAACATATTAAGTAAAAAATTCATTTGATATATATACTGCATGCCATTGCATTTTTTAATTTTTATCAATAATATATTTTTAAGTATGAATGAAATGAGTTAGCTTAGTTTAATATGGCATAGGTAAAATTGTTATAGTTCATATTGTTTCTTTGAGATTTTGAAAAATGTGTGTTAAAATGTTAGTAAAATTATACTTTGTGTGTGTGTATGGATGTATGTACATATGTATAGAATTTTGTAGGATTTTTTAAAAATAGTTTATGAAATTGGAAGTTGAAAATTGAAAATATTAAAATAAGTATTTAAACTTGGGTTTAAATCTTTTTTTTTTTTTTTTTTTTTTTTTTTAATCTTCTCAATATTTAGTCTTAGATGCTGTTTTAAACTTTTCTCTAAAAATTTTTATGCATCTTTTTTAATTTAATTTCCTTTTTTAAAAGTGTGTAATGAAGTTTCTACAACCTTTCATTTCAAATATAAATAATTATGAAATTTAAAAAATTATACAAATCACTTTAATGAATAATATTTATATCCAAATAAATATAAAACTAAAATTTTCTATAATCAAACAACTTTAATATAGAACAACCAACATTGTAAATCTTTAAAGAGAAAGTAAAAGAGTATTTGCTTAAATCCTTGATTTTATTTACTATTTATTTTTATTTTTTATATTTTATTCTATTTATTTTTGTCTATAAATTAATTTTCTCAGGGATTTATTTAGGAGAAATTTGGGTTCATTACTGGACTCTTCACAAAAGTTTTTCTGTGAAAAAGATATTCCTCACAAATTTGTATTATCTTAAAAATTAACTTTTTGCAGATCAAATGAACTCTTCTCAAAACAAATGGATCTAGGGAGAGCATAATCATTTAATGTTATTCATAACGTTTATTTATAAATCTGTATATGTTTATATAAACATATACATACAGTTCTTATAATTAAAATTTCCTCTAAAATGGAAATTTAGCTTAGTACTAATTTTAGACTTGTAAATTTACATATTTTCACTAATTCCTAATAGAGAACTCTTGCTAAAAGAACCAGGTTTAATGCTAATTTGTTTCACAAAATAAGTCTTTTCATTTTTATTTAAAAAAAAGGGGGGGGGCCTGGTTATATTTCTGCAAACAGTATCTAAGTGGTTGTATTATAATGATTGTAAGACTCATTTTAAGTACTGAAGAAAATGTTATTATGCTTTTCTTATAATTTAACTTGTGTAAACTACTTTGCAGGTCAACATGTTGATAGTTGAATTAAAATCAGATGCATTAAAAGAGAGGCATTGGAAACAATTGATGAAGCAGCTACGTGTTAATTGGGTTTTATCTGATTTGACTCTGGGACAAGTTTGGGACATTGATTTGCAGAGAAATGAAGCAATCATTAAAGGAGTCATCTTAGTTGCTCAAGGTGAAATGGCCTTGGAAGAATTTTTGAAACAAGTAAGTTGAAATTAATAGCTGTATTAGACATTTTTATCCAATCATTGTAAAGTATACAGTCTAAAGGCTGAACTGTATTAGTCAGATCAGTTATCAGTAAAAACTGGCAAATGATCCAAGTCAAAGAGATCGAGCATTTTCATATTGCAGTTTTGATGGATATTCTGAAACAGTGCTAAATCAATAATAGAGAGTTGTTGAGCTTAGTGTGAGAGGTAATAAATGGTATACAGTCTAAAGACTGAACCCTATTAGTCAGGTCAGTTACCAGTAAAAACTGGCAAATAATCCAAGTCAAAGAGATCGAGCATTTTCATATTGCAGTTTTGATGGATATTCTGAAACAGTGCTAAATCAATAATAGAGAGTTGTTGAGCTTACTGTGAGAGGTAATAAATGGTTGTATTTGAAAAAGTGATGCATTGAGGGTGATGATTAAAAATTTCATTGAGATTAGAAATCTTAAAATCACAAAATACAATATCTCTTTGTGTGTAACAGATATTTGAATTTATTGTGTATATCCCATAAAGATATTGATTGCAAATAATAAATCCACAATTTTCATTAAATTTAGACTCTTGAATTAGTACTATATAAATCTCTGAATTGTCTAAATATTTGTACAAATTAAACTTATTTGTGTTTGCTCAAAGAATTTTAAAAGTGAAGTGTAATATATCAGTTGATAATTTAATTTCTTTATTTTATTTCTCTAGGTCCGAGAAGCTTGGCAAAATTATGAACTGGACTTAGTGAGTTATCAAAATAAATGCCGTCTAATCAAAGGCTGGGACGATTTGTTCACCAAAGTTAAAGAACATATCAATTCAGTTGCAGCTATGAAACTTTCACCATATTATAAAGTAAGTATATGTATATATATATATATATATATATGTTTTTTAAACTTGAGTATTAGCTAAGTTTGTGTGCACTAAACAATGTATTCTATAAATTTAATAATGATAGTTTCTGTGGTTTTAAAAATTTAGAGTGATTTCATTATTTAACCTTTAGTCAGTTTTTTTTTTTTCCCAAAAAATTTCTAAAAATTTATGTTGAATTCTGAATTTTAAAATGCAAATAATACATTTTATGTCAGTAAGATTTTTTTTCTTGCTTTGTTTACTAGTGGTCATACATTCTTATTGAGATCTCATTCACTGATCTTCAGTTTTTACTGTAATGTACTGAAATTTTAAATTAAAAAAATTCTCTTTAATATATTTATCCCTACAAAGTTTATGATATTTTTAAGATTAATATCTGCCTATAAGTAAATATTAAAAGTACATAAAAAAATATTTCGGAAAATAGTTTTACAACCAAACTATGAAAACAGCTTTATAATCTTTCTTCACTATCAGGGTCTAAAACCACATTTAGATCATTTATTACAGATTATTTTATTGCTTATTTAGAAAGCCTTAAAAATATTTAAAATATCTTGAATAATTTTTAGCATAAGTTTTAACAAATATCAGCCCGTGTATGACAATTTCAGATTATGACATACTTAAAATTCTACATCTTGTTGTTCACAATTAAATTTTTATCTCTTCATAATTATATATATTTGGCATGGCTCTAGCAATGACTGGTTGGTTGGTTGGGAGCACTACGGTATACTTTTTGCAACACAAGGGCTAATGAGACCAGGACCTACTGCTTAAAGCTAATTCCGAATGGCTACAAACATCCATGCCATTGTGGCACTCGAACCCATGAACTCAGATTCTGAAGGTCAGTGCCCTAACCATTTGGCCATCATTCGGCCCTAGCAACCACTGGATATTGTACTTGGATTACATATTTAAGCTAGAAGTTAATGGTAAATGATTTTAAAAAATAAAAGTTCTAATAAATGAAAATTAATCTTCTTTATTAAAATTCCAATAAATATGATAAAAGTCAATTTTAAACATCAGTATAAGGATCTCTTTTTGCTCTTATATGATAGATTTATTAATTTTGAAATAAGTTAATTTTGCATTTTTCTATAATCAAATTTAATTTTTAAAAACTAATTCTTTACTATATATAATAAATGTTTAAAGATATTTTTGATTACTCTTTTTTTTTTTGGGGGGGGGGATAGGAAATAGTATGATTGACTTTTTTAAATTGCAATTACTTGTAGCACTATATGTCAACAAGCTAAACCAGCTGATGTTTCAAACAAAAAGTTTACTGGTGTCACTGTTTAAAAGTTGATAAGTATGCATATACATACAAAAAGTTGAATGTATGGCATATGTTGTCCAAGAAGGGGCTAATACTGCAGTTTACATATTGTTAAAAGCACCTTTTTTACCATAATTTTGTTTTTTGTTGTGTAGGAGTTTGAAGAAGATGCTCTTGCATGGGAAGAGAAGCTAAATCGAATCAATGCTTTATTTGATGTTTGGATTGATGTGCAAAGACGATGGGTGTACTTGGAAGGTATATTCTCAGGCAGTGCTGATATTCAAACACTGCTTCCTGTTGAAACTTCGCGATTTCAGAGGTATGTATAGATTAACGCACTAGCTTAAAATTATCTTCTAGTTCATCATTAATGTATTAGTATTTTATAAGATAATGATGTTTCATGTAAAGCAAAGCATTACTATATCCAGCATTTAATATAAGAAAGTTTAGCAGAGTTGTCATTGTTTATCGTCAGAAATTCTTAAATTCTTTAGGCATTTGTTAATCTTATTATGATATGTACCTGCACTATAGTCTTCATAACACAAGATGTTTATCAAATATTCATAGTTTCCGCGCACCTGGAAAGTCATGGAAAATCATGGATTTAGACAATGGATTAATTTTGTCATGGAAAGCCTTGATTTTTCAAGTAAAATGAGTAAAAGTCATGAAAAGTCATGGATCTGCTAAACTACCTATTAAGTAAAATGCATTGAATTGTTTAATTCTATATTTACTTGTCATTTGGCTGAAGTTACTGAGTTTGGTATTTATGTATTATCCTATTGACCATATTACCGAGTAAAATTTGTTCACCAAGGAAACTCAAAGCAAGAGAGCTTAATGGGTGGGTAAATGTATATTATTCTGGTTTTTTCTTAAATTGTAGATTAAAATTTTATTAATATAATTATTATTTTTTAATAAAAATTAAGATTTTTGCACAAAATATAAGTTTATCTCTAGGGATATTGTATATAAACATTATAGGGTTATATTTGGCTATTATTCATGGTCATCTGGATAATACCAAAGTACCCTGAATTCAAATTGGAAACATTTTGATTGAAAATTGTTATATGATTAAACTTAGGTATGTAGATACAACAATTTATTTTTATGTATGTGAGTTTATTAACACTTATAAAGTAAGTTTATGGTTTTTTTTATGATAAAATTCTTGTAATTTCTCTAAAAGCATTTATTTTATTTGAATGTACATCAGAATTTTTATTCATATATACTTTAACGAAAGCTTTTTAAAGTCATGGAAAATGATCTGCTAAATCAGGGAAAGTCATGGATTAGAAAAATTTTATTTTGGCAGATACCCTGTATTTTATAATTTTGTTCACAATTCCTTCTGAGATGTTTAAAGATTTTGTAATAGGTTTTTGAAAGTTGGATTTTCTCTTTAAAACACAAGATGCATTTTAGATTTAATAATATGTCAGTACCTTTGTTGGGGATGCATTTTCCCAGCCTAATGCAAACTTTGACATTTTGTTCCTTTTTTATTATGTGACTTATTTTATGCGTAGAAATATTAAAACCATGCTTTTCATATCTTTTTTTTAATAAGGAAGTGAGTATTTTTCTTCAAAAGGGCAAAAATATAGCCTTCAACCCATAGTTTCTTTTCCAGCTATATTTTAAAGTACAGAATGTTTTTGATGATGCAGAGGATATTTGAACTCAATTCCAATTTGATGATAGTCTCACTTTATTTAACATTTAAATTCAAATTCATGGAGAAAGTTGGTTGTTACAAAAATGTGAATACCCTTCATATTTAAAAACAGTGCTACTGGTTTTACTCTTTAATGTGCCTGCTTGAAAAAAAATTTTTTTTTTCCTTTTACAGTATAAGTGCAGAGTTTTTAACTCTTATGAAGAAAGTGACAAAATCACCATTAGTAATGGATGTGCTTAACATACCTGGAGTACAGAGATCTTTAGAGAGACTTGCAGATTTATTAGGCAAGATTCAGAAGGCTTTAGGAGAATATCTGGAAAGGGAACGTTCTTCATTCCCTAGGTAAACTATTTCATTTATGCTTGTGAATGAATGTCATAATTTTAAATATCCTAAATAATATGAAAACATGCTTTTTGCATTCAATTACTGTTGTTAATCTGAGTATTTTTAAAATTTATTATGCATTAATTATTTAGAGCATATTTTATGAATATGAATATTTTAAAAATAGGGCTGCTTAAAGGAGGATTATAATCCTATACTATATGTGTGTATTATGCACACCCTGCTCTTTACAAAGAAAATGTTGAAATTTTAATCCTGTATAGTGTGTATCATAAAGTTGGCATACAAGTGGTTTTGATCTTGTAAAGCAGTTGCTACAAGAACCACGTGAATCAACCTGCAACTATATTTCAATGCCATTCTTCATTTAATATTAATTTAATTATAACTCCAAAAATTAAAGAATTCTAACTTTTTACCTACATTCTATAAACTGGATAATCTAGTCTCATGCGAATGTAGGTAATTTCCTGATCACTGTTCTAATATGATTTTGAATTGCTATGAAAGTTCATACTATTAGCCAAATTCCAACCTGTGAACTTTTGCACCAAAGGAGCACTATCAATTCAGCCACTGTCTGGTATAGTTTTATTAGTACTATAGTATAAAAGGAGTGCACTGAAGTCAAATATACAGCAATACTTCTATTGAGTAATATTTTGTCAGCTTTTCTTTTTTTGCTTGAATGCTTGTCTTGATTCATGTATATATTTTGTTATTACTTAGAAATTATTCTATGTAAAATTCAATCTAGAATTTTGCCCCCCCCCCTTTTTGTGGAGAAGTACAAATTGTGGTTGTTCAAATATTGTAAATTATTGATTTTAAAGCATTATATGAGCAAAATCAGTTAAATAGCTATAAACTCTGAGGTATACGATAATGAACATTCAGAAAATATTCTGATATTGATCACAAATGCAGATAGGTGGGTTATTTTAAAATCAATAGAAACTACTTTTATACAACCTTATACAATTTTGAAAGTCTAAAAGTTTTACTGTATTTAACCCTTAATTTGACAAGATGTTTTTTCAAATATTTTTTAATTTCTGTTATTCTCCCATTTTGTCTTAAAGTGGCAGATACAGTGTTGCCAAATAAGAATTTTTTTTACCATAATAGAAATATATTTTAAAGTTTTGTTAGATATTTAAGCCGTATAGAAGCTTACATAAACCCGCCAGATTTTATTTATTTGATTGTTTGTTGTAGCGGACTTAGCCAAATTAAGGGTTAAGAATGAATTTTGTAACTTAAGGTGTGTTCAGATAGAAATTTCTGTAATATTAACTTATAAAGTTTATCATGCTAAGTATTAGAATGTTATAAAAAGAAAAAAATAAGTAAGTTCTTCAGTTTTAATATAAATAAATGTAATTGAAAAAAAGTATGAATGTATGAAGTGTGCTGTATGAATTATGGTTTAATTTTGTGTATATCTTGTCATACGATCTGTGTAGGTATAGTTCATCTCAATTATTTTACATTTATTGTTAGTTCTGTTAAATAATATGAAAAAAAAATGAAAATTTATATAATGATCATTCTATTTAAAGATTCTACTTTGTGGGTGATGAAGATCTCTTGGAAATCATAGGAAATAGCAAAAATATTCCAAGGCTACAGAAGCATTTCAAGAAAATGTTTGCTGGTGTTGCAGCCATTGTCTTAGATGAAGATGATACAGTTGTAACTGGAATCGCATCTAAGGAGGGAGAAGAGGTTAGTATGATTTATTTACTATCTAATCAAAATAGTCATGCCAGGTTAGAAATGCTTTTAGATGAGTTGGTGACCCCTTATATTGATTGCTATTTGGATCTTAATATTAAGTTCTATTCTATTAACTTTTAATTTAATTTCTTTCAGGTTGTGTTTACAAACAGAGTTTCAATCAAGGAGCATCCAAAAATCAATGAATGGCTTACTCTTATTGAAAAAGAAATGCGAATGACGTTAGCTACTCTTTTAGCTTCTGCAGTATCAAGCATTGGACCCTTTAAAGGCGGAAGTATTGATCAGAAAGAATACATGAAATGGGTTGATAATTACCAAGTGAGTACTTGTTTGATGTTGTAAAATAAATTTGTTGGTAAAGTCTGTTTTGCATCTGCTAACTTGGTTCATTTTGGATATACATTGTTTCAACTGTATTGTATATTGTAAGATTGTGTGTTTGCTTTCTAAGATTGCATTATTTTGAATTATTTCAAATGAATTGTTTCTTAAAAATATGAGAAATAAATATCTTGGAAAATTGATAGAAGGGAAACATGAATGTTTTATTAGTATTTCAATACAAATAGCCTCTTTATATGGCTTATTTACATCATTATCTGGATCTAAGTTGCATAACTGTTCTTCTCTCTATAAGTCAATCACTTCTTATAGGGGAAAAATATGAAAATTTTTTTTGTTATCTTTATTTTCTGTGATAATCCATAGAAAGTCAATATTTGTATTAATCCTTGTTGATTTTCATACTTAATATCCTTCTGATCTAAAAATGGCAGTTATTGATAATTCACACCACAAAGTCATTTTGTTCTTGTGGGGAGTAAATTTAAGACAAAATTTTTAATGTTTAACTTCAGAATATATTTAATGTACATTTTGACTGTGATATTCAATTCCACTCTTAATTTTTCTCAAATAACAACCTGTGAATTAAAATTACAGTTATCAAATATACAGTTAATTTTACAATTTATGGATAGTTTAAAAATTGTACAAATTTTAGTCAGTCATGCAAAGATATATTTTCAGATTTTGAATTGGATTATTAACTATAAGTTGTAAAAATGGTTAATGTTATGCAGACACCGCAGCGCTCCTTTTTTTCCTCTTTTTCCTTTTTTTTAGAAATCTCTCCTTTTTTCCTTATTTTACGGCATTCCTCCTTTTTTTCGCATATTCCCTCCTTTTATTCCTTTTTTCTTTGGGCCATTCACTCCTTTTATTTGTTTTTTCTTTCTCAACGTTTACGGAGTTATGTAACAGCGGAACGGATTGCACACATTTGTTTTGGTAACATCTTTGTTTTTCTATTTTTTTTTCTTTCTGTGAGATCCTTCCCCCCCCCCCAAAAAAAAAAAAAAGTTTTAGGCTATTTATTGGCGTTACAGATGTTTGGAAGTTAGCGAATAACGATCAAAGTGTCAAAATTAAAAGGGGGACCCGAATTTTTGGAATGTAGTGTCAAGAAATCTGTTTACCCCGTTTCTGAACCCAAGAGGGGGAAAAGAAACGTTACACCGAGCCTGTGCGCTAAAAAATGGACTGCTGCATCGAATATTGAATTCAAGATAATTCTGATCCGAAATTTTTTTTAACTTGTATATATTTAAATTTTGACGATAATCAGAAAGATTTCTTCCCTTTTCTCATTTGTTTTTTCTCTTTGCCACGTCCACAATTTTATTTTATTTATTTATTTATTTAATTTTTTTTTTTTGACAAAGAGCAGGAGAGAAGCGTTATCAGTTGATTCTCGCAACACGTGCTTCAAGGTCAAAAAGCCGTGTGACGGGCGGTACAAATGAAACATATAGAACGTGAGTGGCTCTAGATGTAATAGTACAGCTAATCCATAACGGTATGTTTTTGGTGAAAGACAGCCGTTTTCTGGATTTCGATTTCGGAAAATGCGCATTTTTTAATGGGTCATTATAGTTAATACTGCTATCATAATATGGGGGCTCTGAAACGGTAGAATTATGTTTTAACATCCTGCGTATAGATTATCCCCGGAACACACGTACGTATAGACCGATCATAATACTGTTTCAAATATCGATATTTTTTTAATATCGCGGTAACAGTATTAAGATTTCAATCCCTCTTATACTTATTTCTAACGATACTTCATCTTATTGACTGAATTTTTGTGCTATGATCAGTATCTGTGAGAAAATAACACTGTTGCAAATAACTTACGGAAGTTAATTGTTGTTGAAAAATCCGCACCTTTTTTTGTTAAGTTTGCATCTGTATTGAAGTTGATGGAAAAATTTATTAATGAAAAATCGTAACTTTTAACGGCAATCCCGATAAAAATCAGCCATCCAGCTGAATCGACAGGACGCTGCCACAGGTTCGAATCCCGCCGCTTTGTTCGCAGCCGTTCAGAATCGTAGTAATTAAGTAGTAAACTCTAGCGCTCTCAGCCCAAACTCAATGGTTACAAATCTGTTAGTCTAAAGTAGAATTCGAACCCACTGTCTCAGATACCGGAAGAAAGCCCGTCGAGTTCGATCATTGTCCTGAAATCTTACTGTTAAAAAAAATTTTTTTTTAATTGTTCACTTAAAAAATAGCTTTATACAGAGTATATGTTATTTAAATCATGAGTTTTTAGACATTGATTAAGATTAAATCAAATGCTAATTATTGTATCTTTACAAACTATTAAGGTATAGATTTTACTGCTATTTAAGAAATTCTAGTGTCACAAAATTAAAAATTTGTTTATAGGAATGCCTTCTAAAAATTTAGTATCTAAAATGCGCATTTATATTATTAGATTTTTTTTTAAAATTAGGATATTTGAGAAACTTCTGATTTGAATCTGTTTTGAACATTTTTTGATTGGGAGACTCTAGTAATTGTTTATATTAGTAAAAATTATTTAGCATCTGGTATATTTCATACTTAGGTACTTGTTTTTGCATTATATATACTTAAATAAATATTTTTAAATTGTTCTTTATTTTTCATTTTTCCTCCCCTCTAATATTTAACTTCTGGATCTGCTACTTTTATTAAAAAAATTTTGAAATTGTCCATTTAAAAAAATTAGACTATACTGTATTTTTTAAACATTTATTATAAATCAATGTAAGAAAATTTAGTAGAATTTTACAAAATAGTTAATAACAAATTTTGCGGTTACAAAGTTTTCAAGTTCTGTTTGGAAGTGCATTTTAAAGCTTTGCTATTTGAAACGGCTTTTAAATTATTGATGTACTGTTGAAATTCCTATTTTAACAAACCAGCTTATAACAAATAAAAATTTTGATCTCATGATTTTCCTTTTATTTACAATGCTAATTTACTCATAAGTGGCAATTCTCCATTTTATACATTTATAGTGAATCTTAGGAATGAGGTAGAAGGATCATTTCTTTCAGTCATTTACTAAGTATTTTTTCTTCATTTTGTATAAAACTTTTTTGCAGTTCTAAAAACAGATTTAAATATGTTTCTAGATTTAATAACAAAGTGCATGAAATTAATAACATCTTGTCCGGACACTTAAGGAAAGAAAATGTTTTTTGTTGTATTGGACAAAGAAATACCTTAAACTAGCTTCATATAGAAGATTATAAATTAACTCAGTATTAAAATAGTAAGCAATAACTAGAAGACAAAACTAGTTTTGCATTTGTCTACATTTTTGGTCATTCTGATATTCAATCGTTCAGTTGTTTGGTTAAGGTCAATTAAAATCATTAAAGATAATATTTTTATAAATCTTATAGAGGATAATATGTAACTTTATGTAAATCTTATACAAGTTATAATTTTCTGATATCTAACATTTTTCTTAAAGGTTCAAGTACTACAAATAATATGGTTCCTCAAAATTTAATATAATAAAGTTCAATCGTATTGGTGAATTTATTTATTTATTTTTTTAATGAGGCACATTGAAGAAGCATCTGATTTAAATATTTTTTTACTAGGAAACTTGAGTACTTACTTATATTGATAAAAAGTTATTTAGATACT
The DNA here is from genome assembly GCA_032207245.1 of Pardosa pseudoannulata. Taxonomy (NCBI): domain Eukaryota; kingdom Metazoa; phylum Arthropoda; class Arachnida; order Araneae; family Lycosidae; genus Pardosa; species Pardosa pseudoannulata. Next base: position 108,969,011 of record CM063500.1, on the reverse strand, counting down.
TCCATATTTCATATTTAGGCACTTGTTTTTGCATTAAGTAAATCAGAACATTAATTTTTAATAGTTATTTAACTTCCTCTTTTTTTCCTCTTTTTTGAATTTTTCTCCTTTTTTTCCTTCTTTTTTCCCAAAATTTTGACTTCTGTGTCTGTGTTATGAGCAAAACTCATACTGATATAGATGTTAAATCAGCAACTTATAATCAACTTAAAAGTGGAAATTATGGAAAAATAAATTGCAGGTAATGCTTTCTATTTATTATTTAATAACTTTGTTTCTGTTATTAAATAATAAATAGAAAGAGTAGTGATTTTTCCAAACAGTTGTGATGTTGCACAATTTTTCATTTAGCATCATGCTAAGGAAGGAAGCTGCATGTTTACAAGTACATATATACACATATATGTGTGTTGACATGTATATTTGAGAATTCAGGATTATGTTGCATATGTGTGTGTATGTGTTTAATGTGTTAAAATTGCATGCTAGTAAATTTTTGCTAATTTTAAATTTGGAATGTTATCAAGTATGAAATATGCATATTAAATCTTGGAGATGTCAGGGATTTCGATATTTGAGTAGTATAACTGAAATTTAAATAATTTATATAATCATAGTAAATAAGATTGTTTTGGTTACCATATATATATATATTTGTATTTTAAAATAAATTCTTCCATTCCAGTCTCAAATTGTAGTATTAGCTGCTCAGATTTCATGGTCAGAGGATGTAGAAAATGCCCTACATGCAATTGCAAATGCTGGTGATAACAACTTAAAACCGCTTGAAGAAGTTCTTACTGCTGTTGAAACAACCCTTAATGTATTGGCAGATTCTGTTCTTCAGGAACAACCACCCCTAAGAAGAAAAAAACTTGAACACTTGGTAAGTATGACTTTAAACTATTATTTTAGAAACTTTTTTAACTAACAATATTTGCACATTTATTTATTGTATAATTTGCAGTTATTTATTTATTTATTTATTTATTTATTTATTTATTATTATTGTTTTTTTTTTTTTTTTTTTTTTTTTTTTTTTTTTTGTATATAGAGTATGGAGAACATATTGCATTTACTAAAACATTTAACCTTTATAAATAAAACATTTTAAAAAGTAACTCTGTCTAAAACAGATCTGGTTAACCATAAAACCTTGGCAAGCCACATTCAAAATTCTTTTTTGTATTTTGGTAGGCTTCATAATGTATATAAATACAGAGAGGGAAAAAAAATTAAAGATGATTCATTATTATTCATAAGTTAACAATAAAACAAACAGTTAAAAGCTTATAAATATACCTAAATTATATCTATAATTAGCAGTTGCAATGGTCAGATGTAAACATTTGCAAATATTCATGATTAATAATATTGTATCTAGTGTTTTAAATATTAATTTTATGTATGAGATTGTTTAGATGCACAGGAATAAATTGTTATGTAAGTTTTATAATAGTTATTTACTCTCTTTTTTAATAATAGTCTTGAGATTATAAATTGTTACATGTAAAGCATTTACATTTTTTAAATATTGATGCTTTAAAATCAGTCTTATAAATAATTGAGATTTTTCAAATTTTTTTTTTATTCCTATACTCTTTAGCAATATTTGTTTATGATGGCTTTAATTCTAACATTTTTTACATCCATCATTTTCAGTTGAGTTCAGTTGTTCATAAAGGAAAATATATAACTAAAATTAATCATGCTGGGTCACAGCAGCTATGTTATAATTGTAATCAATAAATAAACTTAATATTTACTTTATTAAATGCAATATTTGTTTCAATTATAAACTTCATGAATTCCATCATAGGCTACAGTTTGGCCACCCCTGGGTTAATAAATAACTACTTTTTCAGTTCACACTCTATTATAACAGTATTTCAAAGGAATTTTTGTTTGTACTTCTCTAGATATTTTTTCCTTCCATTATGCATAAGTATACTTATTTTACTGCATATTGTATGAGTACTCAGGAGGGTATATACAAGAAAAAATAATAAATTAAGCACACACCAAATATTTTCTACTTGGTATTGTCTAAATATTTTATAACATTTTTGTTAATTAGACTTTTAATTATAATCTTCATAATGCTTATAAAAATTTCTGTTGAGTGCAAAACATGAAAAAAAAAACTTTTAGCTATTTTTCTTAACTTAATCAATAGTCTGTAATTTGTCATAGGAATTTAAAAATTAACAGTTAAACGAAGCAACTCAGACAAAAAATATATTAGTTATTTACTTTTAACTCTGAACTAAATGTTGTACATTTTAGTCAGTTTTTAATTATATTTTATTATTTCTGAGCAACTAGCCCTAGTAGTTATAAACTATGTAGTTATGAACTAATGTTTTAATTTTTAATCTTATTCTTTAGATCACAGAATTTGTTCACAAGAGAGATGTCACTCGTTTGCTTATTAAGAAGAAAGTAGCCAGTCCCAAATCCTTTGAGTGGCTGAGTAGAATGAGATTTTATTTTGATCCCCGACAGTCAGATGTCCTACAACAACTTTCTATTCATATGGCTAATGCCAAATTCAATTATGGATTTGAATACTTAGGTGTTCAAGAAAAACTTGTTCAAACTCCCCTTACAGACAGGTGCTATCTAACTATGACTCAAGCTCTTGAAGCTAGACTTGGTGGTTCACCATTTGGTAGGTTTGCCTTTATTTTTTCAAGACAAAATATCTTGTAACTTTTAACTTGTAATGTTATATTATAATAATAATAAATTAAAATTTTGTAAAATAATTATTTCCAAATTTACATGTAGACTGCATTGTTCAGAATGTAATCAGTTTTAATTATATCATTTTTTTCTGCTCTTTTTATGAGCAGAATGAAATGTAACACATAATCTTTAAGTAATTAAATGTATGTGTTCCCAAAGAGCCATAGTAGCTCAGTTACCAAAGACGTCAAGCTCATAACTGGAAAGTTGTGGGTTTGAAGCTTGAGCTGGCTAAATTGTACTGTGTACATTAATGGTGTCTGAGGCATGTAAAATAGGTTTATAGTCAATGTCTTTCAAGTTTAAACAGTACCTCTTGAGGTGGCAGACAAACCAAATGGTCTTTTTGGTCCCTGCTACTAAATTATGAGGACTCAATTTGAGCAAAGTCATTATTTCACCTTAGAAATGTTCTTCAAATAAAAGTTGCAACCCTGTGCCTTAATTCATATAGCCTCCAGGTCATATGTTTGGTTTGTTGAAGTGGCATTTGTAACAACAACAACATGTTCCCAATCATATTTAGCTACTTCAAGATATATTGTGAAGTAAATTGAGCATTCCCTGGTGACTAAATTGACTATCTGGCAGGTGAAACTCAGTTGCCTCCTTAGTCCCTGTTTCTAAATTACAAAGACCTTCTTTGAGCAAAGTCATTCTTTCACCCTAACAATGCTCTACAAATGAAAGGTGCAACCTTTCACCTTAATTTGTATAACCTCCAGCTCACATGCTTGCCATTTTATTATAGTGTCATTTGTAACATGTTCCCAATTCTTTTTATACTTTGTGATAATGATATGTTAAAGTAAATTTGAGCACCGCCTGGTGTCCAAATTGAGAATCTGGCAGAAAGGGAAAAGAAGTCTTGTAACGAAGACTCATATTTTTGTATTGATCAGAGTAAGCATGTTAGCTGTAATGTCATAAAATGGTCTCTGACCATAGGTGAAATGTTAGCAACAATACTTGGACTGGTCTTCCTTTGAAAATGTCTGACCTCTCAGCCATGATGAGACTACTGCTTTGAACAATAAGGGGGAAACTTTTTAGAGGTTAAACTTTTTTAAAAGTTTTTGGACAGTATAATACAAGTATTAAAGTGATTAATAAACTGCAACTGCATTTATTAATGTTTCTAATATTTGTCATTGAACTGTGATGTACTCATTCTAAGGAGTGATGTTAAATGTTCATCTATTTTATAATTTCATATATTTAAAGTTTATGGTAAACACTTTTTCACATGTAAAAAAATGAAGCATAGGACACATTATCTGGCTCTGTGGTATTCAGTTTAGTAAATTTGCTTACAATAACAATTTGTAAAATGTTGAAACATTTGCTTTAAGGGATTGTTAGATTGTGACTCAATTATTTAAAGTTGCTTTAATTTGATAAATTCATCATAACTGTTTCACAATTTACATTTGAAGGGCATGGTGATGATTAGCACCTCACTTTTATTTACAGATACTTTTTTTTATTATATTTAATTTTATTATGTACAGATATCATTTTTAGTTTATGGCATGCTGGATTTATCCTTTGATTTTTTATTTGGCCTTATTTTGCCATCTCAGTCCTAGAGTAAATATATCATGTTATGCTAGAATCAAACGTATTCACTTCCTAGGTCTAGGTTATGCTAGAATCAGAAGTATTCACACCTTACACACACACACACACACACACACACACACACACACATACACACACACATATACATATATATATATATGTATGTATGTGTGCATGTGTCATACCAGCCAACTTTTACAGATTATTAAAAAATTTACAGTTTATGGTTTAATTTTAGACTTATGGATAGACAACTAAATTTTCTCATTTTTTGATACTGTAAAAATAAAATTTTGAAAAAAGAACTCTGGATTCTTTACTTCAATAATACAAAAAAAGTTAAAGAATATTTCATTTCACCAGAAATTTACTTAACTGATAATAAAGATGTATAAATATGTTTAATAATTTTAAGGATATTAAATTCCTGTATGAGCTTGATAAAAAAAAATAGTGACAGCACTGGACTAGAGGTTACATCAGTTTTATCAGTTTTGTAAATATAACTTTTTTTTTATTTGGAATATTGAAAAAATATATCAATTTCTTTAAAATAATTAAAGCTTATAAATCATAGTTTGATAATTTTAAACATCTTATGTTATTGATTTTGCTTAATAGATATTAAGTTTTAAATGTAGATTAGTTTTGTGTTTTTCTAGAATCAGATTTAATTGAAAAAAAAATGAGTTAATACATTTTATTGTATGTAATGAACACATTAAGATCTTATTAATTACTATTACTTGGGCCACTAAAAAAATTAATCAGCCAACCAGCTAATATTTCACAAAAGATAGATTAATTTTATATTATAGAGCTGATGTCATCATTTACTGATGCCAATGTATAAAAGTTAGTAAGTTTGTTACACACACGCATATATATATATATATATATATATATATATATATATATATATATATTTAATTAACATATAGTATTGACTTTCTATTGTTCTTAATATACATTTTTATTTCTGATTTATTCTGTTTGTATTTTTTTTAGTCTTTTCTTCTTACTACTACATTTTTATTAGGTATGCATAGGTATAAAAAAAGATATTCTTTGAATTCTACTTTAAAAAATTTTCCTCTAAAGTTTTTTTTTTTTTTTTATAATTATAACATTTCTTTTTATTAGGACCTGCTGGTACTGGTAAAACAGAATCAGTAAAAGCCTTGGGCCATCAGCTGGGTCGATTTGTGCTTGTCTTCAATTGTGACGAGACTTTTGATTTCCAGGTTTGTTTGTGTAAAAGTTTTGTCCATTAATTATACAAACTTTGAGAAATAACTTTTAAGTAGCAAAATATCATCAAAAATTTGTAAATTGAAATCTAATAAATATATACATTAATTAATCTTTAGGCCATGGGACGTATATTTGTTGGTCTGTGTCAAGTAGGAGCATGGGGATGCTTTGATGAATTTAACAGGTTGGAAGAAAGAATGTTGTCAGCTGTGTCTCAACAGATTCAAATGATTCAGGAAACACTAAAAAATCAACTAAGCCAGAAAACAAGTAAGAAAGATTAATTTTTTTACCTCAATTCATCCAATTTATTTTGTAATTTTTTATAATTCCAATTCTTATATGTTTTATTTCTTCATTTTTTATATATCATGTATTTTTCTAAAGCAAAGTTTTAATAACTGTTTTAGTTTTATGCTCTTATTTTTGTCTTAATTTTTAATAGGGAATTTGAGACATTGTCTTTTTTTGTATTTATAAAATTTGAAAAAATTATAGATATCGGTAAAAGTTATTGTTTGCTTGGTAAATCTAAGTAATTCTGGGAGACGTTCCTAAACTCCCTGTATTTTCAACAATTTAGAATTGAAAAATATTTCCTCAAATATTAAGTATATAATTTTTAACACATTAAAAGCAATTCAAATAATATAAATAAAAATTTATCAGCAAAAATGTATTTGCCAAAAGCAAAAAAAGTATTTATCTCTTATAAATATTGTACAGTAAATATTCTCATACAAACTATCTTCTCATAAAAGAATTTGAAATTGCTTTTTATGAGAAATTACTTCTGGTATATTTAGTGGTTTATATGTATGTTATATTTTTTTTAAACTTTATTCATTAACTATATTTTTAATGTAGTATTCTGTTTTGCTAATATAGCATCTTAAGCATTTTTTTTTTTTTTTTTTTTTTTTTTTTTACATAAAGAGGGCTTGTGCAAATGCTTATGCCCAACTATAAATGTCTGAAATAGGCTTATACATATTTATATACATTGGGAGTGTATTTCTATGAACCAAGTTCAAATGCAGATGAAAATGTTAATTCTTTATCAAAATACTGTTTATTCAGTATAAAAGTAAAAATCATTTTTAAAGTCCAGATTAACTAAGTAAAAGCCTGAAAATAAAAATGTCTAATAGCTTCAGATGAACTATGCAACTTCCATTTCAGAAAATAAGAGTATTTGGTGATAGTGTAGTTAACTTATTGGTTTTCCACTGAGTCCAAATAAATAAATAACTGCTGGTGAAAGAAATACAACATGACTCTCTTTTTGGTTCAGTTAAGATTGCTATGCTTGCTGTAATTCTTGCAAGTCAATCTGATCTTTCAGTACCAGCCAAGATCTTTTCATTTTATTCAACTTTCACCACCTTTAGCAATCTTCCTCCTTCAGCCATTTGGTTCAGCTATAATATGCCTGTACACTGACATTGAGTTTTTTCTCCCCATTTCTTAAAAACTTTTACAGCTACGAAAGCAGCTCTAAATAAAAACATTTCTAAATTGCACAGCAAAGTGTGTAAAGTTAATAGGTATTTGTCTACACTATCAAAAAAATTTTTTTGTTGCGTTGGACAAAGAAATTCCTAAAATTATCTTGAAGGTTACAGATTAATTCTGTATTAAAACTGTAAGAAACAGTTGACTGTAACCAATTTAAATATTTTAAAATTATTTTTTGTATCACCATTTTATCAATTACTTATGCACTATAAAGTTTTATTTTCATTAGATTTCTTAGTTTTCTGAAATGTTCAAGTGTAACAAACAAAACAACATTCCTCAAAGATTAATATAATTTTCAACTGTATTTTTTATAAATTAGGTATATTGAAAAAACTTCTTATTTGAATCTGAATCTGAATTTGAATCTGAACATTTTAAAGTTTTGTAAATGAAATTGAGTATCACCATTTAATAGAAGTTCTACAAGTACATTGTGTTACCTACAGGGTTTTAGAGCAGTCTTGAATAATCTTTTTAAACTCACTGTGGAAACAACATCAGTTTGGGATTAATTGACCATTCTACAACATGGGGATACAAAATTTAAGGATTGTTAGTGCTCTTTAGAATGAAATTTGATATTTTAAAGGGATTGTAATGGATCAGTAGTATGATAAAATATTCACATTACAGTCAGTAACCTCTTAAACAAATGAGTTTTTGTTTTAGATTAATTATTTCCCATTATTAAAGAATCTTTTCGTGGTTTTTAACTCTAATTACATTTATGGTACCAATTATTTACGTACTACTAATTTCAGACATCAGTGTTGAATTAATTGGCAAACAAGTGAATGTGAATCCTGATATGGCTATTTTCATCACAATGAATCCTGGATATGCTGGACGTTCCAACCTCCCCGATAACTTAAAGAAACTATTCAGATCTCTGGCCATGACTAAACCTGACCGCCAGCTAATTGCTCAAGTTATGTTGTTTTCGCAAGGGTTCCGATCTGCAGAAAAGTTGGCCAGCAAAATTGTGCCATTCTTCAAGTATGTTTTCCTTTAATCATCACTTTTTACAAAATACATTTTATAAAAGAATACATATTCAAGGTTTGAAAACTTTTTATCATGTGCAGGAAGTTTTTGAAATCTTGAAATGTTGTGCATAAATTGATTATATTTTAATAACATTGCAGATTTAATTCTGTGTAAGTAATTTTTCCTAACAGTGATATATTAAAATACTTTTTGAATTAAAATTGATTGAAGAAATTAATTCTTTGAGATTAATGGGTTTAGGTTAATTTGATTTCAATTCTTTTTTGGTGGGAAATATTTATCCCATTTGCTGCCATTAAAAGATATGAAATTTTATGCATCTTGTTTCTTTTATATTGTACTATATTTACAAAGCTTATTTTGCAAATACTGCAATTTTAAAAATAATTTGTATTGTATGAAGGAATATTAAATACATGAACAAAGGATTATGTACAGTAGAAATTGACTTTCTAATGTTGTTTTCTCTTCTTCATTAAAATCTAACCTTTAAATGTTAAAACCATTTTATGGGGTAGACATTTATCAATTTTCTTTTATTTTAAGTTATTAATAAATTGCAGATCTAATGAGAGATGGTTATATAGACATTTAAAATCTGTAACTTTGGTGGTAAGTATATAGTATATTTACCGTGGTCCTAGTAAAAGCTAAATTTTCAATAACCATTTATCACTTATGTTGCAACTGCAGATATTTTTCTAACTTATTATTTAAAAATTATTTATTACAAATATTACCTTTTATTTAATATAAATCATTTTTCTATGTAAATTTTAAAAATGTCTTGGATAGGCTGATATGTATTTCAATGTTTAAAAAAATGTTACAGACAACACTGAATAAGTGCAATTATTTTTTCTTTATCCCTCTAAATATGGAAGCTTATTGCTAAAAAATATTAGAAGCCACACAAAAATTAGTCAATCTGAACTTCTAAAGGAAATAGCTATTTTAATCTTAAATAATAATAAACATCTATTTAACTTGCTTTTCAATGAGTAGTTAAAAGGCTAAATTTCTTCAACAGACTGATTTTGGATTGAGTGAACATGAAGTTTTGTTTAAGTTATCTAAATTACTATATATCAAAAAAAAAAAGTTATAAAACCTCAAATGTATTAAAAGTTTATTTTAATTGTATCTTTTAAGAAATTATTTACAAGTGCAAAATTGACTAAAAAGATGCCATCAATTTCAAGACCTGGTAACGACATTAATTATGCAAATTATTCTGAAATGTTATCAATATATTCAGTAATTGCTTGGAGGGGGGAAAGGAGAAAATATTGCCATAAAGGGAGTTTATTTTAAGTGGAACTGGGCTCACCCGAAAACAAATCCCCTGGGATTTTCAGACTGATCATATTTTGGCAAGTCACTTAGTATTATTTCTATAACTTTTCTTTTAATTGTTCATGAGACTTGTGGGGCTTGCTAAAGTCATCTTATTTAAACACAAAGTTTATTCAAAGATAAATTTTAGCACAGACTTCTACAAGTCAACTAGTTTATGTATAAGACATTAATTAAACAAAAAATGTGAAAGAAAGAAAATAACCCATTAATTCATAAGAATATATACATGTCTGAAGTCTGCAATTACCTTCAACAATTACTGCCTATCTTATTATAACTTATGATAGAAGGCATTATCTCACTTATAAAGCTAACTTGGCTGTCTCTACAAGGCTATAAATTAATCATTTAATTTCTTGTATTATTTTTATTTATGTAGGTTATGTGATGAGCAACTGTCAAATCAATCTCACTATGACTTTGGTTTGCGAGCCTTGAAAAGTGTGTTGATCAGTGCAGGTAACATCAAACGAGATCGCATTCAGAAAATCAAAGATAATTTGGCTGAACAAGGTGAAACCCTTCCAGAAGGGAAGATTGCAGAACAATTACCTGAACAAGAGGTATTTTGATTCATATTTATACCTAAACAAAATTCTGGGATTAAATTGAAACATATTTGACTGAAACCCCCCTAGAAATAATTTTTTTTTAATTTTAATATAATATATTTTTATAACACCATGTTTACCATTTCTCATAAATGATACCTTGAACCATTTTCATCTTTTTTAAATTAAGTTTTTATATGTGCTTAAAATGATTTTTTAAAGTTTGTTTATTACTTTTTTAGATTTTTTTAATATACTTTTTATAGGTAAGGTTAACTAATAATCCTTTTTTTTTTTTTCTTAAGGAACTGCAGCAATATTCATTATACACATAAAAAAATGTAATAGTAAAAATATTTAAAATTGCATGAGATATAATTTAATTATTTTTTTTATTTATTTATTAAGTTTTGTCCAAAATACCAATATTTCAAAAAGAAAAAAAAACTTACTATGGCATAAGCTATAAAGTGTCATAATTATGTAAAAATTCACATAATTACTATTATCCCTTCATAGCTTTGTGCATAAACAGTCAATACCTGCTATAAGTACATTGACTCTTAACATTGTTACCTTTAGCTATTTTACCTTGTAAAAATATTTTTGGCCTCTTTGATTTGTATTTAGTTTCTAATAATTATATTTTATTGACTGTGACAAAAAAAAAAAAAATTTAAGTATTTTTTTATTTTTAATTAGAAAAAGTGTTGTATTTTAATCTTATTTTTAATGACTTCTGTAAATTGTAAATTTTATTTTGAAGAATAGTATTAAAATATTTTTATAGTGTACTTGAATAAATATTATTACAAATAAGTTTTCACTTTTTCATTTAAAAAAAAAGATTATTTTATTACCTTTATAAGTATGGCTTGGCAAATCTCTTATCAAATTCTCATTGGTGTCATTCATCATTTGCTTTTTGAAGTTTTAAAATATTATACTATAATTGAATATACCTAGGAAATTTCAAATATGTCCGTACATGAGGTAGATTCTGCCAATGGTGCATAGAGTTAGTATATTTTAATATCTTTTAATCTTTAAAAAGAATATTTTGTTATTACATTAATTTTTCTATATTTCAATACATTCTTCAAAATAGTAGGATGTAAAAATATACATAAAAAATTGATGCATTTCAATGATTTTATTTGAAGCTATAAAGGTTAGGTTTTGAGCCTTAAAAATCATGATTTTCTGTTGGCTGAAATAGATCTTCCTTATAATGAAATTAATGGGATGAACATTCTGATAGTGGATGTACATTTGTAAATTTGAGACATTGATAAGAAAATTAATATTTGTATTTATTTGAAAAATGATCATGTATATTAATTTCTTGATTTGTTGATTCATCCAAACCCATGCTACTTTCCAGATTCTTATCCAGAGTGTGTGTGAAACTATGGTTCCCAAACTCGTGGCAGAAGATATTCCGCTCCTCTTCTCTCTTTTGTCTGATGTGTTCCCAGGTGTATCTTACACCCGGGCTGAGATGAAAGGCTTAAAGGAGCAGATAAAGAAAGTGTGCCAGGAGATGTTTTTGGTGTGTGGAGAGAATGAAGAAATTGGAGGACTCTGGATGGAAAAAGTAAGCTCTTATTGGTTCATTAAAAAAAAACTGTCATGATGAATTTTATGATGATTTTAAAATTGTTTTCAGCTGCATGACCCTTTGAAATTTAGTTAAATGGCCAAAAATTTTAAAGATTCACTTTCTTTGTTGGCAATTATTTACATTGAATGCAAGTTTTGTATCTGCGTTTACATAATTTCTGGTTCTTATAATAGCATACCTGCTTGCTTGTAGACTTCAGTTATGCATTTATATAAATTTTATTGTATTATAATATATTACTTTTCTGCTCTTAGATTGTATGATTTTAAGCTATTCAAACTGGTATGTGAAATGGATTGCTAGATTTCAAAATATTGTTAATAAGTTTCTCACAAACTTGAATGTATACCAAAGTTATTGTAGCCTATTAAATTATCTGTATCTAAATTCAATACTTATGTAACATAAACCTATGCCACTTAAAGTATAGTTATAGTACACTATAAAAGTGAAATCAGTTCAGATATTGACGATTTTCTGTAATTATATTAATATTTCATGTCAGTGTTTTATACTGATTTATAGGCTTGCAAGTACATTTTCATTCAGAAAATGTATTTGTGCAAAATTTCATTATTTCTTTAAATGATATGTTGGCAGATATACAATGGGAATATCCATTGTAGAATCTCTTCTACCAAGTATAGTAGGGGATATAAAATTCACCAATGACCAGTGCAGAAATTAGGAGATTGATTTAAAGCATTGAGATATACTTTTATTTGCATGAGGCTAATGAAACCAAGACTTACTACCTGAAGCCAATTCTGAATGGCTTCAAACATCATTGCCAGTCATTCAAACCCACAGACTTCAAATCTGAAATGCTGTGCCCGAATACTTGCTGTCATATGTGATTCACAGGAGTTAATTTTCTTATGACCAGGAGTTGAAGCATTTTGAGCAGCAAATACTATATATTAGAAAAATCTTAGCATTAAATATTATCTTTTTTTTTTTTTTTCTCTCTGTTGGTAGCAATTTTACTTGCATCAGTAGTTTCCGTAATCAGTGAAAGTTAAAGTTGATTGAATATCAAATTTGCTGCATTAATTGTTAAATTCTTTTATTTATATATCAGTATTACATTAAACATTAACTTATTGTTACCCTTTTTTTATTACTAAAACTCCAGTTTGTTTGATAGTTAAACTGGTATGATTATTCATAGAAAACTGAAGTGTCAATTTTCATTTTAGTTCTTGGGGGTGAATAGTCATTGAATTCTCCTGTCATAATTTCATTACTTACATTTTAAACATGAGACATCTTTGTTTTGTCCAGTTTTAAAATTGACAGACAACTGAAATAAATTTTAAATTTGTATGAAATATATATTATATTCAAACTAAAATTTATCAGAAAAAAAGGCTGATACTTATGAATTAATGATTTTCAAACTTACTTTTGTAGGTGTTGCAATTGTTCCAAATATCTCAGTTGAATCATGGTTTGATGATGGTAGGCCCCAGTGGTAGTGGTAAGTCAACTGCTTGGCGAGTACTTTTGAAAGCACTTGAACGATTTGAAGGAGTAGAAGGTGTAGCTCATGTTATAGATCCAAAGGTAATTTATTTTTAAATTATTTTTATAATTTTATATATGTAAGGTGGGATAAATCAGGCACCACAGATAAGATGTAAAACAGAAAAGGTTTAATAACAAATAAACAAATAAGAAAAACATTAAGAATTAAGTAATTTATGGGATGCCTCCTCGCATCACAAATGGTCATTAGCTCGACCGTGTTTACACACTCCGTTCCATACGTACACTGTCCTGATGTATGTTCTTTCATCGAAGGCAGCGTCTTCTGGCGGTAAAGTTCCAAGGCATGGCATGTTTTATACCATATATATATGAATTTATAAGGTATGAACTGTTAATCTTTAAGGATAGGAGAAAGCTGTCCTTTATAGTTTTAAATATTACCAAAGCATTATTGATATAATAAAATGATAGGAACCATTGAAGATTTATTATATATATTTTGAGTTTTAAGTAAATAGCTTTATTACAGTATCTATCTTATATCAACACATATTCCAAAGATATAGGAATAGTAAACAGGGGAAAGATTTTTTGTTGTGTAACTACCACACCTCCACTCTTACATGCTTTTATACAAAGTTTGTACACTCCTTAATTTTAGGTATTTTTTGAAAAGGGACTAACCTTTCATTTTCTTGCTGTCACTTTAATTTTTAACAGATTAATTTTTTTTTATCATTCTAATTGAAATAAATCATTTAAAGTGAAAACTGAGTGAGCAATATTGCCAGAAAGTTATTGTATGACCCAACACAAATGAAGTTTCAACTAGATCTTTTGATTTTGCTGTTTTAGGGCTTGCCTCTACAGAAGATATTTTTAATGGAATTTTACAAGAAGGTCAAATTATTCTTTTCAAGCATTTTTGAATATTAATGGGTGGTCCATCTTGTAATTAGAACTTTTATGAAGTTTTACTAAATGATTTGGAAAAAAAAAATTGCTATGTTCTCACATTGGTTCAGAACTACAAATGTGCATGCATTGGTAGTTGTTTCTTTATCTTAAATGAGCATTGTTTACTTACTGGGATATTGCTTCCATGTTAATTGGACTAAATTGGCTGTTTAAAGATTGCATTACAAGTAGAACATCTTTTATTAAAATTTTAAAAATGAAGCAACTTCCTGTAAAATTTTATAGTTAGAAGAGCAAAATTATGAATCTAAATAAGTTTTTGTTGATCATAATTTTAAGAGGGGCTTTAAAAAATCATAACTCTTTTAAAATATCCTTAATTTTCATTTACAAATACCTGTATGAACTCAGTTATACTAAGCAATTTAAAAGGTTTTGATCATTTTTGCCCTTTTTTATTTCTTTAGCTCCCACAGTTCTGATGTTAATCTACCATTCTCTTAATGTACTTTACATTTTTATATACCAGTTTCACAAGTGTTTTTAGCTATGTACTAGCCATATCTGAAAAATAAATAAAATATGGAATGAAACTGAAAAAATACACACAGAAAATATATATGTACATGTGGTCATTCTGGGACTTGCTTTCCTGGAAAGAGTTTTCCTTGCAAACAGAACCTATTTTGACCTTATCCCCATTAAAAATCTTTTTTTGCTTTTAAAACACTATGATTTATGCTTCCACACTGTATACAAAATGCACTTAGTAAAGAAATCTACTACCAAAAATATTTCATTATTGGTGTAAATATTGCAATTGTAATGTGATGAACAATCATCATGCCTCCCTTTAAAAAAAAAAAAAAAAAAAAAAAAAAAAACAGGTTGGTGCTGATCCTGCATACCCAGGCAGCATATCCCTGGTTTTTTCATTTATCTATATATAGACGGTCCATTTTGTAAAACACTCCAAGAAAATTTGTAGTGAAAATAGCTAAATCTTTACTTGGATAGAACTATTTTTCATCAGAATAAATTGTTATAGACCCTGTAAATTAAGCAGTTATGAACCAAGCTCAATTTCCACATCTCCCTATTAAGCATAAGAAACAGGATACATATAGACACATTGAGAATTGAGAGCCGAATGAGGTCTACTTCTGCTAGTAGGAATCTAACCATCCTCTAATGCAGTGGTTCTCAAACTTTTTTTGCCACCACACCCTTGTTGGGTTAAATGTGCCCAAGCACAGCTATCTTTAAGGTAGTTTGATTGGTTTGTTGTATGATACTGAATCCTCTTGCGACATATGCCAAAGTTAAAACTTAAACCAAGGCCTCAAAATCAAAGTAAAATGAGTGAGAATAAAATAAAGAAATTCACAAGATAAAAGCAACAACAGATTTATATAAGTAATAAAAGTGTTTAGATAAAAAAGTGATAAAAAGCAATTTGAGTAAGAAGAAAATAACTGAGCAAATTTAATGCTCTTTTTTCTGTAACAATTTTTTTGCTGTAGCAACCCTGGTATTCAGTTATGGAACTCCAGAATAACTCAGCACCCAATTTGAGAAACTGGGCTGTGGTGATGGAATAAAAACTGTATAATAAGCTATTTAGAAATAATCATAAATATAATTAAATTGTTATCAAATGACAAACTATGCATGTATGATTGCAAGGCATGCAGGTTCAATAGTTTTATGCCATTCAGAAAGTTGTGCTATTATGAAATTTGGTGAAAGAGATAAACATCATAAATTAATAGATGAAGTAAAAATCAGAGAAAGGTTTTTAAGGTGTAATTATCCACATACATTTATATGTTTTAAATGTACTTATTTATAACTCTCATACGTACATGCACACACAAACATTATTAAAAATTAGTTTTTATAATTTTCTTCATCTCTCATTTTTATTTTAGACTCTTAGCTTTATATGGGACAAAACCATATTTGTTTTTCTATCCTTTCATTTCAGGCTATTTCCAAAGAGGCTTTGTATGGCACACTTGATCCAAATACTCGAGAATGGACTGATGGTTTGTTTACTCATGTATTGAGAAAGTAAGTATATTTCTCATTTTTTATCGAGAAATAAATAGAAAGGATAAATTATACACTAAAATTTTTTTCTCCCAAATATAGAATAATTGACAATGTCCGGGGAGAAATCAGTAAACGTCAGTGGATAATCTTTGATGGTGATGTTGACCCTGAATGGGTTGAAAATCTCAACAGTGTACTAGATGACAATAAACTTTTGACATTGCCAAATGGTGAACGTCTTAGTTTACCACCAAATGTAAGTCATTTCTTTTCATTATATATATGATATGTCAGACAAATTTTATTTTAAATTTGTGTAGCAGTATAGAGTATTTTAAGTTTTTATGTTGCAACTATTTTGATTAATTTTAGTAATTTTCTCCCTGTGGTAGAATAAGCTTATTTCTTTTATTGAAGAATGTATTTTTGTTCATAATTATTAGTGTTCTTAAAAAAAAAAAAAAAAAAAGCTTGTTTAAACAACCCTCAAATAAATTTTAGTTTAGTTTAGTTTTTTTTCTTTTTATTATTATATTATATGGACTATATTAAGATAATTTTACCCATTGTTTTATAGACTGTAGCTATTATACAAGTCTACTAGTAACCTTCTTGGGAATGTTTAGGCTGTTCCAAGGGCCAGATAATCTTGTAAGCAGAAGTGAATAAGTTGTAAATTTTTATTTATGATCTTTGATATAACACTTCTGTACCTGGCACAAAGTTTAGTGAAGGAAATAGTCAAATTAATTCAAAGAGAAAATAAAGTACTAGACTTCTTTCACTTTCTAAACACACAAACTTATTGCCTAATTTACATATTTTTTAAATATTATGTTTCAACAAATTTAATATTTGACTTGTGTCATTCAACAATCAAAAATAATTATTTTTTATTAATGTTATTAAAATTTTAATAATGTTAATATCATAATTAAAAGCAACTAAATTTTCTATACATAATTAAAAATCATTCTTTCCTTTATTCGTTCATTTGCATACAGTTTTGATTTGTTTGAAAATTGAAAATTCTTAGATATTAGTATATTGATTTACCTTTACTTTTTCTCTTAAGGTTCGAATTATGTTTGAAGTTCAAGACTTGAGGTTTGCTACTTTAGCAACAGTGTCACGTTGTGGCATGATCTGGTTTAGTGAAGATGTGTTATCTACTGAAATGATTTTTGAGAACTTTTTGTTAAAATTGAGACATATTCCATTGGAGGAAGTTGAAGAAGACATTTCTTACAAGAAGAAGAAAGAAGATACTCTTAAGGAGGATCTTCTCTCTCCTACTCTCCAAGTATGTGAATTTTTTAATTTGTTACTTTTCTTTATTTATTCATTTTTGTTTTGTCTTGTGTCTTATAAGTTAACCATTTAACTCGTTTTCTTATTTACCAATTTTGATGCCATTCTGGGATATAACTATTAGTTTAATTGATCACAATTGGAAAAAAATGTTCTCTGCATTTTGTCTTTTTAGCATGTTCCTTGAAGAGTAACTACTAATAGTTTAGGATAGTAAATCCATAGTATTAAACAAATTTTTAGTAACAGTTTTGTGTACCCTTCTGTTGTTTTTAATATTTTTTATAACCCCCTGTAAGAATTGCTGTATATATATATATATATATATATATATATATAATTTCTTACAGGGGGGTTACATATATATATAAACACACGTACATATATATATATATATATATATATATATATATATATATATATATATATATATATAAATTGTTGTATTAATTTTGAGTTTTAAGTTAAAAGGGGAAAAATCCCTTCCCCCTTGTAAAATTTCCTGCTGTGCCTATGGATAGAGATAATGAAATTTTTAAATTATATTCTGAAATTTCATACAGAGTGCCCTGAAATTTTATTTGAGGCTAGTACCCATTCTGAAATTGATTAACCTACCAACCTGTACAATTAGAGTATGTTTTTTAAAGATTTTAGTCACATTGTAAGATTGTTAACTCAAAACTGTATGATCTTTACTCAAGTATTGCATGAAACCAGAAAGGGAATGTGAATACTTAAGATCCACAAAAATTATGGACAGGTGACTATAAGGATTTTTCTTTGTTTCATGCTACCCTTTTTATATAGTATACAAACAAGTAAAACTTTCAGATAATTTCATACCCCCCCCCAAAAAAAAAAAAAACTTATGCTTGCTTAACCCTTTGAGGATCAGCACATAAATGCTAAACAAGTCAACTGTTCAGAAGACCATTGCTCTTTAACTCCATCTAGTAATTAAATCTAGCATTTAAAAATTTAACTAAAATGTTATGATCTCTGATTATGTATATGCGACTCTGGTCTCTCAATATCAACTGGAGCTCTTCGTGTGTAGGTGACAGTGGTCATAAGAGTGGAAATGCTGCATCGCATCCACAAGACATTGGTCATAAACAGGTTAAAGGCCAGAGGAGGATGAAAAGTCATATCCTTCATCAGTGATAAACACATAATGGAGGACTGAGTTTAACATTACTTGACAGCATATTATTTCAGGGAGATTTGTGGATAACACTTGAAGTCTTGAATCAATTTCCCACTATACATATATGACATGAAAACTTTATTTTATGTTTATAATAGTTTATTAGCAAAATGAACAGTTATAATGTTTTGTTTTCTAAAAAGATTTGCAAATATAATTGTCCTCTTCTAATAGAAAAAGTTCCAAATGTTGAAGTGTTACTTTCTTTTAAGTATTAGAGAAATATATTGTAGGATAATGGAAGTGAATAAAGTATTCTTTAATTTTGCTAATTTTAGTAAGCATTTCCAAAAATGATCATACCTCTTGTGTTAATACAGAATTTCCCAATTTTGACTAGACCAGCTCCCATCCTACCCTCTAAAAAAATCTAACACCCCCATCTTTGATAATAGCTAATATACCAAATATAAAAATACTTTTGCATATATTTGCTGACTTTATTTAAGTATTAAGAATTACAAAGTAGATATTATTTAAAATAACAGTCAAATGTTGTAAAATGAATTGTATTAAAAATTTGAAAGTAAGATAAAATTAATAAGAAACAAAAGAATTAATGAGATGATTTAGGCTAGTGGAGTTCTTTAACATTAAAAATTTTAGGTACCTTAATAAAATTACTATTTATGAAACGGAATACATTTTCAAAGTATTTTATTAATTTGATAAATAGGTAGCACACCAAGTCCATCCCCTTATACAATTTTAATTCCCCCTCCCCCCCCCTTACCCTCTTACTCCAGCAGTCACTGGGGACCAGCTCTGTCCTCACTGGCAATCTATGTCTTAATAATCCATGTTTGAAATAATAAAGCAATACCTATATTAATTTATGTTAACTGTCATCTTAGTTATATATTGATTTTTCAATATATAAGTTTATCTTTAACAATATTGAAACTAGAACTTATAACTTTCATTCAAAAGCAAATATTGTTTTAACGTGTACTTGAGGCTTGGATAGCAAGTTAAAGTTTATTCATTGAAAAGTATAATAGTTTCTGTATAAATAATTTTGAGAAGGTTTTTTGCTAACTACTGTTCAGAGATTATGTAGCATGTTTATATGATTTATAAAATGACAATTTTTCATTTTTTTTGTTATTATTAAAGCTTTATGATTATTTGTTAAATGCCACTTTCTAGACAAGGTTACTTCAGAAATATTTTGATTAAACATAGCTTTTAAAAATACTATATATTTTATATATCTTTAAAAAAGCATTAAAACGGTCTTTTATGTAGGTGTGCTATGAGAGTATGTGTTTTGTATACCTAAAATAATAGACAAATATGATGTTAATTATCCGTGTATTTATTCTAATTTATTATATACTGTCATTTTACATGGATATTTTGTTATTGTGATTATTGTAAGCTGAACAAGCACTTTTTATTGCCTGTTAATATATATAATATTTGTAAAATTAACTATAATTTTGACACTTTCATTTCAAAATGTTTATAGTTAGTTCTTAAATGTAGTCACACAAGACTCTTTACACTTATAAAGTAGAATGATTTCTTTGATACATAAAATATTAATGTATGAATGCAAGTATCCTTAATTCAAAACTTGCTTCTTTTCTTTATACAAAAATATTTGGACTAATAATTAAAAATGAACATATCCTAAAAGCATAACTTTCAGTAATTGCTTTATTCAAATTTAATTGCTTTCCAAAACAATATTTAAATTTCATTGTTTTGATATGCTATTATTTATTTTCAGTATTTTATTAACTTTTAATTAAGTGCAATCCTTATATTTTTTTTTCTCTTAAATCAAGGTTCAGCGCGATGTCGCGACAATATTAAGTCCACATTTCACATCTGATGGTTTAGTTGTCCGAGCTCTAGAATTTGCATCCAATCAAGAGCATGTTATGGATTTTACAAGGCTTCGAGCTCTGGGTTCTTTATTCTCTATGCTTAATCAATCATGTCGTAATGTTCTCAACTATAATCACACTCATCCAGATTTCCCAATGCAGGTAGGATATCTAGTTTCTTGTTTCACTGCTACACAGTATTTATATAAATATTAGTTGACCCTATGAAAAATAGTATTTTGTATTTATATCTGACTGTAATATTTTAATTATAGAATTAAAGTTTTTAGGTGCATCTCTCCCCATAAAAATGTTCTATATATTTGGTTATCAATTTAACAACTTTTTTCTGAATAATTTTGTTAAGACTATAAAGTATTTAGTCATGAAAAATCAAATACCAACTATTCATTAATGTGATTCATTAAATTATGTAGAAAAAAAAATTCTGTAATGTTTTAAATTTTCAGCATTTATTTATATAAAAAAAGCTAGTTTCTCACATTTTAGTATTGCTCTTTTGCTGAGCTATATCTACATAAAAGAGAATAAGGTAATTATAATTAGAAATTTCAATTCAGTTTACATTTTTAAAAGGTCTTTTTTGTTTGTGTTTTTAAACTTATATCTAAGTGATCCATTATGTGTTGTACAGCTAGCTAGAAAAATAACTATAAACTGAGCATTTTAAATTCTTCATATTTGTAATGGATTTACCTTGTTTGTTATAGAGACCATTTATGTTTTGAAGGAAAATACTGGACTCAGCAATTCTGATAATATTCACACATTTGCAGCTGTCGATCTTCAAATGCTTTCTAATGTATTGTGTAAACACTTTTAACTGTTACTTATCATTTATTGGTTATTACTTCATGTTTGAAGTGAAAAATTAGCAAACCCAAAAGATAAAATGTATAAGGTTACGTTAGTGGCAAAATCTGTAAAACATTCTGTGTATAAAACTAATTTTGAGTATGTGTTTGGTAAATGCTGTATAGTAACATTAATTCTATTGCTGTAGCATTTGTAAAATTATAAGATATTAATTTATGTATTTTGGTCCATTTAGATACATCACAATATGCAGTTTAGATATATAAATAATCGTGCCCATTGAATATCCATCAAATATGATGCACTTTAACAAATAGGCTTACTTCAGTTTTGTTTTACTAACGGACTAAATGCCATTATTTAGCTTTTATATTTACAAAAAAATTTTTGAATTTGTATATAGAAATTGCTGTAATCTTTGTTTTTATAATTCTGTACCAAATCTTTCCAAACTAATAAACATAAAATTTATGTTTATTATTTTAAAAGATTTAAATTGTTTACGTATTTTTTTTTTTACTGTAGATAAATTTCTATGTTTTCGCTGTTTTCTGTTAATTAACATTTTGTTGATTTTTAGCAAGATCAATTGGATCGATATATTCCACGCTGTCTCATATATGCTCTTCTGTGGTCATTTGCTGGAGATGGCAAATTGAAAATTAGATCAGATCTGGGAGACTTCATTAGAGGTATTACCACCATACCTTTACCACCAAGTGCAACTTCTCCAATTATAGATTTTGAGGTAAGAGGTCTCTTTCATTATTTCAACAACTTTAAAAATTGCTGATTAATTCTGAAAAGAATTTTTTAACTTAAATGTGTTTCATATAGGTTTCAGTTAGTGGTGAGTGGTCTCCATGGCAGAGCAAGGTTCCTCAGATTGAAGTTGAGACACACAAAGTTGCTGCACCAGATATTGTAGTACCAACTCTTGATACTGTGCGTCATGAATCTCTCTTGTACACCTGGTTAGCTGAACATAAACCCCTAGTATTGTGTGGTCCACCTGGTTCTGGTAAAACTATGACGCTGTTTAGTGCCCTTCGATCACTACCTGATATGGAAGTAAGTTTTCATCTTTTTTTACTTATATAACAAAACATTTTATATTTTATCCTTTGCTTGACAATATACATAAAACTATTTTGATTAAATAAAAACATAGTATGTATTTGGACTTCGACAGGCACCTCACTGCACTTATCATATAAATATGTTAAGAGTTTTGATTTCTTTTTGATGTGAAACAATTAAGTTCCTTTTTGGTTAATTTTTATCTGTTCTTAGATGTTTTGACTAAATTGAATTGCATCTTCGATCTGAACCATCAACCATGTAAATAATGTATATACACTTTTTTGTGTTAAAAACCATTGAATTCATATCTGCACAACTTATTTGAAATAACTAAAAACATGACATTCTTAATTTTCTAAAGTCTTATATTTTTGTGTGTATATGAATTTTAATTATTTTTATTTTATTTTTTTTTCCTATTCAAATTTTGTCATTACTATATTTTTCCTTCTCTCACTCCTAGTTGACTTTAATTTCAGATATTTATTTTATGGAAAATAGCCAAATAATTTTAGTACAAAATTTTAATTACGCGTGAAAGTGAATAACTAGAAAAAAGCTATTTAAATATTCATTTTTCACTAAGATAAATGACATTTAAATAATGGTTTATTGCTCTTTGATATCAGCATTTATAGAGGTGAAAATGCAGTTTAGGGTGCCCTTGTTTTATTGGCAATATTTTTTGGCATAAATAATGCCAATATGCCATTTCAGTAGACAGCAATAAACATCTATAAGAGCAATAAAAAGTATAACTTATTAAAATAGTAAAAAACACAGTATAGGTAAAATTTAACATACAAAGCAATGAAAATGAAACAAAAAGCATAAACTATCAGTATAAAAATACTTAAATCTGTATACAAAAATTTTATACATAATTGCAGTTGGAAAAACCTCAACTTGCCATATGTAAGAAAACTTTTATTTTTTATATTTTTGCTTACTAGGCTGTGATAAATATAGATAATGAATCAAAATCAAAGGGCACCCTAAACTGCAGTGAAGCCTTTGTAGGGTTCAAATCCCATTGCTAGCATAAAACTTGGTAGCTGTTGATCAAATTCTAAAAAGTTGCCGATATTTCTTGACTGCTACACAGTTAGGTTTCAGCCATCTCTCTACATTTCCCAATACCATGTAAAACATGCTTCACACACAGCTGTGTCTGTAAAGCTGTTATGTAAAGCTGATGCAAATTACATCACTTTGTGCTGACTTTTGACAGTATTACACACAAGGTGCTATATTGCTGAAAGAAGATACTGGGATTACCTGCGTCTCATTAACAGAGTTAGTTTTCCCTTTTTCTTGCATTGGCAGTGCTTATTTCTACCTGGATATGCAAAGCAGCCTTTCTATTTAAGCAGGTGCTCAGCTATGTATTGGGAGAGTCATGTTCATAGCTCGAGCAAGTCACACTTTAGGTGTGATAGGTAAAGGTTGAAGGGCATTGACTCAGCAGAATGTTATTGTGTATTAGGCTTAAATTCTAATGGTAGTTAATATTTCATCACCGATGTGTTGACTCTCATTCTCTTAGTTTTAGCCATGTTATGACTAAATGTTTACATAAATATGTAAAGAGACAGTTTATTTTTGTATATCTTTTTGAGGTATTATTTCAACTGTAAATAGTCTAATTAAATGCTCTTTGTAAACTATTGTTTGAACCACTGAAATAAAGGCAGATTTAGTTTTAATCTGCTTGTTTAATTGGGCTCACACCCATTTCACTCCAAGTGGTTACTCTATAGTCAGGTGTTATCCCTTCCCACTAACAGTAGCCATTCAGAATTGTCTTTTAGTAATAGGTCCTAGTTTTAGCCTTCATGTAACAATGTAGAGACCATTTCTGAAACCTAAACCCAACTATATCCTTTGATATTGAGTAAACATTAACATTGAATAATTATTTCACTTTTAAGTATAGCAGTAAACACAAAATTATTAACGTACTTATCATAAAAGGAGATTTTTCAGCACAAAAGTTTGATAAGGTATTTTAGTTTATTATTTTCTTTATTAACATGTTAAATTTTTCTGAGCTATTATTTAATGCATTTATTTCTTTTATAGGTTGTGGGTTTGAACTTTTCCAGTGCTACAACCCCAGAATTATTGCTTAAGACTTTTGATCACTATTGTGAATACAAACGTACGCCTAATGGCATTGTGCTTTCTCCTATTCAGCTTGGAAAATGGCTAGTCCTCTTTTGTGATGAAATAAATTTGCCTGATATGGATAAATATGGTAATTTAACATTTTTCAGAGGTGAAATTTTAAAGAGTTTCTGTATATGCACCAGTAATAAATTATCGTAAAATAAATTGTGTAAATTAAGCCTCTAAAAAGATTATTATGTGATAAACACAATTAAATTTGTAATTATATTTTTTAATCTTCAATCAAAACAAGACACATGAAAAAATATTGTGGTTTTTTTCATAGACTTGTAAAATTATTTAATGTTTTATTCAAATATCAAATAATATTTTTAAAAAAATTGGGTAAAAACAAGTTGTTTACACTCTACATTTAATGTTATGGAATGTCATATCACTTGATAGTTTATGTAGATTATGTTCATATACTAACTGTAGTATTTTAGGGATATGAAAAAAAACACTTGTCTAAAATTTGGGGTCTATAACAAACCATGCAAAATTATATAAACAGACACTCCCTTTTATATATATATGTATATAGATAGATATCTGTAGATTTAACAGTACAAATATTGAATATGTCATCAATAAAGTTTGAAATTTGGGTGCTTTTTGTTAAATTTCAAAACTCTATGATGATTTGAAACTCACGACAAAAGAACTATTGCAGATTTAAATCTTGTTAATATTCTTTTTAATCTTAATTTTACATTTTTTTTATTCATCTATTTTTTGTCTATATATATATATATTACTGCCATTTTCGTGATTAATTTAACCTCCCATGTAAGTTGGCCGCTATTTTGTGTACTTTATTGTCAACAGCAACAAAAGTGTCACAATCTTACATTTAATCCTACATTCAGTGAGGAATGAGCTTTATATTCATGTGGATTAAGCAAATGAAACTATGATAATCAAAAGTATCTATGTAGTTAATATTATTTGAACTAATTATAATTTCAGAACACAAATGACTGGAATGACTTCCTCAGATCATTTGCCATCTTTTGGTACTTAGGTACCCTTCTGTGTTCATTGGTTCATGAAGCACATACATTCATAAAGAGATAGTTATAATCAGATTTTAATATGTAAGATTTAGAACAAGTATTACTTCAATTATACAATATTAGTTCAGAGTTATTATTTTGCTTTGTATAAAAAATATTTGTTCATAAACTATTAAACATTGTAATTTTATTTTTCTTCAACAGAAATATTTAGTATATTCTCTCTAAAGATAAATTAGATTAAGTAAACACTTATATAATATTTAAATATTCAAAATTTTCTCTTTATTTATTTATTTATATTTATTTTTCTAAACAAAATACAGGAACTCAAAGAGTAATATCTTTTCTCCGTCAAATGGTCGAGCATGGTGGATTTTATCGTACTTCTGATCAAGCATTTGTGAAACTTGAGCGAATTCAATTTGTAGGGGCTTGTAACCCACCCACTGACCCTGGACGTAAACCTCTTTCTCATAGGTTTGTATCACTAATATATGTTCCTTTTTAATTTCGATATCTATATATGCTAGTTTGGACTGTAATGTGCCTCCTTATCTACTACTTATCTACTTTTGCACACACACACATTTATATATATATATATATATATATAAACACCTTACATGTTCCTCTGAATCTTTCTTTTTGAATATGAGTTTATATATCACGGATTCTCAACTTGTGTGCTGCAGAATTTTTGGTAAATAATTAAAGTCTCTTGGTATTGTATCATTAGTATGAAATACTCTACTTAAGGGCTATTTTCCTTCTTCACTTCCTCTCCCTATATTGGTGTTACAAGCATGTTACTCCTCCTTTGTCCCTGACAATAGGAGTCCTGCATTCTTTTCACACATCAATTTTGTTTTTAACTAGAAGTGCATGTGTTCAATATCTTTAACTGTATTTTTTTTTCTATGCATGTTTTTTATTCTGTGTTTTATTTCTAGGCATGTTTAATTTGCAACTAGTAATTTTTTTTTTTTTTTTTTTTTTTTTTTTTTTTTTTTTTTTTTAAGTATTAATGCTAGATAATTTCCATCCATGTGTTCTGAATTTGAATTTATGCATTTCTTAGGTTTTTGCGTCATGTTCCTATTGTATATGTTGATTACCCTGGAGAAACATCATTAAAACAAATTTATGGAACCTTCAATCGGGCTATGCTTCGATTGTTACCTTCACTGAAAACTTATTCTGAACCTCTTACTGCTGCTATGGTTGAATTCTATTTGATGTCTCAGGTAATAATTCCATTACTTGTTAATATTTTTAAATTTTTTATTGTAACAAAAACATTTGATAAACGTAATAATATATAAAATTTTCATGTAAGGAAAATCTTCTGGAAAGTTATTAATATTTTTTTTATTTTATTTATTTTTATTTATTTATTTATTTTTATTATTATTATTTTGTTTTTCTCGTGCGTGCATACATGCACATGACTTGTGGATATTTTTAATGAGAAAAATTTAAAAATTGTATTTGCATTACTTTACATAAAAGATCGTACCAAAATAATTTCATTCATATTTCTAATTCATATTTTTTAAAAAAATTATACTAACAGTAAATTTTTGTTCTAATTATGTGTACATAAAAATTCAAGTCCGCATTTTATACAATTCAGTAATTTTTTATTTACCTTATAATTTTATTTCAATTTACATATACCATTTTTTGTCCATAATAGATCATCATAGATAAATGGCAGTGCTCTTTGTTGAGTTAAATGCAACTCCTGTGGAAAAATTAAATATTTTATTATTATTATTTAAAAATTATTTTTACTGTATCTTGTTAAATTGGCAAGTAACTAATATTTTGTTATACTGATTTGATGGGGGTTAACTAACCATTTTTTATGTTTATTTTCATTAAATAGATTTTATGCCAAATTTGAAAGATTTATCCAAAAGGTCTTTGTTAAATGTGATGCTTGTATATTAAATCCTGTTATTTTACTGAAATATCTTTATTCCTTCTGTTTTAGTTTCATTTATATGTATGCTTATCACAACATTTTGTATAATATGTAACCATGTTAATTAAATTTCAATTTATGTATGCAACTTAGATATAGCTCTTTATAATATTACTATGTGAAGATCAGTAATGATAAGGTATAATAAATTAATGTGAATTTCATTGATCAATTGCATGCAAAACTGTGTTATAGATTACGTTTCAGATCGGGGGTTTTCGATGTATTTCTATGTTTTACTTATATTTAACACTCATTTACTCATATTTAATCGCATTTATGTATTTTTAAATTTATTTAATCGCATTTAAGTCATATTTAGCCAACATTATATTATTTTTTAGCCTTTTTTTATTATTAATCTTTTATTATTAATTTGCTTACCTTTTAATATTTTCTTAATTTATTTAATGGAACTGGCATTTTTATCACTGTTATTATTCATCAAGAACTGCTCCCTTTAAAAATTTCACATCTTACTTACTGGAGAAATGCCCTAATGGGCCAGGGACTCCAATAATACCATCAAATGGAAGCTGGTGGTCTGTTACAGATTATTATTCTGGAAGAGTGCACACTAATTGTAAACATTTTCTTAAAAGATATTTTGTTGCTATAGGTATAAATTATTATTTTTCTAATTTATAGGAGCGTTTTACTCAAGATATGCAGCCTCACTACGTTTACAGTCCTCGAGAATTAACTCGATGGGTCCGGGGTATATGTGAAGCTATTCGGCCCCTTGAAACACTTGCAGTAGAAGGGCTTGTGAGATTATGGGCTCATGAAGGACTGCGTTTATTCCAAGATAGGTAATGAGATTATATGAGTTACAACCAGATTGGTAATTTTTAATAACATTTTTATATGTTTTCGTAAGATACATGTGTCATAGTTGCCTGTAAATTCCTGAAAAAAAAGTTAATTTTCACATGTTTCCTGAAATTTAAAAAAATTCCTACCAATAAAAATGTTTTATTTAAAAATAAACAATATAAATTTGAAAAGAGACTGATTCTCAAATAACAAGGTAGTCTATAAAAACTTAAGTATTAACTTGTAATTTCAGAAGCTAGCTTCACAAAATTTATTGTTTAAAAACTTTACATTTGAAAGCAGAAGGAGAATCTTGCTGTTTATTTTGAAATTTACTGTAAAGTACTATTCGAAGGCATAAAGCTGACATGTTATTCACTTAATTGCCTACTACAGGATTTAATTTTCATTAAGTTTGATTTCTTGTCTTATTAATATAGCACATCATATGACGGGATTAGTAAAATTTTTAATTTTCCAGAATTGTAAAGTACCCTATGAGGCAGGTAAAAAAATGGTTTGTTTTTTAGCTGAGAATTGTCTGGTACATGCTCAATAATGAGTTTATCTTCACACTCCTCTAAACTCCTTTAGTCAAACCGTGTGGTTATGCATAAAAAACACACACACAAACAAGCAAACTTCTTAATTTTCAAAGATATATAACTTAAATGCTAGATATTTATTAGTCCATGAAATAGACTCCTAGACTTTTATAAAAAGAACTTGTTGTTAATACAAGTGATAAAATTTTCACTTCAACCAAAAATAATCCATGATTAAATTTAAAATTATCACATATGTACATAATCTATTATTTAATCCTAATATAAAAGAAAATTATTTAGGTAAAATCTAAGTTCAGTGATAAAACACATGAAAATAATGCATATGGTATTTAAAAAATTTAAAATAAGAAATGATTAAATGAGATGGTTAAAGGAAGAATGTCATAATGCTAGAAAAAAAAATGTTAATTTTACCTATTTACTATGCAATAAATTTAATCACCTGCTCTTAACCGGGGAACATAGGGGTTGATATAATGTAATTAAACATTCGAAAAGGGGGTGGATTCGAATGTTTTAAAGATTCGATTTGGATTTTGCTAACCCTAAATGAGAATCCAATATTTATGCCCCTATCCATTCCAGGTCCAACTGCTTCATAAATTCGAGAACAAACGGACAGATAACTTAGGCTATTATTATATAGGGGATATATATGAGTTTCTTGCTTCATTTATTACTATAAAATGATTTGATAATATAATTTTCTTATAACTATTGCCTAAATAATTATTTCTTTACTAATATCTTGAAAGTTTATTCTTGACAACATTATTCCTGAATATAAAATATTTGCTGAAGAAATTTTAATATTTAGCACTTCAACATTATAGTACTTTGTTTGCCTATGAGATAGTCTAAAAATTATCTTAGTCATATGTATGACAGCTTGGGTTACCATCGATTTAAATTGTATGTAGGTTTATCTCATACCATCTCATAATAATCAGATTATCAAGTGAACATCTTATTATGTAGTTACACTTGTCTGTATTTATCTTTATCATTTTTAATATAAAAAATTTTTATAACAAATAAATTTTACTTTGAAAAATTGCAAGCACTTGATGCATGTAATAAATTTAACCTTAAATAAGTAATATTTTATTTTACAGACGTATGTAGATGTAAAAAATTGTTACTATTCTAAAACTGTTTTAGTTGAATAGGTAGTGAAAATCAAAAATTTGCTTAAAAGCAAACAAACTTTATTTACTTAAAATTTTACTTGAAAATTGAGCAAATATATATATAGTTTCTGAGCCACTGAAATCATGTCAAAAAGTATATGGTTACATACCAATATTATAAAAATGGAATATGTTAAAAGTGACTTATAAATTTTGTCCCATAATTCTTATAATTGCCTCTAAAAGTAATTGTAGTAAATAAATGTTACCTTTTTTTAGTAAAAAAAAATCTTTGATTACAGTGTTCTAAAAGATTAATTAAATGCAATACTTAAGCATTTCTACCTTTATTTATTTACACACACACACACACACATATATATATATATACATACATATACTTATACATACACTCATGCACAAACTTTTAAGGGCTAGCATATTTCCCATGAAAAATTATTTCTTTTCTAAATTAATAAAATTTGTTTGAACCATTTTACCTATTGTTGTTATTACATTTGAAGCACAGCTAAAGAAAAACTATGGAGCTATTGAAACTTTTAATGTACAAATATGTATCTTTCAGTAAACTGTAGTGTACAGTTCTGGAGGGTTATGATTTACTGTTTTTCTTCTTCCTCAAAATGTAGGTTAGTAGGTGAAGATGAACGTGTTTGGACTGATGAAAACATTAACATAGTTGCCTTGAAACACTTCCCTAATATCAATCGTGATGCTGCTCTCGAAAGACCTATTCTGTACAGCAATTGGTTATCGAAGGATTATCTTCCTGTTGAAAGAGACAGTTTGAGAGATTACATCAAAGCTAGACTTAAAGTACTTAATTTTTCTTTCATGCCTTATCTTGTAAAATTTTTAAAGCTTACTTTTTATAAATTTTATCAATTTTTATTTTGTATAGATCATTTTACTTATATTTTATTTATTTGATTGCATACCTGCTATTTTTAACACTAATAATGAAATCCATTACTTGTAGGTCTTCTATGAAGAGGAGTTGGATGTACCTCTTGTATTATTTAATGAAGTACTTGATCATGTGTTGCGAATAGACAGAATTTTCAGACAGCCCCAGGTGAGTCAAGTACAGTGTCATTTACAGTTGCATCAACCATCCTTTTAATTTCATATGGATAAATGTTTTGGGAAATAAATTTTTTTCTTCATTTCTTTTTCAAGTTGGAAATTGGATTTAGTTGTTAAACGTTTTAATAAAGAAAATAAACTTTAAAATTATTCACTGTTTTTAATTTATTGTTCCAAATAAAGCTGATCACTATTACTATATTTGGATTTGTTTTCTTTTAATTTATATAATACTTGTTTGAAAACTTGTTTGACACTACAGTTGATGTGGTTATGTCCTAAAATTGGAATTAAAATAAATAATTTTAGAGAATTCTTTAAAATTCAGTTTTTATCCAAGAAGCATTTGTTTTTCTTCTAACTTTTTCTTGCTTTTTTTTTTCACTATAAACTACTTCTATTTTGTATTAAAATCCATAAGTTGTATTTTTGTGTATGAAATATAAACTATGCATTAATAATATGCAAAGTAAAGGGTTTTTAATTGTTGTGAATGAGATTATTCTTAAATATTTTTATTCATTTCATCATCATATATTACTATATTAACTGGTAGGCGTTCATATTCCTTTACGTGACACGAAAAAAGTCTTATCCATATCAAAACATGTTGCATTTAAGTATGTGCAGCAACACTTTCAGAATTAAACCAAGAATTTATAAAAGGATTCAATATATCTCCATCTGAAAATTACACTGATTCCCTCTCTTGCTATCATCTTTATAGTACAAGAAAACATTATCATCAGAAATAATCAAAACTATAACATAATATAATTTTAGCATTATACGTCATTAACCTTTCCAGTGATAAAAAAAATGTAACATTTCTAATGCCCCAATAGTAGTTTGGATTAATGTGGTATCTAATGTAACATACTTTCAATTATCTGTGAATGTAATACATAACATATAATGTAATGATCAATTATTTATCTTTCATTTTATATTATTTTTCAATTAAAACTGGCTTCAGTCTCAATCTGTTATATGATTTATTAGTGTTTTCTGTATTTTTGTGATAATTTTACTTCTCATTCTAAGTTGATGATAAATGTTTATAGGGCCATTTACTCTTAATTGGTGTGAGTGGTGCTGGAAAAACCACCTTATCTCGTTTTGTAGCATGGATGAATGGACTAAGTGTTTTCCAAATTAAGGTAATTATTCTTTTGTTGTCAATAACATAAATTTTTCTCTGCCTCATAATTTTTTCACCTGCAATTGTTATTTATAAATGTCATGCCTTGCCTCCTTGGTGACTTCTGTGCATGAATAAAAATTTTAAAGTGTATGTTAATACCAAAACATTTATAGATTTAACAGCAAAATAAACCTGATAATAAAATATAAGCAATACACAAAGTAAGAAAATGTTAAAATACTTCATAATTATAAGTATGAATAATAAAACTTTCTGAACAGTAAAATTTCTATTCTAAGAAGCAGGTGGGAAGAATAGAAATTGATAATAAACAGCAGATCTTTGTTTCCCCCCCCCCTTCCCAGAATTTTTTTATTTTTTATTTATTTATTTATTTATTTATTTTTTTTTTTATTGATAGTATTTATCTATTTCCCAACAAGAGATACAAACATTTTTCTCTCTCAGATAAAAACAAATATAAGAAATGATGCAGTTCTCGCAAGTAATTCTCATTACTTTGAACATAGATGAAAGCTATCAGATAAAATTGACCTGTTGAGTAAATTAATAGGTCACAATAATTGTATAGCTTTCTTTCAAACTTGAATTGTTTACACACAAAAAAGACTCATTTAGACAAAATATTAACATTTTAGGAGATTTTTTAATTAACATCTGTTAATTATGCTCCTGTGTGACTTAGCAAAAGGAGTTCCCTTGTCTTAACCCCAAACTGCTGGCTGTTTTTGAGGAGTTGAGGTTGCATGTTGTCAATCAGATACAAAGAAGTTTTAATAGTGTTTAAATTAGAGAGCCACAGTAGTTGTATGCTGTGTGTATTATATATATCTAAGTATATATCATTAATTCTATCATGACAGAACTCTGTAAACTGCTAAATTCGTTCTTAAAATTTTCAAGTTTTGATTTAGTTTCCAACCTTATTTTAAATTTGTTATTAAATTAACTGTTTTGTTGTGTAATGCAAGTAATATAATAGAAAAAATGTATTTTCCCCTAATTTATTAACTTTGCTTGTATGTAAACTTAGAATTTTTTTTCTCATTACCTTATTCTCCTCCTTTATTATGTATATTATTGATAGAACTACTCTAAGAGAATCCATCTTTTAGCGTTTGGATGGCTTAATTCATCATTAACTGGATCTATTTGAAGGAGATGGATTTAAATTCTTCTGAAACACTAATTAATTTTATTTGTTCCTTAATGTCAATATGTAAAATTTGAATACATGTTTAATTTGCATATAAAAATATTCTTCATATTTTGTTATATGAAAGTAGTTCAGTAAATAAAATGTTGTATGTTTATCAAAGTATTAATTTTAAAATATTTACTGCCTCAAAATCAAATTAATATGTTGTTACTGAAATTAGGTCCACAACAAATACAGTGCAAATGACTTTGATGAAGAT
Source organism: Pardosa pseudoannulata (assembly GCA_032207245.1). Classification (NCBI taxonomy): domain Eukaryota; kingdom Metazoa; phylum Arthropoda; class Arachnida; order Araneae; family Lycosidae; genus Pardosa; species Pardosa pseudoannulata. Next base: position 108,935,245 of record CM063500.1, on the reverse strand, counting down.
TTAAGATCTGTTCTTAGAAGATCAGGTTGTAAGGTAAGATACTGTTTTATGAATTATAAACATTTTTTTCTCCTCAGATGTTAGTTGAAATTTTTTTTCAATTCTGCTTATTAAATTAGAATTATTTTTGTGTGTTTTTTTATTAAATTTTCATCAGTATATTTTTTTGACGATCACTTTGCTTACTAGGAATTGATTGATGCTTCCATTTTTGACGAGAAACTTAAAAAACTAAGATAAAGAAATTTCCAAAGATAGAAATTTTTTAATGGAAATAAAATTACTGTGGCATCAGAATAAGCTAGTAATATTGAGAAGTGAGAGAGATTTGAAAAATTTTTTTTTCTAGTGTTATAATGGTAATGCTTAATGAAATTGTTTTCTCTGATGTTTCTGAAAAAGAAAACTAATATTAACACGAACTTTTAATTTAGAATTTTCAAAGCCTGTAAATGGGTAGCAGTGAATTTCACCATAACTGACAAAGAATACATTAATAGGATTAGTTTGAAATTTGGTGCAATGAAATTTAATAAGCCAAGGTTAAAATACTTTAATTTTTAAATTGAACATAGTAATTAAATTGAACATAGTCTTTAAATTAATAGTGCATTTTAAAGCAAATTTTTATTGACTGCTTTGGTAGGATGAGAAAATTTGCTTCATTTTGGACGAGTCAAATGTGCTAGACTCTGGGTTCTTAGAAAGAATGAATACTCTACTGGCCAATGGAGAAGTTCCGGGTCTATTTGAAGGAGATGATTTTACTACACTCATGACACAGTGTAAAGAAGGCTCTCAACGAGAGGGATTGATGCTTGATTCTAATGAAGAACTATATAAGTGGTTCACACAGCAGGTAATTTAAATGATTTTGTTTGACATTTTGTTTATTTGAATACTACTTTTTCTTTAAAATGTGATACACATCAAATTTGATATAGTAATTAATAAAACTTTAAAAAATTGTTAAAGTAAAATATTTAGATTTTTAAATAACCTATTTATTACTCTTGTTTATTTAAAATGAGAGTATAGTTGTCCTCAAAGCCAAATCAGTTTTGAGTATCTGCAGTATTGTGCTATCTTGTAATGAAAATAAACTGTAAACCCTTTGTGTGAATAAATTTAAGAATAAGTAGTGCTTAAATTTAGTGAGGGAGAGATGATTCAGATATTCAAAAATTTGATTATGTGATAAACTGAAGTTATTTTTTATTTTACACTAGGTTATGAAAAATTTGCATGTTGTGTTTACCATGAATCCTTCTTCAGAAGGGCTGAAAGATAGAGCCGCTACTTCTCCAGCTTTATTCAACAGGTATTTTTAATGCTATCTTTTTTACTTTCAGTATTTGAAAGACATAAGAGAAATCTGTATATATAATCTATTTTTTATGCATTAATAGAAAATAACCCTTTGCATATGAAATTGTAAAATATTACTTTAATTGCATCGGAATTCTTGATAATAACCTACCTTATCCATTTTGTTTTCTATTGTCACATCCAGATTGCTTATCTTCCTAGGAGTGTGCATTTTTTACCATGAATTTTTGAAAGGAATTGCTCCTTTTTTTCCCCTTTATTTCACAGTAAACCCAACCTATTTTTCCCCTCTCCTTTTATCCTCAACTTTTACTGGAAAATGACCAAACTTACAACATTGATAAGGGCTTGTTATTTGAATCCCTTCTTTCTCTCCCACCTCTTACTATTACAATATTGGCAAGCTATGTGCAGCTATATTTATGCTATTTATACATTTTTCTAGGTAGACTGCTCTTTGAATTGTGTCTAATAACTGTCAAATCAAGTCTTGTTTTTACTAGAAGATTAATGGTTAATAAAACTAATATCTGATACAACCACATATAAACTTTCCTAATGTTGTTTCCCATTTCCTTAAAGCCAAACGATGGCCGATGGGTTAGGGTGCCGGCCTTCGGTCCCGGAGTTCATGGGTTCGAATCCCACTGTTGCATGGATGTTCATAATCGGCTTTAAGCTGTAGGTCCCAGTCTCATTAGCCCTCGTGTTGTAAAAATGTAGACCGTAGCACTCCAAACTGTTCCTTTAAAAATAGTCTTGCACTGATCCTTATACATTTTCCACCATTCAAAATTACTACTGAAGTCAATCTCTCAATAAAAAACATCCTTACAAAAGATAATTGCAAGGACTGCTTGCAATTATCTTTGCTTTGTAATCATGTTTGACATTCATTGCCCTTTCAGTTTCATTTTTAATTTTGGGGAATAATACAAATCTCACCATGCAATTGTGAGCTTAAAAACATGTTGTCTTTATGAAGGTCTGGGCTAGTACACTGTTATGATGGAGAAGCCAACAATTACTCCAAAATTTTGGTCATTTGTCTCTCACATTTTCTTTCAAATGCCTTAGAACATCATTGTAAATGTCAGAATTAACTATGATATTTAGAGAAAACCCCTTATTTATTAGTTTCCCAATTATTTTCATATATTTTTCTGGTACTTGGTGATCCTCATTATTTATTAGCCATTTAAAGCTTCTACTTAAGAAGCATATCCAAGAGTTTTTGTTGTAAACTTACTGAGCTTCACACAAAATCTATCTCTCTCAATATGCTGTTTAATTTTCTTGTTCATTGTCAAATTGCAGAATCTCAGAAAAAAATTCATATGGCAAAATTGGGCAATCACAACTTGAAAACAGGCACTAAACTGGGTAGATAAAGGTTATAGGAATGTAACCTTTACCTTTTTTCAATTCCACTGTTAGAAAGATGCTAGCATTTATATCAGTCTGGGAACTTTCCTATAGTACCTTGTAAGCTATAACAACAGTGCATTATATACATATCTATGTATATAATTTCCAGTCCTAGCCCAGCACAAACTGTACTACAGGAATATAATCCTGTAGTAGTGTGTGCTTTCTATAACTTCCTGTAATGGAATGAATTAAATGCTGATAGTTTAATTTCATTTACTTAAGTAGAATTAAGAATTAAATATTAAACATTATTTCATGGTCCTCAATACATTTGAATTCCTGTGATATTGTTAATTAATACTGAAATTGATCCTACAATTTTTTTCTCATTTTAGATGTGTTCTGAACTGGTTTGGCGACTGGTCTGATGAAGCACTTTTTCATGTTGGTCACGAATTCACTAATAAGTTGGATATGGATAAACCTCTAGTATGTTGTATCATATTTTATCCTTTAATAATCACAGTTTTAAGGATTATGATAATTTGATTAGCTAGTCACTAAGTGTTTACATATTTAATGAGCAAATAACCTTTAAATTCTTTCAGTTCGTACTGAGATTTCATGATTTTCATACTGATATCCTATTTACTCAGATTATTATAGTATATTAAATATAAAAAAATACAAACTTAATTAATTTGTCATATTTTAAATTTACAGTTTGTTTGTTATTTGAAGCAGACAAGATGTGAGGTATAGATATAAAGCAATTTCCATAATGTTGAGCAAAAATTGTTACAGCTCTCCCATAACGCAGTTTCCTTATTATGGATTTTTCAAACAAAAACTTTCTAGCAAGTCAAATCCCAAATAGCAATATAAGGTTTTCACAACCTTGATTCAACCTTTATAAGGATGGCAAGGATGTAACAGTATAAAATCCTTACATAAACCTTTGTTGCCATGTTCCTAGTTTCAAAACTGAAAAGGTTAAAATAAGCTTTTCAGTAAAACCTTTTACCAAGTTTGGCATGAAACGGTAATGCATCCTTTAAAAAAAAAAAAAAAAAAAAAAGGTTTAATTAAGCTTTTCTCTGTAATCTTTTAATAAAATTGGCAAAAAACAGATTTGCACAACCTTTTAATTATACAGATACAGGTAAAGTACAGAATTTCAGTTTCCCAATCCAAGTAATATATTATGTGTTGCGTTTAAGGTGAGCTTTTAGTTATTTGAATGTTCACTATAAATAAAATTTCTTATAAATGAATTAAAATTTTTCTTCTAGAATCAGTGTTTAATTCATTGTGATGTTATTCTAGTGGTGCATATTTTTTCATATTACATTCGATGTGCAGTCAGTCTTAAGATGAAAAATTAGTTAAAAATGAAATTACTATATGATGGTAAAATTTTTTATTTCAGTATCGAGCACCTGATTACTTCCCTGCTGCTTTCCCTGGCTTAGAAATGCCACCAACTCATAGAACTGCTATTGTGAATGCTTTTGTCTATGTCCATCAGACTTTGCATAAAGCTAATGCTCGTCTATCTAAGAGAGGAGGGCATGTAGCAACTGTCACACCTCGTCACTTCTTAGATTTTATCAATCATTATGTGAGTATATTAACGTTCTTTTACAGATTTAAAATGGATGTTGCATATTTACAGCCCTTGTATTGTTTAAAAATGATATGTAGCAATGTGTGATAGCATACCTGCCAATATGTACTTTTTGGTCCATGTCGTTAATATATGCAAGGTCATGTGGTGAAGTAAAAAAGAAATTTAGCTCTTCCTATAAAAATTCTTCTAAAAGAAGAGAAATGACTTTCTTCAAAAAGTTAAATTTATCTTTTATTTACAACTATGGTGAATTTCTAATACATGTGAAAGCAAGCAATCCTTCACTGTGTTTTGGTAGAGAAAAATTCTTCAGTTTTTAGATTATTCTTCAATAAATAAGTTTGAGTGTAGGTTTTAACAAGGCTCAAAAATTTTGTATATTTAAAAAAAAATTAATGATAAAATATTTTTTTAATTTTATGTCAGTAAAACTTAGTTTCAAGTGCTAATTATAAGCCGTTTTCCCATAATATTGTCATTGATAAGTTCAAAGTGTCCATAGATATTTGCACAACGCTGGTGTTTAGACTTGTCTCAGTCCTGTTTGGCTGAAACATTATACAGATTGTACATTTGTGTGCTAAGATTATACTATTTGTACTATTTGTAATGGATTATTTGATTTCAAAATATGGTAAATAATACTTAAAACTGGAGAAATATGTAAATATCCAGTGAAGACATTTTATAATGTTTATACAATAAAAGTACTTTGACTGAAATCCAATAATTTTAGTACATTATACCAGTTGTAATTAATGTCCATGTATAACCCTGCAAACACACTTTTAATTTAAATATACATTTCACATTTTCAGTAAGTAAAATTAAAATTGTAAGACAGATTTAAAAAAACTTAAATTATTTTAATTGATATATTGGTATATATAATAGTTCTATATTATTTACAGATAATCTTATTAATCTGGTTATTTCTTTAGTTAGGAGACAATGGTACTGCATTATTTGAATAAGAGTTTTTCAGCTTTAATATACAGAAATATCTTTATTTTAAGACAGAAAATGCCATCAAAAATGAGCTGTTTTAATGAGAGTATAAAAATTAAGTGTGAAAATTAGTCATATTCTTTAATCTGATATTTTTGTAAAAGTTTTGAATTATAAAATTTATCATTTCATTCTGTAATTTCTATTTAAGTTAATTTGTTATTACAATAACTTCTGCTTTGATCTTTTTGTATGAAATCTTCAAAACTAGGTAAATTATAATGTAGATTAAATTTTTATGATGAAGAAATTGTACTTTATTTTTAGGTTAAGCTGTTCAACGAAAAACAGGCTGAATTAGAAGAGCAACAGCTGCATTTAAATGTTGGCTTGCAAAAAATACATGAAACTGTAGAACAAGTTGAAGAACTTCAAAAATCGCTTGCTTTGAAGAGTAGAGAACTAGAAGCTAAAAACCAAGCTGCAAATGCTAAGCTAAAAGATATGGTGTGTAATTATAATGTGGATATTCTCCTATTAATGTCTTCATTTATACATTTTATTTTGTACCTTGGAACTTTAATATCACTCAAAATAAACAAGCCTTATAAGTTTCTAACTATAATGCTATGTATTTAAATATTAGGAAGCAAAGTGTGTATGAAATTTAACATGTCAATCGGCACTACAATTTTTATCCCTATAATAATAAACAATTTAACTAGAAATGTTCAGGTCATAATTTTATTTGATCGGGGAAGAATGATTTAACCATTCAACATTCATCTGTTTTAAAAAAAAAATTGAAAGTTGTGCTGTTCTGTTTAACTGGTCTAGCTAAATAATTTTTTGTATATTAATGTTTAAAAAAATTTAATGTTTTGTATATTAATGTTTATAAAAATTAATGACTTTTTGGTATTATTCTCTTTGCATTCCCTTGTACTGAATGTTTACATTTTTTTTCTTTCATTAGTTGTTTTCATATGTTTAATGTATTTGAGGTGTATATAATTTATATTTATTAGTAAATTGTCCTTTGTATAATTTGTATGTTTCTGTTTAATATTACAGTTAAAAGATCAACAAGAGGCAGAAAAGAAGAAAATGCAATCCCATGAGATTCAAGCTGCTCTCAGGGTATATAATATTTACATTGAATTGTATATCATTATATATTTGTTTAGTTATTGTTATATTTTAATGAATTTTTACATTCAGGAACAAGAAGAAGTTATAGCTGTAAAGAGAGCTAGTGTAATGGAAGATTTGTCTAAAGTAGAGCCTGCTGTTTTAGAAGCTCAACAAGGTAAATTTTTCTGTCCATGTTTGAATATTTAAATGTCAAATAATTTAGTTTCTGTGTTTATTGTATAACTTAACATTTTCCTTTGCCCCCCCCCCAAAGAAAAAGTAAAAAAATAAATGAAATACATAAATAATAATAATAATAATATAAAGTAAAAATAAAAAACTTTTTTTTTATAAATTTACTTCTGCTAGAGGAAATAAATGTTGGTATTGTCATATACTGTATTTCTGATATTGTGAGCCCCTTGTTTGAAAAGTACAAATATCCAGCCTTTTTACATACATTATTTTAAGTTTTCATGCTATTTTAAGTTAAATTTGTTTTGGGGATTCATATGTTAGAAAAATTAACTAACTTTAAATGTCCATTATAATAAATTCTATATCACCTCCTATTTACTTTTGTATAGTTATATAAAATAGATGTTTGAGTTATTGTAATTTTTTTTAATTACAGTTTTGAATTTTAAGAATGTCTTGTAAAATCCATTATGTTTATTTTGATGTAACATTTATTTCTCTTTAATGTTTATGATAGGGGAAGTTTTCTAAAGCTAATTATAAAATCTGTACTATTTTATCCTAATGGATTCTTTCTATTTATCCTTTTCATGAAATTATTTTAATTTTTTAAATTTTGCTTTTATTTGGGTAAAAGTTTCATTCTACTACTCCATCTACAATAGTATGTAATAGCATTTTTATTGGAAAAAAATAATGAAATTGTGATAGCAGTTAATAATTAATTCTCAAATTCAATATTATGTGATAATTCATGGTATTAGTTAATATTTATGGTATGGTATTTGAGTGTTATGAAGTACTATCTTTATGAATATAGCACAATTTTACTCAACATTTATCCATTGTAAGCATAGTTCAACCATCAGCAATATTTTTTAAAGCTTTTTGCTTCGTAAAAATCTTTGAGGTTAGGACAAAGTATTAGATTTCAATCAATCTTAGTGCACTATGTAGTAAAATAGTTTCTAAACCATAGTGGAAGGCTTAATTTTTTTAAGAAATCTGACATACAGCATGTTGTCTACCAAAAAAAAAAAAAAAGATATTCAAATTACAGTAAAATTAGTTGTATAAAAAAATTTATAACTGAAATTACTCTCATAAAAATCTAAATATTGGCATCTTCTTATCTCTATCCTTTCTATCTTACTAATTAATGCCTGCAATATCTAACCTTATAGCTAGGGGGAAGAGATTTATGGGTTTTTCAGAACATGCATCATTGTATTGCATTATTCTCATTGTCCACAATGCATTTATAAGCTTTGGATGTTTTTACAATGCTTCATTTTGGTTTTCACAGTAGCTATATTATTTTGTATATTATATCTGGTTTAAAAATTTGTGTATTTATACTTTGGTACAGTTGTCCAACTTATCTAAGTCTGTGGGTCACTTTATCTTCTACAAAAATTTCAGGGACTAAAGAAGAGTAGTAGTTAAAAAGTACTTTTAATAGGTTTGTTTACACAAAGAAAAAAAACATGAAATTATTTTTTAATGTGATAAAACTATATATAATTAATAAATGTAACAAAACAAAAACCTCTGTAGTATATGTTATATAATTTAGTGTGCTATACAATTTTCAGTGCAGCACTCTGCTGCATATTATTAAGTCTCAATAGTAGCAACCAATTAAAGAAGCTGAAGAAGTTCAGTATATTTTAATTCTGTTTGTGGAACAGCTATCAGTTTCTTTGATTTATGCATGAATTGTGGTTGTTCTTAAAATTTCTGGAACTCTTAAAGTTTAAATAAAATAAGATAAAAAAAAAAATAAGCCCTAAAATGTCCTTTATTTCTGTGAAAAATGATACATAAGTTTTTAGCAGTTTCTGCTTTTAAAGTATGTTATTCTAAAGAATTTGTTTCTTAATTAAACTAGCTCTTAAATGAACATGGTAGACTATAAAAACTTAATTGGAGTATTTGGGCCTTAAAACTATCTTAAAACTTTTTATGCATTACACTTGGAGAGAGAGGAGAATCTTAAACTGTCCAAGGATATGTAGCTCCCTCTCTTTCTCTAATAATTACTCTACAACATTTAATATTCAGTTTATATATCAATTTTTATTTCACTATTTTAATAGTATATTGTAATTTTTTTTCTTCATTTATTATTATATCATAATTACATATCATAATTCTTCCTAAATAATTACTTATTTCCTCCATAACATCCTGAAATCTTCCTTACTACTACAACTCCTGAAGATGTCAAAGTACATTCTCAAACAGTATTGTATTGTTCAATTTTTCATCAACTTCTAAAACAGCATTAAAAATTTTTGCATCAAAACCATGTCAAAGATCTGAAATTTTGGGGTCTTTTTATAGTTTAAACTCTATTTTAAGTTAACATGTTTGTTTTCGTTTTCTTTAGTTTTATTTTATTTAATTTCTTATGCATTGTTTGCTTTTTTATTATCATTAATATATTTATTTTGATTTTTGCATTATAATCAGCTGTGAAATCCATTAAGAAGCAGCATTTAGTAGAAGTCCGATCTATGGCTAATCCACCTGCTCCAGTTAAACTAGCTTTAGAATCTATCTGCTTATTGCTTGGGGAACCTACCACAGATTGGAAAGCTATCAGATCTGTCATCATTCGAGAAAACTTTATCAACACTATTGTGAACTTTGCTACTGATGAAATAACGTAAGAAATAATGGTTTTAAGCAGCTCAATCATACTGAGCTCAAATACAGTGAATAAAGGATAAAACGCTTTTCACCTACTTCTTAATTTGAATAAATAATTTTGTTGTTAACAATTTTTTTAATTACATCACCCGTGCCTTTTTTACCTCCCCTCCCCCCATTATAAGATTTTTTAATGTCTATAAATGTATTAATATAAATGAATCAAGTCTCTAACCTATGTATAAATGGATTCATTTATTATTAATTATTGCTTAAGAGTTTTGCATTTTTCTATTCAACAAAATTTTAAAAAAAAATTACTTACTGTTGAAGTAAATTTCTATTTATTCTACTCTCTGTTTAATAGTTATTGAGAAATGCCATTATCTCGATAATGAATTAAACTGCCATTGTAACTGAAAAAATTGTTGACATTACTTTCAGGTAAAGGTTGAATGCATGGAAAAAAATGTCTTAAAAATAGTAAAGCTTTTGCATCTTTGAACAGAATTGTAAAAGCTTAAACTATCACTGTGCAATTAATCATTAAATAGGTTAATGTGTTGAGCAATTTGTGCTATAAGTGGCTTTATCATAATTTTCTGTTTCATTCTAATATTCCTTCCTCATTAACCAGCTGTAAAAAGTATCAAACGTCAGCATTTGGTCGAAGTTCGTTCAATGAGTAATCCTCCTTTGCCTGTGAAGATGGCACTAGAAGCTATTTGTCTTCTTCTTGGGGAACCTGCCCCCGACTGGAAGGCAATACGCTCAGTTATCATTCGTGAGAACTTCATTCCTACCATTGTAAACTTCTCATCTGAATGCCTATCGTAAGGTTTTTCTCTAAGCATTCTGCTTATTGCTCACAATCTTCCTCTTTCTGCATGATGAACACATAAAGATGCACAATATAATCTGCCTGCTTGTGGTTATTGTTTATATATTTTCCCATCTGCTTTAAGCTTGTAACCAAAGGTGTATTTGTGCTTGCTTTAGTGTCTTTTTTGAAAATATATTTTAAAGAAAGAATGTTACTTTTTAAACTTACTTTTGTTTGTAATTATCTATTTTTAATCAAATATGTTTACAGATTTCATGCAGTATTACTTTCTTAGATTGGGAGCATCCATGAATGATGTCACACTTCTTTTTCAGTATTTTGGACCTCTCCCCCACACCCCATTTTCTTATAGTATCTCACTTCACCCCCCCCCCTTTCCTGTTTGAACTGCTGAGTTTTACATGTCTTTATTTTAACCAAAATATGTGAGATTTGTTGTTACCCCCCCCCACACACACACACACCTTAAGTGTGATATCATTTGTGGGCTTCCTTTTGTGAACTTTTTGGTATTTCCATATATTCATACTTGTTAATTGGCAGTTATTTAATGTAGCAAGATTTTAATTTAAGAGTGTTTCTGTGTGTATGTATATGTGTATAAGATAGCTTTTCAATTTATTCATTAAAAAAATTTTTCTTAAAGTGATATTAAAGAGAGTAGATAAAAATTTCTCTTTTTATATTAATTGAAATTAATATCAGGCATGGTACAATTACAGTTCTAATAATTTACTTGCTATGAACCCTTTTTAATTCACAAAAATTCTTCAGTGCCATGTAAATAATTTCATATATTCAATTTATTGTTACTTTAAATGGATGCTATCTGTAGATTTACTTTCTAAATCCATTCCATGTTTAAATTCAGTTTCTGAATATCGCAGGCAGGACTGTAACTAAACAGACCTAGTTTTGTCCACATTGATAGATTCTTCAGTTTGAAGCTTTACATAATTAAAGTATATGCATTGAAATGTTATTGTAGCCAGTTAAGTAGATACCTGGGTTATCAGAATTAAATTAGTTATTCATTGTATATGGTTTATTTTCTTTAATTTTATAAAAATTTGGGTTGAATAATGGTGGTAAATTCATTTTATCCAGTACATTTTTATACTATTTTATTCATAGATGGCATTTTAGTCTTGATTCAAATTGTTATCTTTCAAACTTTCCATATGTTCATCTGTCTTAGATCTTGCATGTGTGACTTTATTTCTGCCTTTTCTACTATCTATGAAATGTGGGGACTATAGATTGTATAGATGATATGGTCCTGTTAAAGGACTCCAATGCTTAATTTATAATAATTTAATTACTATTCCATAAGATCTTATAACTAAAGATGTTTATATTTGCATTAGGTTCTTATAAGATACATTTAGGATTTTTTTTATTTAGTTATTAAAATTTTGTGTCAGTTTTTACATATTATAGTCATATTTCTATCTGATGAAATGAATGCAGTTTGTAACTAGTAAATATTTTATATAGTTTATAAATTTGAATTCTTTTGCTTTTATTACATTCTATAACTTAGTTTTATTTATACCATGTAATTGCAATTTGTAGTTTATGCCTGAGAGTTACTGAAATATATGGACATTTCTATTATATGAGCCATTTCTATTAATATTTCCTATTAGTAGCATAATATTCTTTTTATATACTGATTTAGACTGTGTCATGATTTCCCTCCCACCTTTAAATAGTAGAGTTCAAGATCTGTAAACATTTTTCTTTCTTACTTTTTATTAGTAGAAATCAGTTTGTATGTTATGGTTTAAAATTTTGTATAGTTATTAACTTTAGCTTCAAGATTTTTAGCTATTTAAATTTTGCATAGTAGTTTTATTTTGGTGTAATTTTTATAAATAGTGTGTATGTTTATGCATATATATATTTCAAAGATTATAAAAAATCTAGTATCTTTAAAAGACAGCTTCAATGTTTTTTTCTTCAGTTATGTATGCTACCCGTAGCTTATTTTTATCTAAATTCTATGGGTATTATAAAAAAGAAACTACTCAGAAAATTTTTATTATATATAATTGTACTCTCAAATAAAATTGTTTTTATTGTGTAATTTAAGCTGTGCATGATTTTTTTTCACTGTTTCATTATGCTTACTTTTCTATTTCATCAAAGTATTTATTATTCTAATGTATGAGTTAGAAATTTCTAATTTTGTGTTACCATATTTACTCAGTATATACACTATAAATTTCACATGCACATAACACCCCAGAATACAAATTGATATGAGATCCAGATCAATCAAACTCCAACATTGTTTCTAGGTTATTCTTCATAGGCTCATCAACTTTTAATAACTAATAACTAATGAATATTCCTAACTTACATTCACTATAATTTGCATCATCTCTATGTTCCCAACAGCATGTCCAAGAATTTGTTCAGAACTACTAATTACTGTAATGTTAATAGATTTGTTAGCACTTTTAATGTGCATCTTAAGTTTTCACCTTATATTTTCAGAAAAAAAAAGTGTGTTTTATACATGTGTAAATATGGTAGAAGAGTCAAGTAACATTCTTTCTCTTGTTTGTTAAAATATTAAACTTAAAACTTCTTATCTGAATGTATTTTAATATATATTTGTTTAATTGTTCATAGTTTGACATTTTTCTTTTACTTTAAGTGATGAAATCCGCACCAAAATGAAAAACAAATATGTGAACAACCCTGAATTTAACTTTGAAAAAGTGAACAGAGCTAGTGTTGCTTGTGGACCTATGGTCAAGTGGGCAATTGCTCAGGTAAGTTGTTATATTTTCAATTAACCTATGTGATTAGTATTAATGATTGAGTTTCAAATTGAATATTGTTTGAGATGTACACTTTCTACATATGGTAAAGCAGCTGGTTACAAGAAAACTTGAGAGGGTCAGTCATTCTCAGGACCCGTGGAAATTTATTCCCCTGAAAAAGCAGGAGTTCCAGACCCAGAGGGGTTTGAGATTTTTATGCTGGCTGTCATTGAGGAGTCCGGTCCACTGACCACTCCCTTGCTCTCAGTCCTGTTTCTTTCTTTTTGAGAGGGATCTTTCAAGAAGGCAGTTGGTTGTTGGGGGCTTGAGGGTGGAGAAGGTTGTTTCTCTCTTCCAAACGATGTTGTTTTATATCATGTATATATTGTAGATAGTCGAGATAATAAAGTCTAGGACTTAAAGCGATTGTTTTTACTAAGCCCCCACAAACACAGAGGTGTATGTATGTTGCGATGTTACAATGGGTTCTTCTTTTTCAACAAACTTTGATATTCATTTATATAAGGGAGCTGTAATAAACATCCCTATATCAATTGACGTTTTTGATAACTGAGTGGTTGGAGCAAATCATTTATGTTCTGTCACTAACTAAAAACATATAGGTGCGACACAGTCATTCTTATACTATACATAAAGAAAAAGGATTTAATTGGTTTTTACAAAACAAATTCACAATTTATTAAGGTATAAGAACAAAAAAGCTATTCAGACATAACTGCCTCCAAAAGAAAACTATGTATCAAAAACTATGTCTATTACCTCAGTTAGTCACAAAAAAAAAAAAAGTCCTCTACCAGTACATGTATTCAGTAACAACTTGTATCCTCTCTCATGCATATCTAGGTCTGATCTCTCTTCTTGGCTTTTTCTTCCCCACCAAAAATGCTCTGTCCAATGAGGTCGCACATTACTCCCCCCCCCTCCCCAGTTCCATGTCCAAGGTCATCTTCCTTCTGATCTTTTCAGACTATGCTGTTGGCTGCTTTAGATGCACTAAAAGTTGATCTGACATTTTCTGTAACAATCCCCATTGTCAGTGATATTCAAGAGTCTGAATTTCAATGGCTAATGTGGAAAGTACTTTTACATTCATTATATTCATTGAGTGAACAGTGAATATTATCCTGGTCAATGTCATCTGTGTCTAGGTACTTTTTAGTCTGCATGTATATTTACAAGAGCTATTATACTCCTTCTGACCTTCCACCCCATTAAAAATTATTTTTTTTTGTTTTTTTAGTATAATAATGCAATTAAATTGCCTTTAAATTAATTTAAGCAGTTTTAAGTAATAAATGACACATCTGGATTCTCTGTCACACATGCCCACCCCTATTCGTTTTAGCCAGCTGCAGACTGGCTTTTGGCTTTAATCTGTGTCAGGTAACCTCAGGAAGTTTTAATGAAAGTGTAAAGGATATATTATATGTAGCATTAAGATCAAGGCTAACATATGTAACTTGCTATATCATATTCTCCACAAAATAAACAAGTTGATGAATCTACCTGCCCTAGGTGCTGGAGATGGGTTTGCCTGTAGTTAGGATTACTTGTAAACTATCTTAGTTAAAGTATCTGTTTCATTTAAGGTTATGGTGGCTGAGACATATTGTAAAATAATTTGTTTTCCTACTAAGATGCAAGTAGAGAATAATGTGGCAGTCATTGATTATCAGTTCTTCTGCATGACAATGTATATTGATTATTCTATATTTTGCTCTGATCCACTTGAAAAGTATTCTACTGCCCTGTTTTAGATTAACTATGCTGATATGTTAAAAAGAGTTGAGCCTCTCCGAGATGAGTTACAGAGCTTAGAGACTGAAGCCGCTGAGAACAAGCATAGAGCTGAAGAAATGGAAAGTCTTATCAACCATCTTGAAAAAAGTATTGCTGCATACAAAGAAGAATATGCTAATCTTGTGAGCCAAGCTCAAGCTATTAAAGCAGATTTAGCATCAGTGCAAGCTAAAGTAAGTTTATTGTTTATAATTTGATTCAAATTTTAAATAAATTGTTCTGTGTTAGTTCTAATGATGTAATTTTTTAATCTATTAAAAGACTTAATGTAATATTATTTATACCAAGTAACATGCCTCTAAATTCTTAAATGACTTAAAAGCTTTAATCTTTTTTACTACAGGTAGATCGAAGTATTGCTCTTTTGAAGAGTTTAAGTTCTGAAAGAAAACGATGGGAGGCTACAAGTGAAACTTTCAAAAATCAGATGGCTACCATTGCTGGGGATGTTCTTCTTTCATCTGCTTTCCTTGCATATGCTGGTAATTTTAAATTCAAATATCCTTTTGCATATTTATATCTTAGTTTTAATTAAATTGTAAACACCTAAAAGTTTAAATTCAAGGCAGTAATTCATATTGGGATCATTTTGCTAATGAAAGGTAGTTTTATATGGATCCTTTATCCTTAAATAACTTCTCTTTATTAATGAAACACATTACTACAGATAATAAAAAAAAACTTTGTACTTTAAAGTGATAAGAACAAAACATGACAACTTTGATAAATTTCTTTTGTCTTGATTAGGTTTAATTCTATACATATTTTTTTTATTAATATGTAATTTCAAGATTTAAAGGAATAGAATTTTTATAATTATATTTTCATTCAGCCTTCAATTTTTTTTCAATTTAAATTGAAAGTAATTTTTTATTGATTTTTTTAAATCACCAGATTAAATTAGTAGTTTTTTTTTCCTTTTTGAACTATTTCAAAGAAAGAACTGAGCAAAAAATAATAAAATTTCTCTATTCCTAGGTTATTATGATCAACAGTACAGGAACAATTTGTTTAATTATTGGTGCACTCATCTTCAACAAGCTGGCATTCTGTTTAGAGCTGACCTTGCTAGAACGGAAGTAAGGAAAAAGCATTTGTTTTCTTTTAAAAAATATAATTTCTGTTATTTTCTTATCATTCTCTACTTACCAATCATGCAATCTTAAATGTTGCATTAAATGTTTGTGTCAAGATAGTCTAATTTTGAGCGGAATTGATAATTTAGACTGTCTGTCTTGAATTTCAGGGGGGGGGATTATGATAAACAAGTTTTTGAAATATGGAAGTTTTAAAATTTTATGTAATATTTCAATCCAGAGCAGAAAAATTTTCAAGTGATAATTAAATTAGTAGTCATTAAAATAATGTAATACAATTATATTAATACAGAATACAATTACATACCCCAGTAAAAAAATTCTGTTATTACATTTTAAAGTCAAAAAAAAATATCTAATTTTTTGGAAGAGAAACCAGTTTGATCAGTGCTGTGCTACAATACAAGAGAGTTATTGCCTTTTCTGCATCTTTTGTAGTAACTGAGAACCTGTAACCCAGTTTCATCATCACATTTCTTTGATTATTTCTTTCTTTAAGACTCCAAAAGTAGCAAAAGAATTATTCACATTTATAAACTCCTTTAAAAAAATCTTTCAAACTTTTTTATTTATTCATTTCTTTAGTGCTATCTCATCTACATTCTACAGTTCAATGTTAATATAACAATTTCTTGCCCTTCTAACTTGTGTATCTTCTAACCAAATCCAGCTTGAAGAAAACTATTCTTGATTGTTTTCAAGTTTAAATAATAACCCTTCTTCAAACTTGCAAAAATGACAGATTTCGAGTTTTGAGGTAGAAAGGTTTTGCCAGAAAATGTTCAAGATAGACAAATTTATCTGTACTTGATTTTTTGTAAATAAAAGTAAATCTAGTGTCTTAAAAGTATTTTCTAGCATTTTAATATCAGGATGCAATATGATTTGTAAATTTATTAAATAAACATTGCAAATTAGCAAAGGAATTGCATATCATGTTCATTGACTGCAATAGCGGTACTTTTTTTAAAAAATGCAGTTTTTTATTAGATTATTCTCGACATTGTAAAAGTCTCTTCTTTACTCTAGCAACACTAATTAATGGACTCCAGTTTTTAATTTTTTTTCCAGCAATTATACTGAAAAAGCCTCTTTACAGAAAATGTCTCAGATTAGCTAAGAATGAAATTTAGCGCTCCTTTTTTCATCTTTTTCCTTTGCAAAATTTCTATTTTTCCATTTTATGGAATTTTTTTGTAAAATAAATTTGCTTTCTTTTTATCAATTTTTCTTTATACATTTTTATTTGTTTTTTCTTTCTCAAAATTTACAGTTATGTAAAATGAAAAAAATTTCCCTGTTTTGACATACTGTTTTTTCTATTTTTTTCTTTTGTGAATTTAAAAAAAAAAAAGTGTTTAGCCTATTTATTATACCTTTTTAATTAAGCAAATTTCTTGCATATCAAACTAGTAGAAACTTAAAATGCATTTATCTCAGAGTTTCATCTGTCAAGTTGTGCCAGTCTTGTTGCTCAGGAACAATGGCATAGTATGATGCTGTGCGCATTCTTCTTTTTTTTTTTTTTTTTTTTTTTTTTTTTTTTGCCGCGTCCACAATTGACAAAGAGCAGGAGAAGAGCTTATCAGTGATTCTCCCAACACGTGCTTCAAGGTCAAAAACCGATATCCTCTTATTAAAACACAGAACTTGTGTTTTTAGAAATAATACAGCTAAGACGAAAGTATGTTTTTGTGAAAAACAATTTTGATTTCGGTTATTTTTTTAATCATTATTGTTAATACTGTTATCCAAATGTACTTTAAAAAGTTTTATTAACAATCTTTAAATTAACATAAATTACATCGTAATCTGTTTTACATACAATTTTTTAATATCGCTAGTATAATTTAATACCCCTTATATTTATTTAATGATTTTTTATTAATGTTTTTGTGTGGTGGGTGTCTGTGAGAAAATGAGACTGTTGAATTTATTTAAATTTTCAGATTAAGCACAGATTTATCTTTGTTGAAAAATACAATGTAATTTGTTGTTCATTTTATCTATATTAAGTTGAATGAAAAAATTTGCTTTGAAAAATAATATTTTAGG
This sequence comes from Pardosa pseudoannulata, assembly GCA_032207245.1. Lineage (NCBI taxonomy): Eukaryota > Metazoa > Arthropoda > Arachnida > Araneae > Lycosidae > Pardosa > Pardosa pseudoannulata. The sequence continues at coordinate 108,917,389 of CM063500.1, read as the reverse complement.
AATATAAAAATGTAATTAACGCTGTTGAATGTTTTTTATTAATGTTTATTAAGTAGTATTATGTTTTATTTTAAAAGGAAAATTATCTCAATTTTTGTAAAATCTCATTTAATTTAATATACTTTAATTAAATAAATGTTCTTCCAATGTAATTAACAAAATTGGTTTTCTTAAAAAAAAAAAAAATAGGGGTTATACAGAGTACCTATGTTATTTAATCATGGCCTTTTTAGACTTTGATTAAAAAAATTAAATTGTGAACCATAAATATTAATTTTCTGCTGAAAGGAAAATAATTTTTGTTAATTCATTTGATTGATTGTAAACTCATTTCTGTAGGTTAACATTTCATATGTTTTTGTATGGCTTATAATAACATTTTGATATCTAAAATTATTTATACTATATATTTTTTTTAATTAATATTTTGAGAAATTTATTTTAAATCTGTTTTGCTTTTTTGATTAAGACTCAAGTAAGACATAAAATTTAGAAAAATAATTTAATTTTTTCAAAATTAATGTTCTGGTGTTTTTGCATTATGTTTTAAATAAATATTTTAAAATTTTCTTTTTTTCTATTTTTTTCTTTTCTTTTCTTTCCCATTATATTTAACTTCTGAGTCTGCTACTTTTATTAAAAAAATTTTAAAATTGTCCATTTAAAAAAATTTTGTACTGTATTTTTTTTTTACATTAATTATAATCAATGTAAGAAAAATTAATAGAACTGTTACAAAGTAGTTAATCAAATTTTCTGTAAAAGTTTTTCAAGTTCTGTTTGGAATACATTTTAAAGCTTTGATTTGACACGGCTTTTAAATTATTGATGTACTGTTTTTTCTGTCAACAAGAGATCTATACTGTTTCTACTCTGGTTTTTTTGTAAAAAATATTTTAAATATTGAAATATTAATATTTAGAAAATAAAAATAGATAATTTTAAATAAAGATATAAATATTTAATTATATCTTTATTAAATAATAAATAAATAATTTAAATAAAGATAGATAATTTTTTTAGATAATTTATTTAATATTTTAAATAGTTTTAATTCCAAAATACTGTAAATCCCTCTTATTAGGGATTCTACTGTAAGTTTCTATTGTTCTCTGCTTTTGTACATTTATGTAATAAGATTAGATTGTTAATTTCAAAATATTTAAAGTAAATATCTCATATTTCCCTCACCCCCCCCCAAAAAAAAAAATAATAATAAAGTGTTTAGATATCCAATTAACTAGTAGTTATGTAACTCGTGTGTATATTTCCCTTGTAATACAAGAAAGGAAATAATGAAAAAGTAAATGATTTTATAAATTTATTAATGCATTTATATTTAAATTTCTTGGTAAAGCATTATCTATTAAAGGTCAGGAGCATCATAAGAAATTTTACATAGGAAGGGAAAGAGGTTCTCCTACTTCAGTTTGTATCTTAATACAGTAGTCCTTTTGGTAGGGCCCCTTCCCATTTCCCATTCGTTAAACCTCTGATTAAAGTTTAATTTTCTGTAGAAGCATGCAACATTTTCTGTGTATATCTGCATTTAGCACTTTTAATGTCTTAAATTGTAATATAGTAAAAATTGTAATCATTTTCACTATTTTTATTACAAGCCCAAAAGAAATTAAAGGATAATATATTTCTTTCATTTTAATTTTGTGTATTAAGTTCCTATAATCTTTATTACTTTGAATGTCATTAAATATCACATGGGTTGCCTGTTGGCCAACATAAATTTCTCATTATGCATTGAATATTTTGATGAAATAATTACATCAGACAAGACAATATGTGTAATCATTCATAATACATTTATTTTACTGAGGTCAATGGTGACCCCCTATAGTGCTACAAACAAACCTAGTGGCCCATATGTCCTCTATATAATAATAGCCTAAGTTGTCTGTCTGCGAATTTCTGAAGCGGTTGTACCTGGAATGGATACAGACATCCATATTGGATTTTTCATGAGTTAAGGTTGGCAAAATTGAAATAGAGTTCGAAATCCACCCCATCCCCCCTTTTCGAGAGTTTAATGCTATTATTTCAAGCCTTATCCTTCCTCTTTTTCTATACAAAATTCCTTCTTGATAGGATGGCAAAGGCGGAGAATAATATTTAAATTTCTGAACTGTTTCTACTTGAACCTTCATATATTCTAATTAGTTCACTCACAACGTGCAGGTGTTGTGCGTTTGATAGAATTTTCGTCCACTTGATCGTTGTACTTCTCAGATTGATGGTTCTATCCCCGACGCAGCCAATTTCTTTTTAATGTCTAATAAATTTAATATTTTCTGCTTTTTCTTTTAAATTCTTATTCCAAAAGTTGTTTTATTATTTTTAAAATAAATTTTTACTATTTTTCAACTTTTTATAATTTTTATTTTATTAAATTCACGTATTGCTGTACGGATGTCCCTGGCCGCATAAACATTTCATGTTGTGTATCCTTAAACTTTCTTCTCGTAATGTAATAATAGCCTAAGTTATCTGCCCGTCTGTCCTCGAAGTTATGAAGCTGTTGGACCTGGAATGGATAGAGCATCTATATTGGATTTTTGATGAGTTAGGGATTGCAAAATTCAAAGCGAGTAAAGTGTATCTTTTCCTAAATTATAGATCCAATTCTGAAGTAAAATGGTATGAATAAGCTTCGTATCACAACGAAAAATACTGTCCTCTTTAAAACATTCGAAATCCAACCCGTCCCCTTTTCGAGCATTTAATGCCATTATATCAAGCCCCATTTTAAGAGCAAGCGATTAAATTTATCAATTTATCACATTAGAAATAGGTAAAAATAACAATTTTTTTTCTAGCATTATGACTTCATTCCTTTAACCATCTCATTTCTTATTTTAAATTATTTAAATATTTTCTGCATTATTTTCATACGTTTTATCACTAAACTTAGATATTACGTAAATAATTTTCTTTTTTATTTGACTTAAATAATAGATTAAGTACATATGTGATAATTTTAATCAATTATTTTTGTTGAAAGGTAATTCTCAACCAAAAAACAAATCATTTTTTTCCCTGCCTCATAGGGTTCTTTACAATTCTGGAAAATTAAATTTTACTGATCCCATAATATGACGGGCTATATGCTAATATATTGCCATAATGTAAGCATTCTTTCTTGTAGGCCCTCCTGAGAAAGTGCTGGTGGTTTATCGTGATTGGGTTCACTTTGGTGAAACATAATTTTCATTGATATAAATATGTATATCTCTTATTAAAGTTAAGGTAGTAGAGTTGTCCTCTATTGAAAAGTGGAACAATCCTTTGTGCAAGTGGAAAGACATTTAAATAATTACTTTCTTTTTATTTGTATGTGTCTATACCTTCTGTACATATGTATGTAAAAATACTTATGTTGACATGCAATGACATATATATTTTTACAATATCCCTTTCCAAATATTAAAAGCAAATCCATTAATGCTATAAAAAAATTTGGTAACATTTAAGACTTTCTTTCTTTAAACTTAGGTTGACTTCCCTCCTGATATCTGTTCTCGTGTTACTTTTGTCAACTTCACAGTTACACGTAGCAGTCTTCAAAGCCAGTGTCTCAACCAGGTTTGTGTCCAGATTTCTTATTGTCACATTTTTCTACTTAATAAATTATATTAAAATATTTCTTTAAGTAATTGATGATAATTTTAATTTTTTTTTAATTTAATTCAAAATCATTGTAATTATATGTAATATATAATTTTGTTATTGCTAATTGTATTTACTTGAGATGCAATTCATTTAAACCAGTTTCTTTAAGCTTTTACTGATAACTATGTATATACCTTGTAATTGATAGGGATTAAATAGTCTAAAAATAAAATTTTTAAATAGCTACTTCTGTTAAAAGAGTTGTACTTTTTTTCCCCTCCTGGTTAAAAATTTTGAGTCTAATTCTCAACTATTTAATACACTTATACTATTATAAATTTTTTTATCTTGCAAATTTTGCTTTCTAGTTAAGAGAAATTTTAACAAAACAAATGAATTTGCAGGTACTCAAAGCTGAAAGACCAGATATTGATGAAAAGAGATCAGATTTGTTAAAATTACAAGGTAAGAAGTTGAGATATTTTGTTTGTAAGAAAGTGAACATATAATGGTTTTCCCAGATATCTGGAGCTTCTTTTCTGGTTATGGATAGATGGCACAATTTTTAAAATATTTATATGCATGATATGTAATGTATAAAAATTATTGTCCCTAAAGTTCTTCAAAATTTTATCAATTCATGTTCAATTTTTCTTAATCTTAACTTTCCCAACCACAATGGATATGAATCATTGAAATTTACATTCCTTCCACATTTCCCTAAGCTAAAGTTTAAACTGTTATCAGTATGGGATTTGGATATAGTTTATCAATAGATTTTCTCAGATTTTCATCACAGTTTAGTAAATCAAAAGTATTTTCTGAAAATTTATGCTGTTAAAGTTTTCTATACTTTAGTGTCCCCTAAGATATTGTTACTAGAATTATAGTCTTCTGAAGAAAACTGCAAAATTTTTCAATTTCTTTATATATATATATATATACATATATATGCTGATTTTTTCCCCATTTCTGGAGAAGGAGAGAATTTTAATTTCATTAGAAAGGTATTTTTGTAAATAAAGTTTTTGTTTAGTTATATAATGAACTGCAAAGTATTTTAGATAGCATTTTATAAACAAGAATTTAGAAGTAAAACAGGATATTTTTCATAAACTTGATTTTTTTGTTATTCAAATTTAATAGACTAATACCAATTATTGTAAAGCTGATATATGTAAGTAGTTATTATTTTATTTAATCCTTTTGAGGTTCTGAAATATTTCAAGCTTGTTATGTTGTGTTGCATATAAAGTATTTGTTGTACTAAAGTTTAAAATTTATTGATGTCAACTATATAGAAAAATATTGCTTACTAAAAAATGTTTATTGTAGGAGAATTCCATGTCAGATTACGTCAATTAGAGAAATCATTATTACAAGCTCTGAATGATGCTAAAGGAAGAATTTTAGATGATGACAGGTATTGATTGGTTATACACTTTTATGATTTCAATTATGTTATATATGTGTGTGTGTTTGTTTGTTTGTGTGTGTGTTTGTTGTGTTTGTTTGTTTCCTTCTTGCTGATTTTAGTTGTGAATTAGTAATAATAATCAGTATTTTTGTTCTGCAAGTGCTTGAGAAAACTATTCTTATTTGAATGTAGTATTCATTCCTAGAATTTTAATATTTTCTTTAATTGCTCAAATTATTACTGTTTAGCTTAATAATTAATAATTTGATAAAGTATTTGAAAATTATTTTGTTGTAATTGCAATAGTAAGATGAAATTTTCTTTATAGTGTGATAAGTACTTTGGAGAAGTTAAAGAATGAAGCTTCTGAAATTATGCACAAAGTGGAAGAGACTGATAAAGTTATGAGTGAAGTTGAAATGGTATCTCAACAGTACATGCCTCTTTCCCAAGCTTGCAGCAGCATATATTTCACACTGGAAGGTTTGCATCAAGTAAGTTTGAATTTTCATTTTCTTTAATGTTGGTACATCATAAACATATACTTTTTAAAAATTTGTTAACCCATTCAGGATCAATCCAAAAAATAAACTCACTTTAAACCTCAGTTATTATAGAAATTCAGCTTAATTCATCAAAAATGATTATTTTTAAATGTCTTCTTATGAAACATGGTTTATCTTCAGTAAATTGAACTAAATTTTATAACTGATTCAGTGGCATATAAACTTCTTTCATAGTGAGGGGGTAGAAATATAAATATAAATTTTGTAAGTAATATCACTGCTGTTTTACCAAATGACTATATAATACAAATGCATAAGCTGGGACAAAATCTTTGTTTAAAAATTAAAAACTTATAGACTTATTTTGCAGTCTATTAATGAACAGATGGGATTCGAAGTCTCCCCCCCCCCAGTCATACTCTTCTCTAATGTATTCAATGCAGATATAAGATGTATAATTTTTTAAATAGTCAGATACATAAAATTTTGTTTCAAAACAAAAATGTAGCTCTTAGTTTAGTATTTGTGAATTAAAAGAAGATATCTAGTGATTTATTTCATTGTCTTATAAAATTAAGCTGTGTTTTAATAGTCAAATTCATTTTGACATTTTTTGTTATTTCTGGATATGCAATATTTAAAACTGTTTATTAAAAAAAAAAAATTATTGTGGTTTTATTGTTAGGCATATCCAGTTAATTTCCTTTTAGGATCATGTTCATTTACTATGTTATTGTTTTTAGTGTCTAAATTCATCTATTTTCTGCAGTAGAAAACATTTAATATTTTATTTAAGAGGATGAGGATTTTTTTTCTGTATTTTTAATGCAAATCTCAATTTTTAAAGGTCCACTTTCTCTACCAATATGCTCTTCAATTCTTTTTGGATATGTATAATGATGTTCTCACAAATAACCCTCACTTGACTGGCCTTCTGGATAATCATACTCGTTTGTCTCATATTACTTCAGACCTTTTCCAGGTAAGCATATTGAAATATCTTTATTAAAATTTTTCAGTGTTTAAATTTTTTAAACTTTTAATGTAATAGTTTTTTACTTTGATGGTTCTCATTGTCAGGATTTCTAAATTATATGAGTTCCAGTGAAAACATAAACACATTATTATATAGATACAGTATTTGGGTTACTCTAATTGGGGCTCTTATTTATTCTTTCATAGGTGGATTTTGTCTAATACTTGCTCAGTAAGTAAAATTGCTCACTGTTCAGGATTCACTTTTTTCCCCTCTTTCAATGATCATTCATAGACCTCCAATAATCAACATTTGTTATTATAGCATGTAAGTTTACATTATGTTGTGATAGCTCAGTTGATAAAGGGGTCAATCTCATAATTGAAGGGTTGGAGTTTGAAGCTCAAGTTAACCAAAGATCAGTTGGGCTCTTTAATGGTAACTGAGGCACATAGAGTAGGTTTAGGGTTGCGATGTGGTCAAGTTCCCAAACGATATCTCTGGAGGTGGCAGGTTAAACCTGGGGTCTTCTGCTTAGTCCCTGCTTCTAAATGATGAGAATCTTGCTGAGACAATGTTACTCATGTCCTTAGCATGTGTAGCTATGTGTTAAGCTATGTGTGCTTTCCATGTGATGCTAAATGCGGAACAACTTCAATGCTGTATTTGGCATAAAGATATTAGTGGGTATTGCCAACTGCATTGGTTAAAAAAATAAGTGTATTTCTAAAATTTGCATATGTAGTGCATTGCACATAAATGATGTAGAATGACTAAATCTAGACAGCTATGATGTTGTGTTGGTAGGCAGTTTTTACCTAGTATAAACCCTGTGTATACTCAAAGGTCATGTACTTATTGCAGCTGAATTAATCAAAAGTCTTTTTCTGGCTTCTGGCAGTTCTCAGTACTCTTTCATCTGATAAGAGGGACTTTTAAGAAGATGATTTATACTTTAAAAGTCAGAATGAATTATTCTTGAAACCAAATTTTCATTTTTGATTGTAATTATTCATGTTCTTTGATACAGTTGAACAAAGTCAAGAGAAGGGAATGCATGATTATTAATCAGCCTAGTAACTAGCAAAATATTTTGGAATTTGGGTCATTTTATTTTATAAAGTGTTCAACTAAGGTGAGGATTACATAATTGCATCCAGTTGTACAAAGCTTAAACTACAAAGTTTAATAATTTAAATTATATTAAAATTTGAAGAAGATAAAATCAATAGAATCAAGTTATTATAGTATCATTGCATCAAAATGTAAAACAAAATATTTATTTATGCCAAACTATATAGTATTTATGAATAAAACATATTCTATTGTATCAAGGAGGTTTTTGTGGTAATTATAGGGCTTTTTCTTTTCAGACCGTTTACAACAGAGTTACAAGAGGCGTACTTCATGAAGATCGTCTCATATTTGCTTTGCTTTTGTGTAAAATCTACCTCAAGGGACTCTCTAGGTTTGTAAGATTTAATAAATTTCTAATAAGTTTAAAAGTTCTGTCATTGATTTATTCATTTAAATCTAAAAAGCAATTCAGGTTTTTTATGGGCATGTTTTTTTGTTATAGGTTTTATGTTTCAAGTATTTATTAAAATTATTACCATTTTTATTCTGTATTTATTCTTTTTAGGTTTTTCAAATAAAAACTTTGTAATATTTTTTTACTGGTGTGTGTATATATATATATATATATGTGTGTGTGTGTGTGTGTGTATTACATAACATATATTGATACAAACTTTATTTCAACTAAATAGCTTAAGTAAATATGGTAGGTAGTGATAAATATTTAAATTGTCTCAAATTTTCATAATATTATACAATTTATTAAAGTTTTTCAACTTGTGAAAATATGTTCCAGGAACCCACTTTGTTTTAAAATTAGGTCCTTTATCAAAAACATGGGTCCCCAAAAATGTAAAAGCTTCTTTTGGGCAGTGTTAAAACATTTCAAGATATTTATATCAACAGTAACTATATGAGTGAGTAATTTCACGTAAATTAATATGAGGCTATATAAAATATGAAAAACCTGATTTAAAAATTTTGGTGAAAAACAGTACATTCTTTGGTAGATGTTATATTTCAATTCAAATTCAGTATTTGTGTTAAGATTTGTAGATTTCTGAATCTCTGTTGTGTGCTTTACATCTTGTATGTGCTGTAGCTCTTCAATGGAAACCTTGATTCTTAAAATTTTTACATGATGAGAAAAAAATAACAGGAAAGAAAAAAAAGCAAATTTTAAGTTTATACATTCAGGAAGTTTAAAGAAAAGGGGGGAAGGAACATTAACTCTCAGTAAACCCTCTTAGCTTCTCTTTTCTTATCCCTTTTAAACATTGCTGCACCACTATATATAAGATAGCGTGTTTTACCCCAAATCACAGTTACTGCTAAAAACTTTGTTATTAACAAAACTTGGAATTAATGATTGAAATTCAACATGTAAGTCTGTAGTGATTCTCTACACATTACAGTATAAATATTTGGTAAATTTTCTTATTAAAAATTATAATTAATATAAAGATGTTATTATCAGTCCTAATACCATTTTCTTGTAGTTGTTTTCATGAAAATTAAGCATACTATGCTCATTTTCAAAAAATCTTATAAAACATTTTAGTAATTTGACTCTTTTCAAACCAGTATTACTAATTTTTTTTCTGAAAGAGCATAATTTGTCTATTAAGTCTGATTTTTAACTTCTTGTTGTAATTGTTTTTATGTGTGTCAACTCTGATTTTCTCTTTATAGTTTGAATCTAATAATTATTTCTTTCCAGTGAACCTAACTTTGAGCATGAATTCAACCATTTCTTACGAGGTAGAGAAGGAATATTACCAGGGCAACCTACCATTCATGTTCCTGGCCTCAATCCAGACCAATTAGAAGGAGCCACTGCACTTTCTAAACTTCCTGCATTTAAAAACTTGCAAAAGAATCTGGATAATGTAGAGGTGTGTTTTTAATATTTATTCTTGTATATCAAAAATGGCCAAAACATCGACTAGTCAACTGTAGGGCTGCGAAGCTTGTGTAAATATTTTCAAACTATATTAAAAAATCCAGAGTGGGTTTAAGTAAAATAAAATAATGAAAATTTAAAATTATTTTTCACAAATAGATTTTTACTTAGAATCATATTTAAGGATTAGTTGAAGTTCTTTATGAGCCAAATATTGAAAAATTGCAGAAATTTTACTACTAACAAATGTTTTAAAAATAAGTCATTTTCTTAATTTTTTTCATTTTACAATTTCTTTAAAATTTTGTATCTATATATCTTAGTTCCAATACAGTCTAAAATAATTTTCTTTTTATTGCTACAATTCCTCAAACTCTCATGACAGCTCTAGTAAATAATTATTTATAGGTACTTTAGAGTTAGACATAAGGAGTCATTAGTGTCTTAAGTTGTGTTAAAGAAATGTTTTTCAATTTTGTTAGTAGCTTCTAAAAGCTACACTAATATTTATTAGTACGTAAAATGTTCTTTTAAAGAAACACCAAATCATAAGTAAGTGTATTCTCAAAAAACTGTAGTCACCTGAAGGTAAACATATATAATAAAATTTACTTTTTATATACATTATATATTTTTTGCATCAGATATAAAAATAATTCAATTTTGTTTCCACTTTGCAGTATTTCATAATAATGATAAAAGTTTTTTTTTATCTTTTATTATCATAATGTAGAGTAACAAAGCAAATATAAACAGAATAGTTTTTTGAAAATCTAATATTCTTAGTCAAGAATGAAAAATTCAAGTAATTTTTCATATTTGTAAAGATGTTTGTACAATCACAGCTAATTAATGATGCCCAGACATTTAATAAAATATGTTTCAATTATATTCTGAATCATTTTATCTACTAATTTTATTGTTGAGCAATAATTTTGTGAAGTAAGTTCTCTAAGATACCTTCTTTATCATTTCAGAATTTCAATTCCTGGATTGAAAGCTCAAACCCTGAACAAGATGTGCCTGTGTTATGGAGTGATGAAAAACCATTAACACCCATTGGAACAGCAATGCATGAACTTTTAGTTACTCAGGCATTTAGACCTGATAGAGTAATTGCAAAAGCACTCCAAGTTGTGTCTGCAGTATTAGGTACTAACTTCTTGGCCGAAGCTGAAGTAGAACTTGATTTGGGAACAGTTGTTGAAAATGAAGTAAGTAGTTGTATCGCTAGAAAAAATTATATTAATATCCACTTCCTTTTATCTAATTTGTACATGTATAATTTTAATGAAAAATATCCTGGTTTACTAATTAGTTTCTTAACACTTCATTGAATACCCATAATTTCTCATAGGCATGTCAAAAGTCACAATTATCTCCTTTGTGACTTTCCCACCTCCCTCCCCCCACACACAACCATTAATGTTGTATCTATTTTGTAAAACCACATGTTTTCTTTTTTTGAAAATCATTATTTTCGTAAGTCCAGTTTTTAAAAGTTTACCCAGATATTTTCAGACAAGCATACTTAAAAAAAAGGGGGATGGGTATATTTTGTTCTTTTAAGAGTTTACTTTTAGGTTATTTTTAAATATACATTTAAAATAATTTTTGAAATTTAATTTTTTCTCTGTAAATCAATGCATTATACTTCAGTTCATCTAAGTTAATTAAACTTGATTTTCATATTATTCTAATTCAGTTTATTACAAAAAATTGCCTTCTGGCTACTATACCTTGATCAACAGAGTAACTAAACTAAAGTTAAATAAAAGATTATCATTTCTGGACAAAAGTCTACTTTCTTCAGAAATTTAGACTGACTAAAGTGTTTATGGCATAATTTTTTTATTGTTATTTCATTCAAAATATTAAAAGAAAATCTGATTTCAGTCAGATATATTTATTACAAAATTTGTATAATATAATACTTGTCATGCTAATGAAGTTTTCAATTTTTCGAACAAGTTTGATGTACATATATTGATATATTGTTTTTAGCATGACAATTAAATTTAAGTCTAATTTTGTTATAAACATTATTAATTTAGGTGCAACATTTATATAGATATCAAGAATTTCCTTAAAACTGAGAATTTACATCAAAACCGTGAAGAATTTAAAAAAAAAAAAAAAAAAAAAAAAAAAACCTATGTTTTTGATGAAAAAAATCTGTTAGGTTGGGCTTTTCTTTGAAAATACATATTCCTAAGCACTCATTTCTACCACTGAGGAAATTTTACAGCTTTATTTGGAAGTCATGTATTTCAGATACATGGGTGCTCAATAAAAAGTTATTTAGTCATTTTTTATATGACTTCTAATCCGACTATGTGATATAATGCATTTATTTCTTTTAATGGATTGTAAGGGTAATTTAGATGTCAGTTGACCAAAAAAAAATACATGTATATAAGAATTTATTGAATTACCCTTCTTAAAACTGTTTTACAGGGAAGACAAAATTTGTAAAGATTTAAATCAATTGGCAAAATAATTTTGGATGTTAGGGGGGTATCACTATATAAGATTTTGTTTTGGGGGGTTTCACTTTAATAACTCTCTCTATAGCAATAACCTTCTGTAATAAGCATCTGTTATCTATAAATATTTTCTTCGATATCTAGAATATTGTTACATTGTATTAATATTCCCTTTATCTATAAATAATTTTATATTTCATAATAATTCTATTGTTTTTTATATTTAAAAAATGCTTTAGAATGAAAAATAACCTAGTTTATAAAAATTCTTTAAAATGTCTCACATTTGCTTTATATATTTTTTAAAGGATAATTAATTTCGTAAACACCAAATGAAGTGTTTAGGCAAAATTAAAACTGTAAATTTGTTTTATTGTAACTATATTTTTATTTCGTTTGTAGATTAAATCAAATACGCCTGTGTTGATGTGCTCTGTTCCTGGATACGATGCTAGCGGGCGTGTTGACGATTTAGCTGCTGAATTGGGTAAAAGCATTACATCTATTGCAATGGGATCAGCTGAAGGTTTCAGTCAAGCTGAAAAAGCAATCAACTCTGCTTCAAAGACTGGAAGGTAATTATGATGTTTAAAATACTTTACTACCATTTAGATTAATATTATAATGCATCTATTTCCTTTAAAAGAAATAATAATGCTAAAGGAAAAGAAAATTCATTATTTTATGTACTCTCTTAATCAGGAATTAGAAACTTCATGAATTATGTTCAAAACTTGCTTGAATACATTTTCTCTTGCATTTAGCATGTTCCTTTCATTCTTTAAATTAAAATAACAGGGTTGCAATTCCGTCACTTTTCTCGCCTTTAATCACTTTTTTTACAATTGATCACTTTTTTAAGTAAACAGTCACTTTTTTCATGGTGTATCACAGCAAAAGTCTGTTGTTGAAAAAAGAAAATCTGAAATAACAGCAAAATATTTTAATAAAAGACCAAAAATGTGATGCTTTAATCTTATTTTTCGTATTAAAATGTAATTAGTCATATGGTTTCCAGAATTGAGTGATTTTAAAAAGTCGTAAATAAGTTCCTGAAATCTACATTTGTACTGAAATGTACATTTAATACATTAAAGTAATTTACGTCAAAGCACACATTTCTCTTTTTCTTTTTCTTCACAATTTTTGTTTAGACACTCTAATCTAGCTATGTACATATTTCAAAACATCATTAATATATACAGAAAATTGGGATTATAAAATTAATGTATTTTATGCATTCAAATCTAATTTATAGATTTTCTTGAATAAAGCAGTGTTGAGTTGTGTTAAACAAAATTTTTGTATTTGATGCTAAAATCATGTCTTGCATGAATCATTTGATTTAGAGTTAAAATAAATAGAAAAATCATAATAATAGCATCTGTAATGAAGAGAAGAAAAAAAATCAGGTTTGTTTTTCAATGTTTAGTCACTTATTCTGTATTTGTCACTTTTCTCACCTTTTTGAAAGTACCTCAGCAGTTTCAAGCCTGAAATATGTGTGATTTCTTTTAATTGCTTTCTGTTTACTATTATATTTATTTTCAATTTCTTTAATGTTTAACTTATCATCCAATTCATATCTTGTGTTTACTATTCCTTTTAAAGTTTAGAAAGTAACATACATGTAACAGCAAATTATATTTTTATCTCTTTTTAAAGGTGGGTGATGTTGAAAAATGTTCATCTTGCACCTCAGTGGCTGGTACAATTAGAAAAGAAACTTCATACTTTGAAGCCTCATGCTTCATTCAGATTGTTCTTAACTTTGGAAATTCACCCTAAAGTTCCAGTAAATTTATTACGAGCTGGACGCATATTTGTATTTGAACCTCCTCCTGGAATTAAAGCCAATTTACTCCGAACATTCAGTGCTGTCCCAGCTCAAAGGATGATGAAAGTAAGTTAATGCTTGCATGTAAATTTTAAGGGTTGTTTAGAGAATTTTTTTAAACACTTAAATTTATATCTAAAACTAGTCTTATTATAGAATTGAAAGAAATTATGTAATAAATAGTGTGAATTTAGGAGGGAAGAAGTTGTGAATTATTAGGAATTATATGGGAATTTTTAGTTTCCCCTTGATACCCTGTATAAACTTACAAAAGAAATTAATTTTTAAATATTGGTAATTTTTGTTACTTATACTCAATTAATGCATTTTCTTTTCCAGGCACCTGGAGAAAGAGCTCGACTGTACTTCCTTCTTGCTTGGTTCCATGCAGTTGTTCAGGAACGTTTACGTTATTCACCTTTGGGATGGTCCAAACGATATGAATTTAATGAATCTGATCTGAGAGTTGCTTGTGATACTCTTGATACTTGGATTGAAACTGTGGCCATGGTCAGTTGAATTCTAATTTTTTTGCACATATCAAACTTTAACCCTTTGCACTCCATTGTTGCCATATTTGCAACATAAAAATACTAACATTAAATCCACTGTCACAGCTATGGCGACATTGTGAATCTACTCAATAATGATTACTGTACTCCATTTTATGTGACTCCATTTTTTTTACATCACAGGTATGTCCTTGTAACTAATATAGTGCTGGAGTTATTGGTATCCTCTATGAGTTACTAGGCTGGAGTGCAAGGGGTTAATAACAGAGGAGCTGTGATCAAATATTTTTTAAAACTACAAAATTAGTTTCCTTTATTGATTAAATGGAAAAGATTTGTCTCATGATATAATAAATGCTTGCTTGTACCAAGATTGAATTAAATAACTAAAATAGTTCAGAACAAAATATATTTTAGTTAAATAAAATACAAGGATATCTTGCTACACAACAATCTTTCTTCACTCTACTCTCCTCTTCACTAGGGTGTTCCAGTTAGTCACTCTTTAGTTAGTCTACTTTAAAGTGATCAGTGCAATCAACCACCTTAGTCCAGGCCTGCCTCTAAGTCAAGTACCAATCAGTTTGAAATTGAAGAACTTGTTGATTTTATGCAAAACTGCTTTAATAATTTTATTACTTTACATATGACTTATTGTGTTAAGATATATAAAACTCTTTTGCTTGCCCTTTAAATAATACAGATATTTATCTATAATGTACTTTTTATTATTGATTCATTATTATCATTGAAGATACATCTATATGCAAAATTTCAATGGTCTAGCTTAGTAGTAAGTAGTGGGAAAATTTATGGAAAGATTTTTGCCAAACTGAGACACAGTTCTTAATTCTCTCTATTCCATGTAGTACATGAAGCCACCAATATATCCCTCTATCCACACAGGTCCAGTGCAGCAGTTCTGGCTTCAACTTGGCCACCAAAAAAAATTCTATTTGATAATATCTATTGCCAGGTGTATTTAGGGTGACCTCTTTGCATTTAGGAGTCCAAGTTACGGCTATAAGTGTGTTGTCGGATATCTAAATATGTCTTACCCATTGCCATCTGCATTTTCATATTATTTTTGTTGTAGGTTTAAATACAATTGTGTGTATATTTCAGCATTTGATATTTTATTAGATCAGTAGATTTTAAGAATTCTCTAAGGCATCTAGTCTTGAAAGTATCTTTTCTTCTTCTTTTTCCCTCCCTGCTTAGTTTGTTTCCAATTTTCACATCCATTCAGTTGGACTGCTCTGACTGTATTCCTAAAACTCTGGAATTTTAAGTTTTATTTGGAGTTCCATATTTTATGTAGCATTTTATAGGCATATTGTGTTTTTATAATTCTTACATCTGCATTTTTTACCAGTTCCTCCTTTGGTTGATATATTAGCTCCAAGATATACAAAGGTATCAGTCTCTTCAATTTCTTTCCCATTCACATAAATGTTTTAATTTCTATTGTTGTTCATTTTCATTATTTTGGTTTTAACTACATTTATTTTTAATCCAGTGCTTTGCATTTTCTTCAAAATATTTTGTTTTTGACACTAGTCTAACCTTTAGGGTAAAAGCATGATGTCGTCTGCATAATCTGTCTTCCAGTCCTTCATCTCTATAACCCTTCTTGGCTATCAAAGTTCCAATGAATTCCATATATACAGTTTTTCAGTGTCTAATTTTATAGTCAGTTGTTATGTTACAAAGTATCCCAAACATTACATATCCCTGTTTTACTCCAGTTTTGATATATACAGTGCAAGATAATAAAAGGGGAGTAAAAGTATGAAAATCTAGTATACTTGCTGTTTCCATCTGTATGAAGATAATTATTTTTAAAGTTTAAATAATATTTGTATAAATTGTTTTTTGATTTAGGGAAGAACAAATTTACCACCAGAAAAAGTGCCTTGGGATGCCATCTGTACTTTGTTAAGTCAATGTATATATGGTGGAAAGATTGATAATGAATTTGATCAAGTAAGTATATATATAAGGATTACAATGTTATTTTTCTTTCTTTTTAAGTGTAATTTTTCTGCAGTTTTCAATTTTTAATGATTTTAATATTTTGTTTTCCAGCGATTGCTCAATTCTTTCCTGACAAAATTGTTTACAGCCCAAAGTTTTGAACCTGATTTCCCTCTTGTCACCGGAGTAGATGGTGTGGATAATAAATTCATTACAATGCCTGAGGGAATAAGGTCTGATAATTATTTTACATTATATTTTGAAACTTTTATTATTTTAACTGTGTAATTCATTATATCTCAAAACCAGTAATTTAAAAAAAAATCTCTCTCAGAATGTAAGAATACATTCTTTCAATTTTTTTAAAAAAATTGTTGTTAGTGCTGAAAATACAAATCAGCAAAAATTATTGAAAATGCTGTTAATGCCAGGTTACATGTTTCCAGATTATCAGTGTATTCACAGTATTACCACTTGATGTGAATTCAATTTGCAAATTGTGTTAATTACAGTGTTGCATGATAACATCAATCCACAAAGTATTTTAAAGGTCACTGTAAAAATGACATTAACTTTTGCATATGTTACAAATTTACATTCAGTGGTATTAAGGGTTAATTTATTTACAAATGCCTATACAGTAGAACCTCTATTAACCAAAGTTTCTGTTAACCAAGTCAATAACGAAGTCTAATTTTTTTTCTCCTTTCCAAAATGAGCTTGGAAAAAATTATACACATTTTAGTCCATTGTCCATGTTACAAGCACTTCTTCCCCACAATATGATTGCCCAGGCATGGCAATTAGTGAATCCAGTTACAATTCGTAAATCATTCAACAAAATAATTGTTGAAAAGAGGAGACAGGGTGAATCTCAGCAGACAGAACACACACCTACAGGGAACTTCTTGAGATCATCAATGGAATTAATGGATGTGAGGAAGTTTTGGAAGAGAACATTTGCGAGTGGCTGGACAGTGAAAATCAATATCCAAATTTTAAAATTCTCAATGACAAAGAAATCATACAAGCTGTTAATATTTCAACGACATTAATGATTATGAAAATGAAGATGAGAACTTTAAGGATTCTACGACTATAAGTCATAGTGAAGGTGTTCAAACACTGACAACTGCCCTAAAATATTTGGAGCAAAGAAATGATGTTACACCGATGGATCTCCTAAAAAATTGGCACGATAGGGCTGCCCATGATAAAAATCCTGAACTTTTGCAACGAAAGGTTACAGACATTTTTTAAAAGAATGCAAATCTAACAAATTAATGTATATTAAATTTTAAAAATACAATATTTTCTTGAGATTTGTGTTATTTTTGAAAATGCGTCTTTCGATATTTAACCAAGTATAGTTAAAAAAAAATTCCATTTTACTTTTTAAAATTTGCTACTAAAGTTGATTTCCTTTTTAAATTTTTATAGCTATAAAACATAAGTTCATATATGTTTATTTTTATTATTTAAAGAATGTTCTATTGTTTTTTACTTTAAAAGTTAGTTAAATTCGCAAGCACGGAAGGTTCTTATACAGGGTTTCTATTAACCTAGATTTCCGATATCCGGGGTACTAGCAGTCCCAATTAGCTTGGATAATCGAGGTTCTACTGTATTTTAAATATATATATATATATATATATATATATATAATGGACTTATTCTTAAATATTGTTATAAAATGTGATTATCTCTAAATCTATAATTTTATTTATTCATTTTTAAAATATTTTTAGACGAGATCAATTTTTACATTGGGTAGAAAATCTGTCAGATCGCCAATCTCCATCCTGGCTTGGTTTACCGAACAATGCTGAAAAAATGTTGTTACTAACTAGAGGTGAGTGTCATACTTGTCTCCTTATATTTGTCCCTTATCTAGGCATGAAAAAAAATTGTTTTATCTTTTTTCCCCATTGTATATGTGCATCTCAGATATCCATGCATGTGACCAAAGTTTTTTAAGATTTTATCTTACCATTAAAGCTATTGATTTTTGATACAAGATTTGATAGAATCTTCTACCAAAAATGAATAAAATATAAAATAAAGTCACTTAAATATTGTCCAACTATATTGTATATACCAACAAAAATAATTGTAGATCGTAAATACTTATCAATGAAAGATTGTTGCTAGAGACTAGGTTTTTTTTTTTTTTTTTTTTTTTTTTTTGTGTGTGTGTGTGTGTGTGAGAGAGAGAGAGAGAGATGTCTGGTAATAAAACAAATTCTTATATCCCTAGAATAATATTTCAATGATAAATGTAACTGACCACAATTTTTTTTGCGTCTTTGTACAACACTATATAAGAATAAAAAGTTTATTAGTTAGATATTATCACTAAGGAAATTTTATGCTGTAATCATAAATTTTTTTCAGTTAACATTTAAATTTCTAACAATTAATTAAAATACATAAATATATTGCAAACTGAATTTCTGTAATTTGCAAAAAATAGGGATAACAAGTACATATATCAGACAGATATATAAGGCTTCAGAAAATAAACATAACTGAAACTTTCAACCACTAAAAGTCAGCATTATTTCTGTGTTCTTTTGTGTGAAAGAAGGATTAATGCTTTGAATTGGTCTTTGTGATCAAGAGTTCTGTTTTGATAATTTTTTTTTTCTTTTTACTTATACAAAATGTATTTTCAGGTACTTCTTTAATTGCTAAGCTTCTTAAGATGCAATTGCTAGAAGATGATGATGAAGTTGTGTATTCAAATGAAGAATCTGAAGCCAAACATAAAGCAGATGGTCGCCCTGCTTGGATGATAACCTTACATAATTCTGCTGCAACATGGTTGCGTTTGGTGCCCCAGAGTTTACCATCTCTGAAGAGAACAGTTGAAAACATTAAAGATCCTATGTATAGATACTTTGAAAGAGAGGTTTGTAGTGACTCATTGATTTAAGACTCTTTTGACTTTATATTAGGTGTTTTATGAGATGTTAAAGAGCTATAAAGGGAACCTCTTTCTGAATGATGCTGTAACAAATTTGATAGATCAGTATTTTATCTAATAATGATAATTATTTTTTAAAAAAATTTAGAAATTTAATTTACTTGGTTATATTTTAATTCACCTATATCTGTTTGTGTTTGAATATATGAATGTATATTACAAAAAAAATTTATTGTATAAATTAATTTCTTATTAATACTATACTAATCTTATTTTATATAATGAAAGAAATGACATTTTTTCCTTCAAGGTGAATGCAGCTGTGAAACTGCTTCAGACTGTTCGCAGAGATTTAGAAGATGCTATTTTAATATGTAAAGGAGAAAAGAAACAAACTAATTTCCATCGCTCTATGATTAGTGATTTAGCTAAAGGTATTGTTTTATGTAGAATTTCTTGTTTTCAAGTGCTATAATCACTTGTTGTAGAGTAAAAAATAACTAGGCCTGCAACTAGATTTCTACCATTTAGTATTATTCATTGGTTTGAATCTTCTTACTGCCATGAATATTTGCAACAATTCAAGATCTACTAATGTAGTTTAACCCTTTTGTGGTCCATTTATTTTTCTTCTTAGTTTCTTCTGTTTTATTTATATACATTTGTTGTGTGTGTGTTTTATTATTAATTTAGCAATACAATTGAAAGAAATGGGCTTTATTTTTTCTAATTTTATATTTCCTATGACTGTGAGAGCCGAACGATGGCCAATTGGTTAGGGTGCTGGCCTTCAGTACCAAAGTTGGTGGGTTCAAATCCCACAGTGGCATGGATGTTCGTAGCCATTCAGAATCGGCTTTAAGCTGTAGGTCCCGGTCTCATTAGCCTTCGTGCTGCAAAAAGTAGACCGTAGCACTCCAAACAAACCTATGACTGTGAATTTTATAATTGTTAGGGGGTGGTAAGCATACTTCCCACAAAACCATTTATAATCATAGGAAAAAATAATTTAATGGGAATTATTGGCCATGAAAAGAAGCCTTTTGCCATTCCCAAGGGTACAACCCATTTTACACACATTTTATACATATTTACATAATTTTACACACATTTGGCAGATCCTCTTTTCTTGAGCCTTACAACTTTCCTTCGTCATCTATAGTTGGAAACTAACTTTGGCATGATTTCCCATACTGACTGAGTGCACATCATCCTAAACCACACTTCTTTGCTTAGTAGCTAGCAGAGTGGCTTTTCCATTTTGTTGAGGAATATCGATCTATTGGCTGATGCACTAATTCTATACAGAATGTTAACAGAGTGCTAGTGGGCTTTGCTTTTATTGCATGTGTTTTTTATAAGAACATTAAGGTGGGACAATATCTTGCAAAGTTTCTCAAAATAATTAGCCTTTATCATGCAAAAAATTGACCATAATGTTCCAGACAATTCAGGCTGATAAATGAAATTATGTTATTAGCAGATTTTTATATTTCATTGTGCATAAGTTAATGAACATGAAGTATCTTAAAAATATCTAATTCATATATAAATTAAATAAAACTTAAACCAGTATTTAATTTAAACTTTAAAGTACAGATTAATTCATCTATACAATATAATTTCATCCAGCATTAATCCAGAAATTATAATTTTGGAAACTATAACTAATCAGCTAATTATTTCACTTATATATCCAGTAATTTTCACATGGCTAATCAGAATTTTTATAGTCATCAAAATAAAATTATATTTTCAGGATGAGACTTAATTCTATAAAGTTTTCAGCTGCAAAAGTATTTAGGCTTTATATATCTTATATTATTTAATTATTAAAAAGAAATCTTAACATGAAATATTTTATGTTTACAACCATTGCTATCTATGAATACAATAGTAAGTTTCATATTTTTAAAATCCTTTTAGGTATTCTCCCTTCCCACTGGCGTTGCTATACTGTTCCATCAGGTTGTACTGTTATTCAATGGATTACAGACTTCTCAGACCGAATCAAACAGCTACAAAAAGTGTCTACTGCATCCATCTCTGGAGGCACTGCTGCCCTCAAGGTATTTTCTTTTTTAATATTAAGAATATAAATGTCCATTAATAGAAAAATTCACATTTCTTTATTCATAAACCGCTATGATCTTTGATCAAAACAAATCAAGCTTATATGTTTTCACAGTGCCATAAAATATACAAAATAAAAAAAAATGAAGACACTTTCTATTTTTCTTTTCATAGAAAAATAAACAATTGAAAAAATTCCTTACTGTAAAGCCCACCTATTTCTGGAAAAACAGTTAAAAATCTTATATAATTATAAAAATAAATTACATGTAGTGTCTTTCTGTTTACTATTCATTTAATAAATAATTTTGTTCCTGTACAAAGTTAGTGATTCTTTTAACTGTTTTAGTATTTTTCATTTTAATACCATGATAAGTAAGCTGAATATGCACATGTGTATATACATATATTTTTATGTAGATCAATGTGTATATTCATATATATGTGTTCACATTGTACTGTCTGTAATCTGAGTCCCAGGAACCCACTAAGGAGAAAAATGAGAGTTCTGCAGGGGAGAATGTTGATGTAGTTGCATCTTACTACAAATTTGCATAAGAAACCAACTATAGTGCATGCACGCACACACTTATATACATGTGTGTGTATCTATATGTACATAGGTTTTAAGAATTTAAAGATTGCCATGGCATTCAGGTGTATGCTGCATGTATGTGTATGTTTAAAATATTGTTAATTCTTTAAAATTACATGCTGGGAAAATTGGAATGTTCACAGCTACACAATTGACTATCTTTTCCCTGTTCTTGTTTTCATAATCACCAATTATCAAATGATATATTCATGATGAAATATTTATGGGTGTTTTTAAATATTTTTCAGATGTTTTCTCATGGGTACAGTTTAACACTTTAAATAATTTAGACTGTAATTTTTGCAAATTAGTTCACTCATGTTATCATTTATCACTATAAAGACATACTCTGGGATATAAACAAATCAGTTAAAAATGTTATACTTATTTCAATGTTAAACAACTTTTTTTCTTTATTTATATTGATCTATTTCATGTTTTGCATTTAAAAAATTTTTTTTCTTGCAATCAGAATTTACATGTATGGCTTGGAGGTCTCTTCAATCCTGAAGCTTACATCACTGCGACTCGTCAATATGTGGCACAAGCAAATGGCTGGTCTTTAGAAGAACTCACTATGGAAGTATGTTTTTATTTTTTTTCTTAATTTCTCGTTCTAACTTATCTCTAATATGGCAGTGGAAAAATTACCTCATCTGAGAAATGTTTGAAAGAGGCATACCTACCAATTTATACATTTTGACCATACAATGTGTGAATTTTAATTGCCTTGTATTAAATCTAATTGTTTGAATTCAACATATAATCAATAAATCTCTCATATAAACAAAAATAGATCAAATAAACATTATGTAGTATTTTCTAAGAAAAATGTTATTTTGTACTGCTCATTTATGTAGTTATTTCTGTCTGAATTTTAATACATACCTCTTTCAAATTTACATAACTTGTATATTTATACTACTTGTTATTTTCTAATTCTTTATTTTTCTAGTGGCTTTGCATTTTTGTTATTTTCTTCTTTCTAAACTCATTATCTTTATCAGCTGCTTTCAAGTTTTTTTATTGTATCATTATTATAATATCAAACCCGGTCTAGTAGCAAATTTTAGACTTTAATTTTTTTGTTTCTTTTTTGCAGGTTACAATTTTGGATAAAGATGAAAAAGCTGGTGATCTTGATGAATGTAGCTTTGGTGTTACTGGTAAGATTTTTTATAATTATTATTTAATCAATATTTGAAGGTTGCTTAATATTGTGGCATTTTAAAATATGTTTCAGTGAACTTTGATTTACTACAATTACCCATACTGCACACAATGTATTATATTATAATATGTTGCATATACATAAATTCTATTAAAATTTTAGGATTAAAACTGCAAGGAGCTGAATGTCGCAATAGCCAGTTATATCTGACTCTTACTATCTCAACAGAACTCTCCTTAACTACTCTTAGATGGATTAAGTAAGTATTTCATTAGAAAATTTAAATTCATATGAGAAACTGTTGGTTTCCTTAAAGCTTCTGTGCAAAACTTAAATTACGGATTTTAAGACATGTGTCCATATTTCATTGTGCTAGTGAAAATTTTTTATCATTGATCATGAAGGATATTAAGAAATATCTTGTATTGGGAATATTTCCTCAAAACAAAAATTTTGATGGCAATTGTAGTTTAAAATGTATAAAAAGAAACTACTATTCTAAAGATATTATGACAATATATTTTTATGTACCATAAATTTTGCTGCCCTATGATACATGACAAAATTATGAGTATTAATGGTACTTTACAGGAAAAAAAAATTAATTGCTATGATATTCTGAAATGATGCTTAACACAGATTAAAAGGCACTGTATTTCTTCAAAATAGGCTGGGCTGTCAACATTTAAAGATGTGTTCATATTTTGAGCAAGTTATAGGGGAAGCTGTTGTATTTATTTTGAACCTATTTTTAGGTTCTATTACATTTTTTCTTCCATTTAAAACTTTTTAAGTGTATTTGTTGCATTATTTTAGTACTATAGGTTGTTAGGAGTACATGTAATTTTATCATAATTTTCATATTAACTATTTTTATTCTAGACCAATTTGGACCAAGTTATAATACCATAATGTACCTTAGAGCTATTAGTTGTTTTTTTTTCCCTCACAATATATAATTTATAATACCATAGGTACTTGTCTCTGATGTAACAGCAAATTTGAATATTTATTTTTAAAAAACTATAATCTTTAAAAAAAAAAAAGTTGGAGACTAAAAAGCTATTATATTTTGAATATTAGATATTACACATTGGTTCTAAGGCCAAGGTAAAACAAACATGTCAGTCTGAGGTACAATGAGTAAACTGTCTTAACAATTGTTATTTGCGCACTTATATTGAGACAAAGTTAATGACACGGGTGTATAACTAATACATTACATAATGTCTGATTTACTGATAAAAATTATTGAATATTGAAACATAATTGAAGTCACCTGAGGAAAAAAAAATAGAAATATTTACTTTTTGAGACTGCTTCTTTAGATGAGGTATCATTTATACTGACGTAAAAACATCCCTGATTTGTTATGCATAAGCCATACTGTGATGTCTATAAATAAAACCTAATTCATAAAATAAAATCAACAGATAGCATTGAAATCATCTTATAATCAAGGTAAAACAGGTTCCTTTATACATCATATAATCTTAAGTTAAATTGAGTATAAATATCTCAACATCTAATGCCAGTAACATTTTCTAAAATGTTTACAGATATTACTTATTCTTCTATAAAATCTTGTCATTGTTTAATAATTTCATTGTTCTATTATTGTGAGTTTTAACTAAATATTTATTAAATTTCTTTCTTAGGAAAACTGAAGCAAAAAAATTGGCTGCTGAGGTAAGTTAATAAAGTTCTTCAATTATAAATTTAGTTATATATGTGTGAGAGTAGTAATGATTACAACTACAAGGTGTCCAGCAACCAGAAAAACCTGGAATTACCTATTGTGGAAACATTTTTTTTTTAAATCTGGTAATTTTCTTTTAAAAAAAGTTAGAAAAATAACGAATTCTGCTAGTTACAAATATTTTTTTTAAAAAATACACTCCAATCGTAGACTTCTTGTGTAGTCCTTTTGCTTTATTCACTGTAAAATGAGAACATGGAAAAAAAAATGGTAAAAAAAGCAAGAAGTTGGAAAAAAATTGTCAATTAAAAAAGCTAACAAAAAATTAATGCTATCATGCAGCAAATTGAATGTTTAAAATAACAATACAATTTTTAATTATTAGGCTGCATTATTTAAACATAAATGTAAAAAAGCAGAACTAAAAGATTTGTCATAGTTTTTCATTAAAATAATTATTAAAAAAAATTAATCTTCCGTTCCTTATGCAGGTTATTCTATACACCCCCCAAAGGCAGAAAAGAATATTTCTAAATTTTAAATGCTTTGGGATTTTATTTTATTTCTTTTTATTAAAATTTATAACTATTTCAATATAAATTTTATATCTAAAAATAAACTTATAAAGGAATCAAAAGAAATTGTGTTTAGGATAGAAATTGCATATTATAGGGAATTATCAAAGAAATATCAGAGAATTTCTGAATGATTTACCCCTGAACACCCTGAGTTATCTTTAAAATAGCATGTTAATTTATATTTTTTTATTGTTTTGCAGGTGACACTACCAGTTTATCTGAATACTACTCGCAGTGAGCTGTTATTTACAGTCAATTTGGCCGTTGCTGGACAACAGAAAGAACACAGTTTTTATGAAAGAGGGGTGGCTGTCATCTGTTCCTCTGCTCTTGGTTAAATATCTGTGATGAACTTTTTAAAATTTTTAATTAAATTGGCAGCTGGGTATTTTAATTTCTAATTATTAAGAATCAACATGAAGTCATATGGCTTGCTTCCTAAAATGCTATTTCACTTTGTTTTAAAAATATTAAAATATATGAAAACTCAATTTCTGGATTGTCTTTTACTACTACAATTACACATCTTGCTCTTTCTTAAAAAAAAAAATTTATTTACAAACACAACAAAATGGCTATAAGTTATTTGTTGACTCTGGACAGTCTGCAGCTGTTTCATGTTCATAAAGATGACTGTTTAGATTTAAACAAGAAAGAACTGGTGTAACCTATAAAATAAATATATCATTGACAGTTATACAAAATAAGTTCATTCAATATTACTTTTTTTTAACTAATATAAGAAACATGATGCAAGTTTTTATTTCCAATGTCTCAAAAATGCATTTATATCAAATAAACTGAAACTTGCAGTACAATGAAACTCCAATGTGTACCTATATTAGTACAGAAAAGAAAATTTCTGTATAATATAAATACCTTGTCAAGATCTTTCATTTTATTTACAGGGTATTTCTATTTGGAAATGTACTATTTATCATAAGCTATGATTACTTAATTAAATTAAAGCTCTCAAAATTAATATATGACATTTCGTACTTAATTTTCAAATTCACTTAAAGATAATTAATGTGTTGTACATTTGTTTAATATATCAAATTTACAAGCTTTATGAGAATGTCCAAAAAGAGAAAAATAAATAATGGCACCCATTTTTGCCCTCATTTGTAGCAGTTTTAAACAAAAACTAAATTGAAAATACATACCTTATAAACTCTGAATACACATTCTATTCCATCATATCGTGAAAAAAGTGACAAGGAACTCCACACTTTCACAGCATCTCTAAAAATTAGAAATTAGTTTAAATGAAAAAACACAAAAGAAAAAGGAAATATTTACATCTGAGGTTAGTAATCATAAAAGCTGTTGAGGAAGATATGAAAAGACTGAAAATTGTTCCAGTAAGACTCCAATTATAATAATTGGATAATTGAGAGAAAAAAAAAAAGAGGAGGGGAAATTTTATAATGCATTTATTCAAACTACAAAAATTGTTTTGGTAGCCCTGCAGGATGTATTAAAATATTACTGTTTGAACATAAACAGTCAAAAGTCAATTGTTTGGTTATCTTTACCCATCTTTTAGCTCCCAACTTAATCTTTGGAGGATTGCCAGAGAACTTTAAAATTGTAGACCAATCTTGTTCTCCCCATTATCTCTTGTAGCATGCTAGTCATTCCTTTGTCTAACTGATAAGTGTTTTTCTCTTTGTCTGTCAACAATAAAATAACATGTTTCTTTTAAAGTTCAAACTGTGCAGTTTAAAAAAAAGGGGGGAAAGTAATGATACTAAACCAGCACAAAACATCTAAGCTTACTTTGACCTTGTCTGGAAATGCACAATCTCTACTAGTGGATAGGAGGGTGGGACAGTATGAGTACCAAAAATACCACAGACCAGACCTTTAAATATTCACTGGGTTATGGGTTGTTTGCAGACTTCTTTCTTTACTCAAAGTAATATAAATTTGTATTTATTATGTAGATGAGAGCTATAATTGTTTCCAGGTTGTATTAAAACAGAGATATCCAAAAAATTTTAGATTATCTATTTATCCAGATGGAATGCAAATAAATCGATGCTATACAATACTTAAAAAACTTTTAAAGAAAGTTATTAATATGATAAATTTGTAAAATCACTATTTTTAAACTAAATTATTTTATGAGTTTGGTCTTAGTATTAAATGGTTATGAACTCTGAATATAAAATGACTATTTACAGGGGTATTTGTGCATTTGATTTTTGGCTATGGGTAAAACCCATAATTTTGGGTTTTAGGTATATCTAAAATTTAAAATGTTTCTATTGGTGTATATTTGTTGTATCTTCAATGCTGTATAGTTTGACAGCATACAGAAAAAATTACTAATGAATAAGTATTGATATGAAATATTTAAACCAAATATTTCCAGTTCATTAAAGCATCTAACTTGTTTCCATAGGCGTTTAAAATAGAAAATGCTTTTAATTTTACTGCTAATATTATAAAATACAAAATACTGAAAATAGATTCCTTACATGTTGTTCAAAGTGTTATATATTATTTTATGCCAACTAAGTCTACAACATGTGAAAAATATGGTTGTGATTATCCCTAATTTACTTCTATTGATAAAAGTTTAATTCAAAATGTTGTGGACTGTTGAAATGTCTATTAACATCGTTAATATTTCAGAAAAGGCAGATGTAATTGCAAAAATGTATCATACTCTTACCAAACATGTCTCTTACCCCCATTTCTGGAAAATGCAATGAAGTTAAGAAGAAAAGTTTTTGTAGTGGAATATATTTATTATAGTCATATACAATCTTTTTTCACATTTTAAGTATTAAAACTATACTTATGAAAATCACAATTTCATTATATTTTTTAATATACAGTGATATACATTAAACACAAAAGCCCTTAAGATGAAATATTGATTAACATGAAATAATACAACAGTCTGGACAAACTACTATGTATTTTCATGCATTTTTTTTCTCTTATCATGAAAAGTTTTTCCATTCCTTCCTGGGAATGGACAAAATACAGAAAGCACAAGTTTCTGTATTATTGGACTTTTTTACTGTATCATTGAAAGAATTTGTTGCATTAGATGAGATAATGTGTGTACAGCTCTAATTATGGCAAAGACATTTTGGAGTTTGTTCAAAGCTTAAAAAAATATTGATGCAGATTCTGATGACGGAAATGAAATGAATAATGTAGCTCCTGTCCCCATGTCATCCGAAATGAGAAGCATGAAAATATGCACATTCAGACACTCATAGTGATGAAATGAAAAACAAAATGGATGACACCTAACAATTTGTTGAAAACTTAATGCTATTAAGACAATACAAAGAAAATTATCAAAAACTTGATGTTTTGTTTTTCAAAAAACTGGAAAACTTTGTATGAAATTTCATAAGTTTTTGTTTTATTGATTTTTATTAAATACCTACAGATGTATGTAAATAAAATGTACTTTAATAAACTTAATTTAGTTGAATATATGTTTCTTTTTCAATATTCTTTAACATGAAAAAATATTTCAGTCCTCTCAGTTTTCTGTTAAATTATTTTTACTATAAATTACATACTTTTAATTAAAATAATTAAATTGCTATTAAAAGCTTGGTACATTATTTTAAAACATAAACATTTCAAAAGAAATTTTTGAGAATTTTTTTATCTATATTTTCTGAAAACAAGAGCTGTAAAATGCAAAAGGTTTTTCAAAAATGTAACAAATTTTAAGTCTGATTTTATCGTTTTTAGCATTTTTGATCAAAACTAATGTATGAATGTGCAAATAAATTATGAGAATATCTGAAGGGATAATTATGTCAGGTTAGCCCTCTCTCTCTCGGCCCTTTTTTCCTTAAGAAGTTCATCATATTAATAAATGAAAAAAGTTAAACAGCAATAAAAATTCTCTTTGTTATTAAATTTTTCTTTATTAATTTTAAATTAATTCAAATTTATAGTTTTTTCATTTTTGACAAAATATTATAGTTAAACATAATCAAACAAAAATTAATTAATAAAATATACAAACCTTGATGGAAATCTAATATAGGCTCTTCTATCACTTTCTCTGTATTTCAAGACATCAATTGGTATTACATAACCCATCTGTTTAGAGGATAAAATTAAAGTATTTCTAATTCTTAAAATGAAAATAAATAATAAGCTAAATTTTTTAAGGTCATTTACAAAATAAAATCTTTGCATTTAAAATCAGCAAAAATATAAATGCATCAAAACTTTAAATGAAATATTTCATTTTAAAAGTCATAAAAAAAATTATGTAGCATGCATTGAAACCCAATTATATTTACATCATAATATTCAACTAGCATTATTTATTTTCCTACATCACAATGTATTGTAACATTTGTAAAGTAGTCATAAAATAACTACTTTACATCC
The DNA here is from genome assembly GCA_032207245.1 of Pardosa pseudoannulata. Taxonomy (NCBI): domain Eukaryota; kingdom Metazoa; phylum Arthropoda; class Arachnida; order Araneae; family Lycosidae; genus Pardosa; species Pardosa pseudoannulata. The sequence goes on along the minus strand of CM063500.1, from coordinate 108,887,649 downwards.
TCTTAATAAGAACTATTGCCAAAATATGTAATTGTTATTTTGTTTCCTAAAAATTTTATAAATTAAAATTTCATTTTACCTATCCTACAAAAAATAAAATATATATATTGTTACTGAAGACCAAAAAATAGATTATATATAGTAAGAAATGTTTCCAGTACAATTGCCATAAAAAGAAAAAAATAATTTTTATAACATTAAACATTATACGGAAAGCTAATTAAAATACCTCAAAACTCATTCCTCTTCATTTCAAATACAAAATGCTAAGTCATTACTGTGAAAATATAAAGTAAAATATATTTAGGTTTGTAAAGAACTCTCTCTGCCATTTATATCTATTTATTGATAAGTTCATTTGACTTATGTAGCATTTCATTTAAATATTATATTATCTGAAACATCACCAATTTTAATAACTAAGAACCAAGCATAATGCAAGATACAATAATTTGTCTCAATTTATCCAAAAATAGTGTAGTAACAAAATGTACAATTGAAATATGTTGGTTGTTTCTGTTAGAAACAAATTAAGGGATTGAACATGCAAAGTAAACTATCAGGAAACAAGAAAAACTTTAGTTTTCTGATAATTCATTATATAATTCAAGCACACAATTTTAAAATGGCAGGATTATCAAAGAAAGTGGGTACCAAGATTACTGTATAACAATTGTACTATTGAAAAAGTTAAGATAGTTTGAATTTTACTTACATCTCCGAATAATGTTTTCATAGCTAAAGTAATAGCATATTTAAATCTGTTCACATCCATTTCAATTCCTATATTCCCAAATTCTTCTCCAAAGTCTCTGAAATAAGTTTGTTTATTATACATGCACATACATGGGGAAAATATTCTATAATCTACAGGTTATTAATTCCAGATAATAAAATAATCCTAGAAGACCAGTGGCGTTGGGGTAGCTCTTCGCCCTCCCACTACACAAGTCTGAGGTTTGATCCCCAGACTGGGCAATGTTGACTCAGCCTTTCATCCCTTCAGTGGGTAGACAAACTGAGGATCAAGCATGCTTGAGAACTAAACACTGGGGGCTCCGCTTAAGGTTGACCACCTAATCGGAACCTATACTTCCCACCCCAGGGTCCTTGGTCTTGGAAACGGAGATTGGCACTGTAGGCCTAGGCTGTTATGCCGAGGAGTTTAGTTTAGTTTAATAAAATAATCCTCTTTTAATACTACCACTAAATAGTACTTCAGAATTAAAAATTATTATTGTTCAAATTGTGTATATAATACCTGTATTTTCTAATAAATAAACTCATCCAAGAGATACACAAGAATATTTTTATGGAGTGAGTTTTTTATAGTATCTGTTTATACCAGGGTTGGCTTCATTTGCCCAACCTGAAAAAACTCGGGCAGGTTTTTTTCAAAAAAACCCAAGTGGGTTTTTTCAAAATTGGGTTCTCAAAATCTTTATTATTTAAAATTCCACATATTTTACTAATAATAAATATATTGAATTAAATCTATAATATATATTGCATATTTCATCTTTGACAATGATCCTAGAATTTTTTTTAATTTGAGGGGGTCTAAACTGCTAGAAAAAACAAAAACTTAAAAACTTTTCAGGGATAAATAGTTATCTGTATAACAAAAACAATAAAATCTAAATTAAACAAAGTTAATAAGAATGTATGATGAAAAAAAATAAGAATATTGAAGTATTACATGTGATAAAATTAATCGAAAAATGGACAAGAAAAATTGGGTAAAAAATATGTATAACAACTGCAAATAATAAACATGGGGATAATATATATAATTAATTCTGCTACTTATCATATATAACTTACAAATTAACTAAAAAAAATATCTTCTGAATGCTTTAATAACACAATACTGCTAATAAATATAGAGCAATAATTTAATACATTTTATTGAAAAGAAAAAAAACTTCAAATGCAACTATTTCAAAGCCAACTTTTAGTATAAAATAATCGCCATTCAAAACTAGTTTTTTGATGTTAGAAAAATTTTATAATATGAAAAAAATTTATTTTAAGATTTCAAAATTTTCTTTAATTTAGACAAAAATTTCTTCTGCATAATTTAAAATTGATTTTTAACTTTAAAAAGTGATTAACGTTTTTAATTTATTTTAATCATACAATTAATTATATAGCCTGTCCTCTTACATAACAAAAAATCTGAATAGTTTTCAAATCTCCAAAAAAGCATCTAAAAATCTTTAAAGTATAGAAAAAACCCTGATAAAACCCAAAAAAACCCACTGGGTTAGGTTTTTCTGAAAGAACCCAGGTTTTTGCCAACCCTGGTTATACAGAAAAATTTACTGAGCAACAGATTTTAAAATCTACATTTTTTAGCTTTAATATCCTAATAATTTAAAAAATGATAACAATATTACTTATTTTAAATAATAAATAATTTATATTGATAACTAGCAACAGGCTGCTTACTCTGATACGTGTAAAGCAATCATGATATCCTGTCAAAGTTTTCCCTAAATTTTAGTCATCCTTACAATGTAGAATTTTTGTTCTTAATACAGTGCCTCTTTTCCATCAGTCAACATTCCAACAAAGACATTGAAACCTAGATATTTATCCTTCATGCTCTGTGGGTATGCAGGGAGATGTTTCAAATCCTGCCAGAGCTGAAGCCCAGCACCCTGAAAACCTAACTACTAGGCCCATATAATACCCAAATAATTTATATTAGTGACTCATATTTCATCATGTTGAGCTTTAAATGGTTTTGAATAAATACTAGGCCTGTATATAATATGTATGTCAGGTCTAAAAAAGACGTAGTTCGAAATTACGTGAGTTAAAAGCGATTTTAAAAAGGGAACTCTTTTATAATAAATGAAAAAGACCCATGCTCACATAAGCTTTTAGGATAATCTGGTCAGGCAGAAGCATTTTGGAAGAATTTGATGAGATTGCAAACAGGTAAGATTAGTCAACGTGTGGACATGGAGTAGTCAACACCTTTTCCACGCATAGCTCCGCGTCGATTAATGAAAACAGCACAAGTTGATTTTCTTAAGAACAATAGGTTGATAAAACTTATTATTATCATGAAGACTGTTTTCCATTCGCCTTAACACTGGATCACGACATGTCATATACATTTTAATTATTTTGCATAGCAACTGGGTTAAATTAATATTATAATTAAACCAAGTTCTAACTATAATTTTTAGTGAGTGTGTTCTTTGTTATAAAATTATGTCTGTATCATTTAATATTATTCTAACATTAAGTTAGATTCAACAGGTAATAAGACACAATAGACATTGTGTTCATGTTTGACATATTTTAAATGCTCCGAGAGACCTACCCTCTACTCTTTACCAAATAATTTATTTTGCACCCTGTATTTTTTTCAAAAAAGTTTTTTTTTTTTTTTTTTGGGGGGGGGGGAGATCTGGGTGCTTTGATGCACTTAATATATGTTTTACTGACTAATAATCCCAGTATGATGTACAGAGAGTACTTTTACTCTGAAAAAGTGCCCTTTCACTTCACTAAACTTTCACTTTTTGATAAATCTACCCTACCTTTTACTAAAAGAAATGTGAACATTAAAATAAAGAATAGATAGCTCAACTGTGTTAAACATTTCCTTTAAGTAGGCAAATTTAAATTAAAAAATTGCAATTTCCTAACAAACGCTATCCTAGTTAACTCAATCTTAAATCATTTAAACGAATTTTAATCTTTTCAGCAACATAATTGTGTAACATCACAGATATAGTTCCAAACTGAATGAAATATATGATAATTTCTTTATATTTATTCAGCAAGAATCAGTCAAAAACCTCCAAAGAGTCCATATTAAAATATCAGCAGTCTGTTCAACTTTTAAATGCAAATGTTACTCATTTATTTCACTCTATGTAGAGTTTATATCTAAAATAAAATACTTACAATTGGACATCCATATAAAGTCTTTCGTTAGAAATAGTTTCCATAACAAAAGCTTTAATAAATAAATGATTAATATTTTGCTATTTCCTTATTTAAAATTTATACATCAGAGTTAAACAGGATAATTCAATAATATTTTTAAATTAATGTTATGGAAATCAAGTAGAACCACATGTTTATATTTACAAAACATTTTGCATTCTTCGATTAAAGCAATGATCGATTTAATTCACTAGCTGAATAAGATAAGTTTTAAAGTTTTCTTTTTTTATATAAAAAGCTTTTATCCTAAAAATCTATATTTAATTCAGACATAAAATTTTCTAGTGTAATTTATTTATATTATGCATAATTAAAGTTTTACAACACTCTAAAATGAGTATTCGATACAAATCTGAACTGAAATCGTATCGGTATCGAGCGGTACTCGTTTTCAAGAAAACAGAGTAGAAAACAGCGGTAATTTATTGCTGTATTCAGAATTATCAAAGTTATTACAACAATAATTATATATATTTTTACACCGAATCATGTCTGCTTCTTCGCAACCCCCTATTCAAATAAGTGATGGTAAGTTATTAAATTAAAGATACTGTTTTAGAGATTCAAATTTTGAACTAAGCATTTTATGTAGTAACAACATGGATTGTTTATAGATGAAGTATTTAGACGAAAACTGCTTATGGATGGAGAAGGTATGGGTGATGATCGGCGCTTAAATATTCTTCTGCGAACTTTTTTCAAATGGAATGATGCCAAAGAAGAACCAGAAGAAGAAGTGTAAGTTATTTAAGTGATAAATGTATTGATTGACTTTATTAATTTAGTGTAGAAACTATGTTTTTAAGTTTTTATTTTGTTCACTAAAGTCTGTTCATTATATTGGTTTTTTTAATCTGCATATTTTCTGGGATTAAAAACCTTATTGTACCAGTGGATTCTTAGGTTAAAATCTCAGAATTACAGAAAATAGGTTGAATCTGATTGTAGTAGGCACCACGATAGTTACTAAATCATTTCTAAAAACCGTTTTACTTATTTTGTTGACTTAACTTTGACTCTTTTTGTACTTTTAATTATGTATTAGTATTAATACAGTAAGAATTGATGTGAGATAATTTTATTTGATTGTACTTAGTGGAATCATATCAGATTATGATTGATGGATCTTATAAAAAACACTATTTGGCAGTTATATTTGATTTGCTAGTTTGCATTTTCAGAGCATTCCAGTCATGTTTACTTTTTCTTCATTCATGCACATTTCTATTTTTAGATTTTTTATTACTTTCTGTAGTTGGGAAATTTTTTAACATTGTTCCACAATTAAGTTTAGATTGAGAATGGCTTCAGTACACATTTATGAGTAATTTCAATTAACCTAGTGAACAGGGTTCTTTTGTAAATTTTTTTATTGTTTTATATGAGTATTAATTATTTTCAATTGTCTTGCTTTTATTTTTGCACAAAATTTTTGAATCTATTTGTAAAACCATACTAATGACAAAATTTGTAAAATTGTACATTATTTGTGTAGGTTTATAAAAAAAACAATCCTTAATAACAAATTTTTAACACAGAGAAACACCAAGAAAATTAGGAACAAATTTGTTCATGAGATGAAGTATATAAAATAAACATGATGAACTTCTGCATTTAAATTTTAATAAAAGTTCTGTTTGATTAAGTATAAAATTAACATAAAAAGTTCCCCACTCTGTAATAAATGCTGCCAATAAGAACACGATTCTCAAACTGGCTGTCCCAGTAGTAATCAAGAAAAGGCAGTATAAAATTGTGAAATCAATGAAAACTGCTTAAAGTTAATTAAATTTTAGGTTGTTTCTCCTTGTGACTGTTAAAACATAATAAAAGATGCCCATGTATTTGTCTCGAGTTGCAACCGATCTTCTGCAATACTTAAATTACACCTTTACTATTCACCTTTAGCAGCTCAACAATAGTTCACCCATGTAAAGGGCTTTAATCAGCACAAAATTATTATTTAACTTATTTTTGGGGAATTTCTTAGAGCTATAACATATACATAATATATGCTTTACTGACAAATAGTTCAAGTGTGACATACAGAAAGTACCTTTTTGCTTAATAAAAAGTGTATTTTTACTTGACTGAAACTGCTCTTTTTGATAAATGTACCCTACACTTTTAAAAGAAATGGAAACACTAGATTCGCATATCATTGCATTTGTGTATATATTATATATTAAATAACTTTAAACTTATAGATCTAAAGGATGGACAAATTTTTAAAAATAACTAAATTTGTGGTGATATGTTTTGGAAATATTCTGTCATTTCTCTGTAAGGTATATATCCCATCTGAAAGAAATAAAATTTCTAAGAATATAATTTTCTAAACTGAATTTTAAATACTTATCTTTTTTTAATGCATTCAAAGCATTAAAGGCTTAATAAGTAGTTATGCCAGTTTAAATTATACAACATATACATCCTTTCAAATTGTTTCTCATGCTATCTCCAAATAAAGTATCCTTTATTTTAATTTTTATTGCTTTTATTTTAAGATGTTTCTTTCATTTAGAATTCTGGGATATGAGAGATTATTAACTGCTTTGGCAAACTGTGAATTTTTGATGATGAAATCCCAGCAAGCTCAAATCGTTAATGAAGCTGAAATAGCTCATTATGAAGAATTGTATACAGAAATAGGTATGTTGTTTATATGTTTCATTATATTTATAATGTATTCAGTAATTCAATCTTTTTTTTCTCTCTCTCTCTCCTGGGGAAAGTTTATACATTTGTTTTGTGTATGAACTATTGTGATTTCTCAGAATCTTAACATAAATACAGCTGAAATCAGGGTTGGCATGTGTAACAATAAGTTACTTTCAGTTCAGCTCTTTTTACCCCTCCCCATGTGTCTTCGTCTGGGACATGTTGGGGCAGGACCAGTTTGAACTGCAGAGAAACTTCGAACTTCTCCCAGCCAATAGAGGTGTCCGTTCATTTGGGGGATTTTAACTCCCTGTCTTTTTCTCCATGAGGCAGTCGAATTTTTTTGAGCAGACAAGATTGTTACCAGAAGAGTAGAAGGTGAAAGGCTTCTTTGCCATATTTTTTCTTAGGATCGACGCTGACTCGAGAGCAGTCTTCAATCTACAAATGATAAGTTGATTCCATTTGTATTCCTTAGGCATTTATTTAACTTTATAAAATCATTTATTCAAGACCTAGTTTCCATGTGTTTCTTAATGAGTTTTAATTTCTTCTTTCTCAAACATTAGGCCATCATAACATTATTTTTTACAGCATGATTTAAATCAAAAATCATTGATTTAATTTTTTTTTTTTTTTCACTTTTTTAAACCTATATTCCAAAGACAGGAGAATTGGAAATCAGTCAGCACAGAAATACCAATAAGTAAATAATTGTAAAAAGATAGCATGTGCTTTCCAAGAATTTAGTGGTTGTTCATCAGAAAGTATATAGTAGGGGTAGGTACAATGACTGATTAGGACTAGTGGAATTCTAATTCATTATATGTAATGGGAGGTAAAGAGAGTATTACAGAACTTGAAATCCAGTTTGTCTACCAAATAACAACAGCCGTGGTTTCATCTGCCGGAATGAAAGACAGTTTTCTTCTTTTGGTATTGTTCATTCTATCTTTCGTAACAAATTAGGAGTGGAAAAAGCATCGAAAGTGTTTTTATTGAAACAGTTAAATCCATAATTCATTGCTTAAAAAACATTGAAATAATTGTGATTTGTTTCTTTAAATTTACATCTTATTTAGTTTGCACTGATTACAAAATAATGGAATGTATTTAGATTAAAATTTATATATTTAATTTTAGGTAATCAGTGTGCAGAATATACTAGATAGATAAGATGTTACTTTGTATAAAAACTATTCATGTATATTGCAAAAAACATAAAAACACAATAATTAAAATTAATATTCAGAAAAAAAAATCAAATAAATCTGATTTCTTTTTATTTTAAAAAAAAAAATCATGATTTTTTTTCCAACTCTGGCTGAAATATAAATTAGGGCTGGATTTTTATCAAGTATCCTGATGTTTAAAGTATCGCAGTAACAATATTTAAGACTTCTGCCCCATCAGCAATACTGTTTTCCTCTGCATATAATTTTGTAGATTACCAAAAGACATCCTGAATATTACACTTATATCAGTATAAACCTATATTTTCCCTAGTTGCTGTATTTGTTTGATGTCTACTTATTTACCCACATACTTGATAGAAACAGAAAGCTAAAAAATTTGTCTTCTTAAAGACTATCTGGTCTTTTGTAGTGTATCCAAATATATCCTGATATATTCATATGATGCAGTTGAGTAAAATCCAGAAGTTCATTAATATCCTGTTCCTGTATCTGCAACTGATTTGTATCTACTGGAATATATCCAGGGTTCCCACAGTCCTTAAAAGTCATTAAGAACTCCTTAATTTTTGTCAAAGGTCCTTAAAACTCCTTAATTTTTAAATTATTGGAACCCGATCAATTTCTCCAGTGACGTGATCTGCCATTGTAACGTGACTTCCTATCAGTTTTCGTCTTACTCTCCGAAACTTTCTGGTTTTGTAATTTTGAAGTTAAACTAGCCAAAAACTTGTTCTAAGAATGCCAGTACAGGTGATAAGTACTGGTCTAAGAATATATATATTAAAAATATATAAAAATATTTGTTAATTTTCATAACATTCTTTTACATTTTCTAGCCAAAAGTGCAATATTAATAATAAAGAAAATACTCATACATGTTTTCAGTGTATTACTGTAGTAATTCAAAATTCCTTTACTTAATATCTGTAAAAAAATGCTTTTAGTTTATTAGTACTTTCTATGCACACGAGCTAGAAAACTTATTTGACAAATAATTTTTTGCATATTGAAAAGGTTTAAAAGTATAAAAAAGTCAGCTGCCCTTTCCTAATAGCTAACAGTCATGAAGCATGGAGAGTGGTGGGTGGGTTTGTAGATATTTCATTTGCTTATGGAAGTTAATTTTTTCTTGCCTTGAATGTAATAGAAAAGTCTAAAACTTTCTTCTTTCCCATAGAACGTTGGGTATATTCAGCTAGTATATACATACACACATACATACATACATATCAGAGTCATTTTTAAACCCTCAGAAAGTACTGTTTATAATATATGTTGTTTACAATTTATTTTTATTTTGATCACTCAAAAAACTTTAGATGTACATTTGATAGTCATTGCTTAATCTCAATAGCCAATGAGGTGTGCACATGTTGGTGTATCTCAACAGCTTTCTGCTTTCTCATATTCTGTTAATATTGAAGGCTTATGTTGTTTTGGAGGAACATCTGTATACTGTTAGTCTTTCAAAAATAGTCGTATGTATTCAATCTTAGTCTAAAGTAGCATCACACTATATCAGTATTGATTTAGTTATATATTGCAGTATTAAATTTCTGATATCATCGAGCCCCAGTATAAATTTTTCATAAAGACAAAGCAAAGTGATTTGTTTTGCTAGAAGATATGCAAAAAAGAACAAAGTTAGTTTTAAAATATAATTTAACAGCAAACTGCTAACCAGAGGACACTTTTATTACTTTGTATTGTCAGTCTAGGTTAGTGACTGGCAGACTTTAGAAAAAGAAGAACCGAAAATGTCGATGAAAAAAGATAACAGTATTAGAAAGCCATTTGTATATGTACATGCTATCTATATAATATATTGAGGCATAATCTAAAAAGCCCATCCCTGTTCTAGGGAAATTTTGGTCTTTTAATTCTTGAACTGCTCAATATTTTTGTCTATTTATTAAAGTTACTCCCAAAATTATATAACTGTTTTATGCTTCAAAATAAATTTATTGGTGAGCTAAAACATTATGTATTTTTATTTAACCCAGTACAGTATAAATATATATATTTCTTGATAAATTTCTAATGTATTTATGATTGATGTAATATTTGACAGAAAAAAATGTTAAATATGTGTTTCTTAGTTTGATTATAAATATTATTTTAATATTTTAAATTATTATTTTCTCTTTTTCTTTAATTCTAGAAGCGAGAATTGCTGTTGCTCAGCAAACTATTCTTGACAAAAAAGCAGAATTGCAACAATCAAAAAGAGTCCGCAAAAATAAGCAACGTAAGTCTTTTTGATAAAATTTAATATATCTTCCATTATTTAAATTTTGCTTTGGTTGAACATTTAAAAATATATTATTTCTTGTATATCTTTTTTTTATATGTGTTAAAGAAATGAATGTTGGAGATATGTAAAATAAGTTAATGCCCTATTTTATTTGTTTTTCTAAAAAATAAGCCTTACCACTAAAATTTAAATAAAACAATCTACACTACATTACGTTAAAAATGATCCAAATATACATTAAATGTGTCAGTGTAGCATAAAATACTCGTTTTTTTTTTTTTTTTTTTTTTTAATTATACTAGAATCTATTCTGATATAATGAAACTGTTAGCAGACTTCTTTCCTTTTGTATTCTATAGTTTGACAACTTGCATTTGTATACAACTTTGGCAATTATCAATTAAATATTGGCAAATTGCATTTATTTGAAATTGGTGACTACTGGTACTTTAACACTAGATTTACGGGCCGAGACAATTTGACTCAGTAAAAATTTGATCACTATATATATATATATATATATATATATAAAACTTTACTATCACTTTTCAAAAACATACGTTGGTTTTTAGTTAATAAAATATATGGAAACTTTCATTCCTCTTCCCCGCAGACCCCCTCATTTTGCATTATCAAATGGGGTATACTTATTTTCACGGTTGTGAGCCAATTTGACTCATAGAATGTATATGAAAATAAATAAATATAGTATAAAGTAAATATAAAGTATAGTATAAAGTAAATATAGAGAAGTCGAGAACACTTCCATTCCAATGACAGAAATTCATGCTACTGACGCACGGAAGAATTGTCAAGTTCAACATTGCAAAAGAAACAGATGTAGAAACCATTGCGCTAAATGTAATAGAAATGTTTGAGGAAAATGTGTTTCAAAAACAGATTTTATATGTAAAAAAAAATGCTTTCCATGAGTTTTTTGGATTATAAACATTTTATTTAAATTAATTTGGAACTATTTTCTTTGCAAAAAACGTCCATTTTCTAGTATGAGTCAAATTGGAACACTTCAGTAAACATAGGATCAACATCTACAAATCTAATGTTAAAAGTTATGGTAAAACATTTTTTATCTTATAAGTTAATTTTTAATAAGGTATTCTACAAAAAAAAAAAAAATTTCCTTTAATGATTTGTAGTTAGTTATTTATAAAAACCTATTTAAAAGTGAAAAGATTAAATTTTGCTAACAAATGTTGTGTTATATATATATATATTATATTGCAAAATTTATGTAATAATACAATGCTTTATAAGTTTGTATATTACTGATACTCAAGCATTATCATATGTGATGTACAAAACAGCAGAGTCTTAAAGTAAAACAAATTATCAATTTTCTTAAATGCTATAAATGTATAATCATTAAGAACTTATTTGTTATTTGCAGAATATGATGCACTGGCAAGAATTATATCTGAACAACCAGACCGTAAAGAAACTCATTCAAAATTACAAATGTTAGGAGAAGAAATAACTAATCTTGAGAAAACCAAACAAGAGTTACAGATGAAATTAGAGAAGCGTCATAAGCAATTTAAAGTGCTACTTAGCTCAGCCTATCAATTAGAGCAGATTATAAAAAGTAAGTTATTTGTTTCACATATCAGAAATTTGATATAAAAATATCATTTTGTATATATAGAGGGTTTTGATATGCTTATAATTGAAAAGGTGTTTTCGTTTTCATTTATGAAGTATCATAATTTTCTTTTGTTTATGAATTTTGCAAAAGCTATGTTTTGTAAAATAGATTAGCTATATACAGGGTTGGCAAGTTTTTGCCAAATGTGGAATGTGGAAAAAAACTGTGGTAGAAACCGGTTAAAATTGCCCTGGCAAAAATAGGTTTTTGCCGGCAAAAATAGGTTTTTGCCAGCAAAAATGGCTTTTTTGACCCATTAATGGGCATTTATGTTCTTTTACCTATCGTAAATTAACAGTCACAGACAAGTATTACAGTACATTAGGATGATCACATATTCTCATTTTAATTTCTGAAAAATTATAAATTTCATCATTTAAAAAAATCTTTAATTGAAAAAAACATGAAATTGTTTGTCTGATTTTTATGTTACAATAAATTAACAATATTACAAAATGTATAGAAGTTATAAACAAACACTTCCAGTTTTAAAATATCAACCTATTCAATTAACATAATGCAATACTTCAGAAATGCAAAATATAAGCAATAGTGATAAGTAAATGTATGTTAATATATTATGCTCAAATAAGTGGAGTTTTAAAATTCTTATTTAAATTTATATATATATATATATATATATATATATCTATATATATATATATATATATATATATATATAATACAAAAAATTAAACTTGAGGGAGGATCAACACTTACTTAACTCAGGATAGAACAGGTGGGGTTCTGTTTGAACTGGTTTGTGAATGATGAATAGAAGTGAAAGTGCATGAAAATCTTTTAGCAGAGAGAGATAAGAGTAGTGCAAAAATAAAATAAAATAATAAAAATATATTTTCTGTGTATTCATTTGTTTATTTTTACTAAGAAAACATTTTATTTTATTTGTTATGATCCTTTTTCATTAAACCTGCATCACTAAATTTATTTATGCAAATTTTGATTTTTGCCAGTTATTACCAGTTTTTGCCACTGCCCTGGCAAAAATACCTTCTTGCAAGCAAAATGACCAACCCTGGCTATATATAACAATTGTTTATAATTACATATATAGGGTGTATCTGAAATTCTTCAATAAAAGAGGTATAATAGGATTTATCAAGATGGTCTAATAAATGCAATAGAATACAGCATCGCTAATGGCATTTAAGATGTGAAAATGTATCTTCAAATGCACAAAGTGAGACAAAAATAGAACACCCTAGGAAAACAACAGAGAATATATTTATCACACTAAGGACACATTTATAGGGGATGGGAGAGTCTAGACCCTCACTGAAATATTTCCATCATATACAAGATTTTTTTTTAAATTTATTAAAATTTGTGTACATGACAAGTTTTTACTGCAAATGTTGAAAGATTGTTTTCAACCATAAAAAGAGTATAAACATTTCGTTACAAGAGTTTGATAAATTTATCATCACTTTCGATGGATTTAGGAATAATTATAAATACAGATAAAGGTTTGAATAAGCTCTCTTTTATGTCATACTGTTTTCAAATTTTTTGTCATACAAGGTATGAAATTTTACAAAATAAAAATATGTGTTAAATCCTTTCTCGTTTTTTTTCTTCTCCTTGTTAATCATGAAATTTATTGTAGTTTAAATTTATCTAGTAAATACTGGAGTGTAAATTAAATGGGCTCCATTATTTACCAGACAAATGTAAATCTGGTTAAAGCTTGGAGTGTAGATTAAGATTCATTGTGGTTGAAATTATAGTTTTCAAGATAGACATAATGAAATTACGTACAGTGTTACTGATCCATTTTGTGGTGTATTTATGTATGCATGCAAAGCTATAGATGCATGTAGTCTGTTTTGTCTTGTTTTCAATTTGAAGCTTGTTTTTTTTTTTTTTTTTTTTTTTTTTTTTTTTTTTTTGTTTGTTGAATACAAAATTGATAAAATGAGCCGTTGTGAACAAAAATAGTGATGAAGAAATAGGCGCTGACAGATTATCGGACTTAAATTTAAAAATTTAATCGGACTTAATTTTAAAAATCGTTTATTTTTGCAATTTCGTAATTTTTTTTTTTTTTTTTTTTTTTTTTTTTTTTAATTGATAAAATGAGGCGTTGTGACAAAGATAGTGATGAAGAAATATGCACTGACAGATTATCAAACTTTAATTTAAATTTTTTTTTCCCCCCTCTGTTAAATAATCATACAGTTTATATTAAAGTGTAAAGTAAAAAAATTTCATACATAAAAACAAAGTAGTTTTTGGTGTACTGTGATTTTTCTGGATAACTAAACTTCCGCACTGTTCTCTAAAAAATGCCCGCTGCACACATAAGTTGGCAGTGAAGTATAGCCCCATGTCAAGTGTTAAGACTTTTGACCCTCTCCAGAAAAAGATTCTGGCTATGTCACATAAAATAGGGGTAAAACAACTCATCCCATAATAATAAAAAAAATTGTATTCAAAATGCTAGATGCTGACATCTTAGATTACAGTAACATAGGAATGAGTTGTGGACATGCTCAAAGATGTTTCAGCTGGTGGCTTACAGAATTGTATTTTGTACAATGGTGCTTCATCCCATTTTGCTTTCAACATATGTACTAACCTTGGTGGAGTTTATTTGGCAAGATGGATTGAACATGGCAGCCATGTTCATTGGCCTCCACAATCATCTGATTCCCTTTGGATTTATTCTTACTATTGACAGATAAATTTCCATATCTATGGTTCTCAGAAGAGACACCTGAAAAGTTATAGCAAATATTGTGTGTTCTGCAACCAGAAATCAAGGGACTCCCTGCATCTTTTAGCATGTCTGCCAGATGTTTCTCCATCGCTACAGTCTGTGTAATAATGCTCATAGCCAGCTCTCTAAACTATTGTAAACCTCTATTGTTGAAGTTTTTTGCATCTATTATGTGAGATAAATAATTTCCTGTTGTCTTTTAGAGTTTATTTCTCATCTGCTTTGTACATCTGCAGACGCATTTTGATGATTTTCACTTATTCTCCATAGAACTCCATATTTCATTGCAGGTTGTTTTTTTCCCTCTGGTTTCTAGCATTGCTTTGAGTTTGTTGAAGGATTTTGGATATATTTTATATCTGGTACTAATCAGTTGTGTAAAATATTTAAAATCTTTCTTAATTAGTTATCAGTTTAAAAAATAATAAAATTGCTTATTTTTCTTGAAAGTATTTAGACATTTATTTGTAAGGCTAGTGAAAATTTTTAGTATGTATATGTGATAGAATTAATCGTATATTTTTCATATTCAACAGAGTTTTTTTGTTTGCCAAAGAATTTTAAAATCTTAATGCATATATTATGCTGCAGTGTGTGTGTATATATATATATATATATATATATATATATATATATATATATGTATATATATATATATACATATATGTATATATATATCTCAAAAGTTGCAAGTTTATGATAGGTGTTTATCTTTCTAAAAATTCATTTTACTGTGAATAATATGTATACATAGATAAATATTTATTTGAATCAAAAAAGCACATTCTTATTTTTTTTCTCCTCTTAATATCTAAAAATTTATCTTGGTGATTTTAACCAACCTAATCTCCCATTGAGCAGTTAAAAGAATTTGATATTCTTACACTTAGTCTCCTTTCCTAACATTAAATCTAAAGCCAGCTTTGCAAAAATTTAAAAATAAAAAGAGAACTAACTTATGTACATATATGATAAAAATTCATACAATCTGTTGGGGTATTTTATAAGTAGGATCAAAAGTTTATATACTCTAATCTCATAAGATGATTAAATGAAATAAGCTCTTCGTTTTTGAAACTATCTTATATATATATATATTGCTTGTTTAGCATTATTTCCAGCATATTAGTATTTTGTTTTTAAATTTAATTATATTACCAGTGATTATTTATTGGTATTGCCTAAATGTAATTATGTGAAGCTATTATTGGTTCCATGCAGTGATATAACCAGAATTTTTTTTTCTTCGTGGATTGTCCAAAGTATTATCTTAATCAAAAGTACAGTAAACGTTCCATTTCCTAAAACAAGTTTAATTATGTGTACATGCAAAGTACATACATTCTTATATACCTAGATCATATACATACATCTGTAGTTTTACATGCATATATAAATATACCTTAAAACAGATCAGCTATACTGTACATAATTTCATTGTATCTGTAAAAATATATTTGCAACCACATTGTGTCTTTTAATTTACTCTAGTACTTACAAGATGAATTTAAACTAATTTTATAAATAACTAGGAAAATTTTTAAAAACTATAAAGAAAAGGAATTCTGAGACACATTTTTATTTTACAATATTACATATCTTGTATGACAGCAAAATTCAATAAGAGTATGACATAATCAGTAATTTACAAACTACCGTTTTATAGTAGCAAATTCATTCTTCTGGCTTTTGAAGTCAGCTTGTTCAAACCTCCATTTACATTTAGAGTCATGCCTATATGCACTAAAAGTAATGCTAAATTTCTCAACTAATTCTAATGCAAAGAAATGTTTTTACACTTCTCATGCTTGAAAACTATTTTTCAAACTTGCAGTGGATACTGGTATTGTACACAAATTTTAATGAAATTAAAAAATCTTTTAATGCATATGTTGAGACTATTTTTGGGAGAGTCCAGACCCCCTCCTTTTCTTATATGTCCTTGTTTCAAGGGATAACAGGCAGTTTCTATAATTTATGGTAATAGGATCTTTTAACTTAATTCTCCAAGAGGATTGATTTAAAAAAGCTGTCTAACGTTCATCATAATTGCATTTTTTGTGCATATCAGTTAGTGACTTCTATTAATTTTTGCTGTTCTTGTAGATCTTAAGTCTTCTAACTGTATGTGTATTTTACAACCTTTAATTGTAAATTGTCAATTTCTATATATGTTTTCAAAATGGATGAATTTATTTCTTTAGGTTAGTTAAAGTGAAAGGGGGAATTGCCTGTTCTTCAAGTTGTATGGGTTTGGGTATGCTTGTTGAACATTATGAATGTCTCAAAAGCATTTCTCCATGTGAATTGTGAAATTTATATGGCATAAAAATCATTGAAAATCTATCATATCCAAAAACATATCCTCTAAATTCAAAAGTCGATTAAATGAGATAAGCTCTTCGTATATATATACATACATATATATATATATATATATATATATATATATATATATATACACACAGTGGACTCCACTTAATATGATCAGTTTGGGACACCGGTTTAGATAACAATAACCAACTGATAACAGTTAATGGTATGCAAAATTAGGTAAATTTACCCCCCCCCCTCACCTTTAATTCCCACATTCTAAATTTCAAAACATAATGAAAAACACACACTTTATATTTATGTACTGTATATTATCCTTTAAAACTTAAGAATTGTATGCATAATTAAAAAAATTGATGAATTGTTGACTATCTACAATTTTTTCTGAGAAGGTCATTGATAAATTGTTCGTAATCATAATCCACCTGTCATAATGATTTAAAATTTCGATCTTTTGTTTTAATGTTAAATCATTTTGCTTTCTGACTTCCATATCGACAAACGGCATGTAAGCGAGCAAGGCGAATACGCTCCTTCTCAGTTCCAATAATAATGTGTTGCCTTCTACTTATCTGACCATTAGCAGGGTGTGCATATTTCTGAAAAATTCTAGAAACCTGTAAATTACCACTCTTTTGTTCCTTTCTAATTTCCCTAGGTTGAAGAGTAGAATCTCGGAAATTCAGTCAACAGCAAAAGGGATTAAAAGAATGGGTTCCTTCTGAATATATTGTGAATGTTCCTTTGCCAGTTAAAATGAGGTACAAAAAAAATGATCACATAAAGCGATAATTTTAATATAAAAATGAATAGAGAAAATCGGGACCAAGTGATTTCAATAATGATAAGCGAATGATCACATTAACTGCGATTACATTGAGCAGAGTCCACTGTATATATATATATAGCAGTATTTTTAGCATATTGATTTTTTTAATTACTAAATTATTTTATTTGTTTTTAAATTACTGAATGTAATTAGCAATTGTGGTGCCTAAATGTAATGTGAAGTTATTATTATTCTACGTTTTTTATTTATATGATTCTCAATTGGTTATTTTATGATAGATTGCAACACTGTGTTTATAAACCTAATAACATCATTTTGTGATCATTTCAAAAAGAAGCCAACTAGTCCCCTTAATCTTGAATTCTACCATTATGCATTTGCATACTTACCAACTTTTATAAAGAAAAATTGCATATTTTAACAATTCTTTATGCTTTTTCACCAAAACAGGTTGTTGTTTTTTATTATTATTTCATGTTTTTATTTATTTATCTTTATTATTTTTCCCCTTGCACATGCCTACCTGAACATATTGAAAAAACAACACCTTCAGTTCACAATTCCTTTTCCTGATCAAGAATTTATGAATTTCTCATGTGATAGTGAAAAATTTTCAAATGATTAAAGGTCTTATTACACATCATCTTGAACCGAAATAATTTGATTAAAAATGTTTTTGTTATCACATGTGAAATCCATGCATTATTCGTAAGGAAAATTAATCATAAACTGAAGACATTGCTATTTCACCACATAGAGGTTGATATGTGGTCTTTACTTGTAATGTCACATGTCAATTATCAGACAAGACCTTTTTCTATAGTTTTGCTGTCAATTCACTTCAAACACATTGAAAGTTATTCGTGGGAATTCAACATTAGGATAGCATATTAGTAATTAATTTGCTACTAAGCTTGATATTGTATCAATTGAAATTTTTTTCATCAACAAAATATATAATCAGTAATTAAATAGAATCATACTTCTATTTTGAATTTGTAACCCACTATGAAATGACTGTTGGGCCTGAAATTGAAAACCTCACCTCGTTTTTTATGAGGTGTTATATGAGAGATTGTATTTTCCTTATTCCTCTTCATTCTAAAATTAAAAGCATTTTTGTGATAATGTGCAATTAAGATGGAGAAAAGATCTAGTTACACTTCAGAATTAAAGTTCTAAGCTGTGCAATATACAACAGAAAATTGGAACTGTGCTTCAAGTCGTTATGCATGACGTTATAGTGTTGCTAGCACTGTTGTGTTAAAGAAATACTAATAAAATATAAGTACAGTAATATTTCTATAGAGTAAGATTTTTACACTTTAATTTTCTACTCCTTTATCTTGTGATTACAGAAAGCTGTAAAAAAAAAATATTTTATTTATAATGCACACTTTGAGTGTGCATTATAATTAACCCTGAATTTTTGAAGAAAAAAATTGTTATACATAATAAATAAATACCTCAAATTTAACTGTAAAAAACAACAGTCATATAAATATTTTTTTTAGTTTAATTTTGGAGGAGCCCTAAAACATAAAGATCTGATTGGGTCTCAAATTTATTTAGGTGCTTTTACAAATTCAGCATAACATCACTTAGCATTATTTTCACGATCATTTAAAAAAAAGAAGGCCACTGGCTCCTTTAAGACCTAAACTAATTCTACAAATATTCATTTGTGCAATTATAAAGTTTTTATTTGACATGTGTGCAGGTTATATCAATAATATAAATGATTATTAATACAAAATATTTAAAAGACATTTATTTCTCTTTTTCCAGATGAAGAAGAAATGGAAATGGATAATGATTAATGTAAAGAAACTGTTATCTTCAGGAGCTTTGTATAGTTTTGTAAATAAATTATGTACTATTTTTATAATTGAAGTGTCACTAAAATACTGAAATAATATCGAGGTCCAGCAATCCAAGTATCCAGCAATCAAAAATCAGTTTTCAGAAAAAGCAAATGTTTGAAAAATAATAAATTCTGCCTGTCAAAATTTAGAAAAATACTCTCCGATCGCAAACCTTTTGTGCACTCTTTTAAAAATTCTTTTTTGCTGTTAAATGAGGATATAGAGAAACAGAAACGAGAAAAAAATAAGGATATTGAAGCTCAAAAGAAAAAAATAAAATTAATTAAAAAACAATTGGAACCAAAATATGTCAATAATCAAATAAGCTAACAAGGAAATCAATGCTGTCATAGCCGAACAATGGCCAATGATTTAGAGTGCTGGCCTTTGGTACCGGAGTTCGTGGGTTCGAATCCCACAGTGGCGTGGATGTTCGTAGCCATTCGGAATCAGCTTTAAGCTGTAGGTCCCAGTCTCATTAGCCCTCGTGTTGCAAAAAGTAGACCATAGCACTCCAAACCAAACCAATGCTATCACAGGCGAATTGAATCCTTCAAATAATAATATACAGTTTTTTGTTAATACATTAGGATGCATTATTTAAATACAAATAAAAAGCAGAACTTTAAGGGTTGTCATAGATTTTCATGATTATGTTAATGAAAATGATTAATCCTCTGTTCTTCACACAGATTATTTAAAACACCCCAAAAACAGAAAATAATATTTCAAAGTTTTGGCATTTTGCTTGTTTATATAAGCCTATAACTTCATTTAAATTCCAAAATTGTAATATGTTGAAATTAGTTAAAATTATATTTAAAAATAGTTTTATAAAAGAATCAAAAGAAACTGTGTATTAAATTGTATGAATTTATTGGGGGGAAAATAGCAAATTATCTGAAAAATATCAGAAATTTTTTAATTGGTTTGCCCTTGGGCACCTTACGTGTACATCAATTATCTAGAAGTGTGTACCCCAGCACTCTGGGGAGTCTAGACTTCCTTAGGGTGTTTTCAAAAGATATTACTTTTTTTTTAATTTTTTTTTATTGTTTTTTTTTTGTGGACTGATTGCCTTTGCATATATGCATGGTTTCCGTGCATCTGTAAAGTCATGGAAAATCATGGATTTAGACAATGGATTAATTTTGTCATGGAAAGTCTTGATTTTTCAAGTAAAATGAGTAAAAGTCATGGATCCACTAAACTACCGATTTAAAAAAAAAAATGCATTGAATTGTTTAATTCTATTTTTACTTATCATTTAGCTGAAGTTACTGAGTTTGGTATTTATGTATTATCCTATTCACCATATTGCCAAGTAAAATTTGTTCACCAAGGAAACTCAAAGCGAGAAAGCTTAAAGGGTGGGTAAATGTATATTATTCTGGTTTTTTCTTAAATTGTAGATTAAAATTTTATTAATATAATAATAATTATTTTTTAATAAAAATTAGTTAAGATTTTTGCACAAAAATATAAGTTTATCTCTAGGGATATTGTATGTCATGGAAAATGATCTGCTCAATCAGGGAAAGTCATCAAAAGTCATGGATTTGAAAAATTTTATTTTGGCAGATACCCTGTATATGGCACAAGTGATATATGCAACATGCTTATTAATTAACTAAAAGAAAGGAAAAGTGCATTAAGTCATCATTCCTCCAACAAAATGTTTCCTCCTTTTTTAGTGTTAACTTAACCAAATTTTAATTGTTGACACTGATAATCCATTTTCTCTCTGCTCCGTTGCACATTTCTACATATTCTCATTCATTCCAGTTGTTTTCCAAATCAGACCAGTCTGATGAGACCGTTTATTCTTCAGCAATTTGTTTAATTCTTCTTAGTTCTGGACAATAGATTCTTCTATTCGGCACGATCTTGTATCATTGAAAAATCCAGAATTTCCTCTCTCAAAGCGTTTAATATAATATATATTTCCATAGTTTTTTTCTACAAGTTTTTAAAAAAGTCTCAAAGTTCGACCTAAAAATTTATTAACGTAAATTTTCATCGAACGGCCGTTTTTTTTTTTCCCTCCGAACATGTGTTTTCGATAAGCAGAATAACTCAGTTTCAAAACATCTCTAACATTATGGATTTCATAAATATTAAAATGAAAAGGAGTCTAGCTAAGCTAGAAGAGTTACTGAAAAACGAGATCCGAAGAGATGAATTAGAAGAAGGCGCACTTGTAAATTTTTGGTCAAAACATGGGAAATTCGGAGAAACAAGCCAAAAAGAACATTTGGAAGACTCTGGAACAGAATTTCACCATCTTGTTCATTTTAAAGTAGTTAGATCAGGTCGTATTGCATTTCTTTATCTCCATGTTTTAACATGTGAAAAATGGTTTTTTACTTTTTGGCGGTTTCCATTGAAAGATTGTTTTTAATCAAATTTTATCGCGTGATAGAGCGGAAAATTCTCCAGGATAATGTGGAAATAAATTTATGTGATACACTAGTTCTAATTTTAATTAAAATGTAAAAAATCCATGAAAAAAAAAAGGCTGAAATAGAAAATTTGTACTTCTTTTCCGTTAGCAACTTTTTCATCACCAACAAATAGTGGTATACTAAATATTTTAATACACCTTTTAAAAACAAAATGGTGGTGTACTTAGGATTTTTATACCACTTAAACACCACGAAACGTACTTTTTAGCAGTATGCATTTAGCATTATGATCTGTTAAAATGTCATTTTGAATTATCGCTCCAATGCTGATACTTAGCAGTACCGTAAAATGGAAATAGACTAGACTCCCATTTATACGTTTTCATAAGTCATACTTTTTTTTTTTTCTGTCGGTTCCTAAACACCTGTGTGTAGCTTAATGTTAAAGTATTTCATTTATATGACTGACACGAATTATTTCATTTATTATGCGTCATAAAAGTTATAAATCGTCAAAAAGTGCTCTAACTCCTGTTCTTCCGTTACACGAAATGTTCTGTTTCTCTGATAGCCGATTTTATTATCGAGAAATATTCAAATTGAAATTTGGATTTAGTAATTCAAAATTTTTTTCGATTGATGAATTGAGTTACAAATTGTAAAAAAAGATGGAAAGCAAACAACTTGGGAGAAAAAAAACGATTAATTGTGGTTTCGACATAAACAGGAAGAAAAAAAAAGTTACTCCAAATCAAAAGGTAACAAAATTAACAATAAACTGAAGGAAAAATAAAAGGAACATCCAAAAATCTCGCCAAATTAGCAAAAAGACGCCAAATCCGAATTGTATGATATATATAGTTACGAAATTTACTTCTTCGGAAGATACATGGACGGAAATTATTAAAAATGACATTTACCTTTTATAAAGCTCCATTTTACAATAGTATGTTTAGATGTGGTACTAAATAAATCTCTTATAACGAAGTTTTTCTATTGTTACAAGCAGTATTGAATGATATTTACAATGACTCACTAATTAAGACGGTTGTAATATTTATAATTGTTTAAATTTCATGTATGTTTTAGTCTCCATAATAACTTTTATAATTTAAGATAATTATGAATATATATTCAGCAGAAATAAGTCTGATATGCCTGGGTTATGAAAAAAATTTTAGCACGTAAATAAAAGCATATTTTAAACACATTTGCAAAACAATTACCACTATAGATGTGGAAGTAATTCAGCTTAGTCATGGAATGTGGATATCTAAATTTACATTTACTTCCGCAATCACAATGAGTCAGTTATTTAAGTCTAGAATAATTAAATATTTAAACTATGATTTTTTGTTAGTGCACTTGTGCATATTTATCTATACTTATCAGAATTTGCACCAAAAATTATCTCATTTAAATAAATAAATATACAATGTCTCACAAATAGAATCGGACACTTTGTTTTTTTATATATTTCATCAATTACCAGAAATATATGGAAGTTAAAAGAACTGTTTGTATTTTGAAAGTATGTTAATTTATCATTCTTTTGATATTAAACATTCTTTCAAAAAATTGAACAGTAAACTTAAAAAAGAATATCTTATGGTAATAGAGGAAAAATAATCGAACACTTAGTATTACAGAAAAATTATGACAGAAATTATTTCTTTTTTTATTTTGTTAGATTGCTTTGAATTTTAAAACTGCATTAAACTTATTGGTATGCATTGTACTAGTTTATTTCTTACTGGGACTAATTTTATTACACTCATCTTGTGTCACTTTTAGTTGTTGCTTTAATAAAATTGTTTGTTTTGAAAATTTTGGATTCTAGTTCTTTCCAAATATACTCGATAAAGTTAAAATCTGGAGATTGTGGTAGCGCTTTAATTGCTTCTGGGCAATTATATAGCAACGAGAGTCCAGTATTATTTGCAGTATGCTTTGGCTCATTGTCTTAGTAAATTTTAAAATCATTTTGTATATTAATTTTTTGGTTAGACATCAGAACAGAGTGCTCCGCCAACTTGGCGATAAAGCTAAAAGAATTCATGGGTCCGAATGCAGACGAGTCTCCTACCTACTGCGCGCTTTAGCTGCTCATGCTGGATATCTGATGTTTGGAGAAAAACGTTTCCAAATTCATCCTCTGCCAAGGCCATTTCAATCGTCGACCACTATAAGCCATACCCTTTCCACCCAGTGGTAATGGCTTGCAGTGGATCATAGTGAATATGCGCCTTAACATTTTCCCAGGCAAGGCGATCGTGTTTCAAGAGAATTAAGGCCCTTCCACTCAATGGTTTATTTCAAGCCATTACCATTGTGTGAAGGGGGTATGGCTTATCGAGGTCGACGATGGCAGACGATAAAATGGCTTTAGCAGAGAAAGGCTTAAGAGCGGTTTTTCTTCGAATATTCTTTCATATGGCTACTAAAGTGCACAGTAGACTCTATGG